>CM047431.1:17657046-17762046 GCA_026168455.1 Theocolax elegans
CTATATTTCGGGAATGCTCAAAGATTTCAGAAGACTCCACTAATTACGGGATTTTTGGATATTTCGGGAATGTCTGAGGAAATTCGTGATGATTCTACCATTACGGGATTTCCAGGATCTTTAGGGAATTGCTGAGGTATTTCGGGATGACGCTACTAATTACGGAATTCTGGTATTTCGGAATTTCTGAAATATTTCAGAAAGACTCCACTAATTACGGAATTTCCTGGATATTTCGGGAATTTCTGAGGTATTTCTGGATCACTCTACTAATTACGGATTTCCTGGATATTTCGGGAATTTCTGAGGAATTTCTGGATAATCTACACAAACTAAGGGATTTCCTGGATATTTCGGGAATTTCTAAAATATTTCAGAAAGACTTCACTAATTACGGATTTAACTGGATATTTCGGGTATATCTGAGGAATTTCGTGATGATTCTACAATTACGGGATTTCCTGGATCTTTCGGTATTGCTGAGGTATTTAAAAAAAACTCCACTAATATGGTATTTCCTGGATATTTTGAGATTTCTGTGGTATTTTTGATAACTCTAGCTAATAGGTATTTCCTGGATATTTCGGGAATTTCTGAAATTCTGAAAGACTCCACTATTATGGTATTTCCTGGAAATTTCGGGAATATCTAAGGAAATTCGGGATAAATCTACTCATTCGGAATTCGTATATTTCGGGAATTACTGAAATATTTCTGAGAGACTCCACTAATTACGGGATTACCTGGAATTTCGGAATTTCTGAGGAATTTCATGGATAACTCTACAAATTAACCTCGAATACCGGAAAAGAACAACTCCTCTCTCCTATCGTCTCTTTGCCGTTCAAAAGGAAAAATGTCGGTGGGAGAATATCTCGACCACCGATCACTTTATTTCGTGTGCGTGTATAACACCACTGCACCAGAATACACCGTAAAACAAAAGTCACCCACGGTATGACGAACGAGTAGAACAACTGGCAGAACTCCACGGAAAAATTGCGTATCGTAAAAATACAGTTAAACCGGGATGTTTCGTCTCACGTGTCGTCGCGATATTGTCTCTCTATCGAGTTGTCGTGCGCGCGCGACTCTCCCCCCAATTCCTTCTCTCGTTGCGCGGGTATCAGTCGTTCGCGCCGTCGGCTATGCCTTTATCTATTTATAGCATTCGTCTCTACCTACCTGATTCGTATAATGTTAAGTGAGTACATCACTTACCATTACAATATAAATAATTTGTAATTAAAATTAATTAACTTCGGTGTAACTATTTTTTTTTTCCTTTGTTAGCAAATATAGTTGTCGCCTCGTTTGGCTTCTTTCGACCGATGATCGAATTTCTCAGCAGAAAATTTGTATCTGCGTTCTGTTATCGCTACTGATTTTTTCATTTTCTACCTATTTAACAATGGATGGTAATAATTTAATTTTATATTTTTTTTTTAATTTCATTATTTACATTATTGATAATAACGAGTATTGGTAATAATTTAAATTTTTTATGTTTATAAGTTTTTTTAAGAGAGTAAAAATCAAGGAATTCTCATGTTGATGTATGCCTTTTATTAGTAGATATTTTTTTCTTTGTTTATAAAATAAAATTGAGTGCTTAATTATTTCGCATAATTGCATAATCAACCAAAGTTTGTTTATTTAATTCTTATTTGAAGCAATAGATATTTTAATTAGTTGTATGTACACTGCGGGTATCATAATTAACTGTTTAACAGTTAACGATTATCACAATGAAATTTTTAACAGTTTCTAACGATTAACTTAATAAAAATTGTCAGGAAATGCGTGTGCGATTATTATTAAATGAAAGTTATTACATAATTTTATAGTAAACATTTTAACATTTTATTATATTTATTTTACCACTATAATTTATATTATAACATAATTTTCTATATTTATGCAAAAAAGAGTAATTAACAATATATTATATATTTAATAATACGAAATTTAGGTATACAAATGCTGAAAAAAATTAATTTATCGATTAATATATCCTGAAAAATAAATTATATTTTTTTAAATATATTTTTTAGATAATTTCATAATTTATGATAATTCAGTAAGTTATTTGGACGCATATCAAACAACACTGTACCACCTTCTACATCAGTCAAACGTAAGTTTAGTTAATTCAATCATATTATTATTATCTGAATTCATTTTTTCATAGACATTTTGCATTAATTTTTTAATTAATACATCAAAAAAACAATATAATTAACTCATTAGGACTCGAAACGAATCCCTACTAGCACACAACGTTGTAACAACGCTGTGTCAACGTTGTTTTGACAACGTTACAACGTTGTTATAAAAGTTGTTGAAACGTTGGAACAACGTTGCTACAACGTGGGATATGTCCGCTAAGATTTATGTAAGTTGCCGCGATAGGTGGAAATAACGTTGTGATAACTTTTGAGCAACGTTGAAAATGCCTTTGAAAAATGTCCTGGGCAAGCGAAAAAATACATTTTTAAATGCACAAAATTTTAACTAATAAAAAAAAATAAAAAAAAATTTTCAGCCCGCGGGAATTGAACCTCGGATCTTTAGAGCCGGAGGCTTACTCTCTACCAACTGAGCTATTTTGTTGTTCCTATTAAATTTGTAACGTGGTCCTCACTTTCGTGGCCCGTAAACCACGCTACTTGGTTCCACTTTATTTAATATATATATATATATATATATATATATATATATATATATATTACCCTTAAATCCGGTAAAGACCGTATTTAATAATTTTACTGGGCGCCAGGTCTTACCAATACAAATAACTTCCCGGTACGACTCCTCAGGACGTGGCTCCAACGCCAATACGAAAATGCGTGGCGGTAAATTATCAAGGTATATAGGTCAATAAGTCAAAAATAACTCAATGCTTCAATTGAACTAGCTTATAATTTAATTTAGTTTATTCCTTCAAAATTCCAATTTCCGATCACTACGGGTGATCACCGTTACAATTTTTTATCGACGAAGTAAATTCGACAAGTTAAATTCCCGCGAACTAGCCCGATCTTCCGATCACCGATAACCATGTAGTGTTAATTAATTAACCCGATATTCACGTCTTATAAGCTCCGGTAATAATTAATAAACCGTTTCCCAACCCTTAAAACGGACAAACTCGAATTCGCGGCACGTGCTAAAATGGCGGCGCGGCTCGCAGGGGGTCTATACGCGACGCGCAAGAAATCCCCGGCGATACACTCGATTTATTAAATTAATTGGTGGCTGTGCAGCCCACTTACCGCAACGAGAAATCGATCTTCTTCAAAAATAAAACGGTTTGAATACTATCTGAACTACTACTTCTATCTGGACTTCTACAAAAAATATACTACTTGATCTATATCGAAAATTGTTCGGTGTACTCAGTGAGACTATCCGGCTACGAATGACGATCGGGACTCGTAGCATCCCGCTCGTCCTCGTAGTTCGTTAAAACGCGGCGCTGATTGTCTTCTTCTTCCTTATTTTTCAACCAATAGTATCCTCCAGGTTAATTAGATGGTTGACTATTACCGCCGTCCGCGCCATCTATTCCCGTAACAATCTTCTTTTCCCCAGTGACGGAATAACGAAATAACCCGTATTCCGTTGAGGAACTGACTTGCGCCTCCACCAATGCAACAGGTGTGTCTTCTTTCTCTCTCGTACACACACGCTGTAGATGGCTACTTCCCGCTCATTCCGTCGTTCCCCTCCTCGGTGCGCCGCCATGTGCCGCGGCGTGCATGTGCGAGAGCAGCGAGCGCCGCCCCCCCCCCCCTCTCTGCCGCGCTGACCCTAGTACACGAGCAGTCGGCCGAGTCCGTTGCACGCGAGTCGGGCGTCGTTTGTTTACACGACGGCGAACGGGTTTTTATTTTGTGTTTGTGAAGAGTGCACCAGTTCCTGGGTCGTCATCTCCGTGGCTGCCTTCGTTCTCCACCACCAGGTCGTCGGGAGATGGTACTGGATCTACGTGGGAACATGATTGGACGTCGGTGGCGGTATGGTTGTATCATTCCTTCTTTGTTATTAAACTCCTTCCTTTCTCCAATCCTCCGATTTCCTCAACAGATCAATAAAAACTCTATTAATTCCTTCCCTTTATGTACTAAAATATCGGTGACGAGAATGGCTCGGGCCAGGATTCGTAGCCGATGTTTACTTCCTTCCTAACCTCTATCCCCATATCCTATATATAATATCCTATACTCATACATAACTTCCTTATTACAACAACACTTTATCCCTCTATAAATCCTACTATCCTAACCTTCTATATATATTCTAGAATTATTTATTATCAACCTTTCAGCTAATCAACACTACCAAGGAGCGGACCCAGGACCAAAAGGTTCACCCAGGACTCATCGCCTCAAGGGGAGATGGAATCACCATGAGCAGTACCCAGGACTCATCGCCTCCAAGGACAGGACTCACAGGGATAGCGTCGCTGGATCACCCAGGACTCGTCGTCTCAAAGGTATGATATTATATTAAAATCTTATTTTACTTATATCTATTTCCTCTACGCTAACCTTATATCTATCTATATACACTAATAACTCTTTTTCTTATTTCAGGTACGTCCCTTCGACAAGGCTTCCCTCCATATATAAATTATAAAATAATAATGGTGTGAGGTTTACCTCACAATACCCCCCTCCTAAGTCGGGACACACTCCTGAAAGGAGAGTGGACTGCACTTACTAACGCTTGGCCAAATCGATACTCGTCACCGAACACGCATAACCCATAATCATAATATCCTCACATACAACATTCCAACAGATTATAATTCATAGGTCTGCCCATAAGAAAGAAAATATATCATCATAATAAATCTTTGTGAACATAAAATAAAATTAAATAAATGATTAAAAAAAAAAATAATATACGCTTGGTTTACCTTCCAATACTTACTACCAATTGTTCTTTTCAGTTGTCTGTCTTTCTGATCTCCCTTCAAAAGAAAAAGATTTTCTACCAATCTAGTTTGATTCTGAATCAATATCCATTTCTACCATCTACATTTCTACCATTACTACCATCACGTTTGACTGCTTATCGACATCCTTTTCTACTATATATATATTTCCATTCTGATCATCATCTGTTACCTGAAAATAAGGTTTTCTACTAATTGCTCCATTTTTTCTCTTCCTACTTTTTTTTTTTTTTTTTTTTTTTATTTCTGACCGGTTTCTACTATCTTCTACTATTAGATATTCTAGTCCCTGCTTCGTTTCTACGACCTCCGAGTCCTTGCTTTGTTCATAACTTTCCTGCATCAATTAATTTTTCCCCCGCTCAACGCGAGATGTCCCCTCTTCGTCTCCGTGGCCCCCTTTACTTCCCTCCCGGGAATAGCACCTGGAAGACCGCCTCCCTACTCCCGGAGGGGATGTTGCGTAGGGTCTCCAGAAGCCTCAGGGCCTCTTCCGGAGTCATCGCCGGCTTAGGCGCCGTTTCCGGAGGTGCCAGCAGGGGCGGCAATTGACGGACGCATTAGTGGGACCGTCAACGAGGGGGTGACTCGGGGTCTCCGAAGAGGTGTTGGCTTCGGTGGTGTGGGTTCGGCTGGTTCCGGCTTGACGGGCGCCTTCGATGATGCGCACGGTCCCGAGTTCAACCTCCTTAGGTATTCGAGGTGAGCCTTACTACACCTCGGGCAAGTGCGCATCGTTACGTCCCTCCGGCCGCAGTTGTAGCAAATCATATGCTTCTTGGGTTTGGGGCAGGATGGGTGGAAGTGCCCCTTTTCCCAGCATATGAAGCACGACTTCACCGGAGGGTCAACCTTTGGGTCGATGGGCACCGGTTCCAGCCCTCCGAACCTCACCCCTGTCAATAGTGAAGGGGTGGGGATGGATTTCAGGAGGTTAATCTTCGGGCCCGAATCCCACCTGGAAGCCTTCCTCGGCCTATGCTCCCCTCGTGTGGGTGATGGAGGTCGAGGTGGCGACTTCCGGGATCCCTCGCTGCTTGTGCTGGGGCGAGATAGGCGGATCCGCTCTCTTTCCTCCTCAATTTCTCTCGCCCAGCGGGCTTCTTCCTCTTTCTTCTTCTTCTCCTCTTCCACTCTCTTTTCCTCTATCATCCTCTGTCTCCGCTCTTCTTCTTCTCTCTTCCTTATTGCTGCTAGCCTATACTCTTCCTTTTCTCTCTCCCGCCTCTTCTCTTCCATCAATTTTCTTTCTTCTTCTTTCCTCCTCATTTCTACTACCCTCCTTTCTTCCTTTTCCTTCTCTTCTAAGAGCCTTTTCTTTTCCCTTCTATACTTTTCTTCTCTCTCCTGGTTTTCTCGAGCCCGCTTTTCTTCCTCCAATCTTCGTCTTCGTCCTTTGCAACAAGATCTCTAAGGGCATCTAATCTCTTACCTCGATTAATCCAGATCTCTGGGTCAATTTTTAATAAGGGTTTCTTTCCTTCTACTTCTCTTCTTAAGCTCTTCACAGGATTAGGGTGTCGTCCAAAATTTAAAAATGCGGGAGAAACCTTTGTTGAGGCTTGTACCGCCGTATTTATAGCGTGTCGAAATTCGTGTATGTGTTCGTCCCATGTACGGTGGTCGTGTTTTACGAACATCGCGATCATCGTTTTTAATGTGCGATTGCAACGTTCCACGGGATTACCTTGTGGGTGGTACGGCGGGGTGGTGACGTGTTTGATGCCATATTCGTCGAGTACGGACTTTAGGAATTTATTATCGAACTCTTTTCCGTTGTCCGATAGCAAATATTCCGGGGTTTCCCATCTAAATAGTATTAAGTCTTCCAAGGCTTTAGATACGGATTTTCCGTCGGCTTTCTTTATTGGTTTTACCTCTATCCATTTTGTAAATAGGTCTTGGAAGACTATTAGGTATTTATTTTGACTTTTACTCGGTGGGAATTCCATAAGGTCCACCGCTACGATACACCAAGGTCTGTCTACCACTCTCGTTCCCATAAGTCCTTGTTGACCTGTTTGCGGAATTTTGTATGCTTGACATGTCGTACATTGTTTCACGTATTGATTTACGTCGTGCCACATGCCTTGCCAGTAATAGTCTCGAGCAATACGATCATAAGTCTTTTCGATACCTGTATGGCCCACCGATGGTAAGTCATATGCTTCTTTTAAAACTGTTTCTTTATAATTTTCTGGTACTACTAATCTCCAATTTTCTTCTCTATTGGTGGTCGGGTCCAGGAGAGGATCGTTGCAGAATTTATATAATAAATTATCTTCGATCTTCCAACTTTGATACCTTTCCGGGAATTGTTCGACTTCTTTTAATCTTCTACTATACCATTCATCTTTAATTTCTTCAAACGCTGCTGCTTCTACTAAATTATTTTTTATTATACTACCATCTTCTTCGTACATTCTAGAAAGAGCGTCCGGAACGTGGTTCAAAGCTCCCCGTCTATGTATGACTTCGAAATCCCATTGCATCATTTCCAGCGCCCATCGCGCAGTGCACTGTGATCTGTAATGACAGTGAATTTGTACCCTTCTAAGTAAGGTCTTAACTTTTTTATTGCCCATAGGACAGCTAGGCATTCTTTTTCGGTTGTGGAGTAATTCCTTTCTGCTGCCGTTAATGCCCTACTTATGTACACGATCGGGTGTTCACCGTCGTTCGAATCTTGAGTGAGTACTGCGCCGATTGCATAGTTATTCGCGTCGGTTTGGAGACAAAATGGTTTTGAGAAATCTGGTCGTGCTAGGACGGGTGCTTTTATCAACGCCTGTTTTAGGGTTTCGAAAGCTTCTTGTTGCTCTTCTTCCCACTTCCATGCAAGATCTTTCTTTAATAGTTTCAACAGGGGAATCTTAATTTCCGAGTCCTTATCGAGAAATCGACTATACCAACCTACCATACCAAGGAACCTTCGTAATTCTTTGATATTTCTAGGGGCTGGATAGTCTCGTATTGGAGCCGTTTTGTCTGGATCTGGTCTCAAACCATCTTTATCTAATACATAACCCAAATATGTAACACTAGAACAACAAAACTCGCATTTTTCTCGGTTCACAGTAAGTCCGTGTCTCACTAATTTCCTTCATACCTCGTCTAACCATCGTATATGCTCTTCGAACGTCTCAGTTGCTATGATAATATTGTCTAAATAGCCAAATACGTAAGGTACGTATTCCGGTCCGAATAGAGCATCTATCAGGCGTTGGAACGTCATTGGAGCATTTGTGAGTCCGAAGGGCATTCGGGTGAATTGGAATAGGCCTTTACCTGGAACCGATAAAGCAGTAAATCGTTTGCTGGACTTGTCCAATGGAATTTGGTAAAAAGCCTGTCGCAAATCGATTTTTGAGATGAAACGGGCGTGTCGCATCCTGTCTAAAATTGTGTCCATGTTGGGTACTGGGTATGCATCTCTTATGGTTTGTTTATTTAGGTCTCTATAGTCTATGCAAAATCTATAGGTTCCGTCCGATTTCTTGACCATTACAGGAGCACTCGTATAGTCACTTGCTGATTGTTCTACTATCCCTTCGTTCCATAGTCTTTCTACTTCTTCATGGGCGTTTTGAACCATTGCTGGTGACATTCTACGTAGTTTATGGCGAACTGGTAGTGATCCAGGTATCACGGCTATATGCTGTTCTATCATATCCGTCATTCCTGGAGTTTTCGACGGTGTCGGTAATATCTTTGATACTAGTTTATCTACTTTATGTCGCTCAGGATTTGTGACTTCAGATGTGCCATTACATTCTGCAAAAATTACTGGATCTTCCGCTGTATCTTCACCTCCATACGTTTTATGCCAGGGACCTTCGAGAACACGCCACAGACCATGTTTGTGTATTTCGTCCACATCCCATTTTACGTAAAAGTCTTTCCCTAGCACGATATCGTGTTCGAATATTTGCTGGGCTTTGAGTTCTAACGTATCTACATGTCCGTCTACTTCTAAATTTAACTTCAATGTCCCTAAAGATTTACTTATTCCACCATGGGCATTTTTGACGTAGGAATTAGAAGGTAACAGCTTATCCTTGAATTTTTCAATTACTTTCGGTCCTGCTACTGAAATCATGGCTCCTGAGTCAAGTAATCCTCTAAACGTATGTCCTGCAATGTTTAATCGAACAAAACCTCTATTTTCCAGACTGGCTTCTGCTACATTTTTTTCTTTTTGCAATACTTCAATTTCTTCTTTACTACTACTGCATCTATCCTTTTCTTTTATTACTTCTGTATTTTTACTTCTACTATTTTCATCCGTGGTTTTTCCACTATTTTTATCAACATTACCTATTACTTCTATTTCTTCTTTATTACTACTGTATATATCCTTTTCTTTTATTACTTCTGTATTTTTACTTCTACTATTTTCATCCGTGCTTTTTCCACTATTTTTATCAACATTACCTCTATTATTTTTACTACCATTATTTTTATCATTGATTCTACTCTCGTCTTCGATTTTCCGCCATTCCGTCCAGTCTAACTCAATCTCTCTCTTAGCGTTTTGGGATTTAATGACAGATTGTTTTGAGGTGTCCCGTTTTGTCAATATATCTATAGAGTCTGCAGTATTCTTCAGTAATATACCGGCCTTATCTATAGTATAAGGTTTTTGGGTATCCTCGTTACTATATATCTGTTCGTGTAGATCCTCCATTGCTGAGAGTAACATTGGTTTGGTACTGGAATCGGCTTTTTGTTCTTCCTCAAAAATTTCTACTACTTCTTTACTTGGGGTAAACGATTTCAGGGTGATACTATTATTACACCCGGCAACGTTTCCCTTTTTCAGTTCTAACATCGAATTTGTAATTATTTCCGTACTAACTTCTTTTGATGCTTTTGGTAGTTTCATTTGCTCTTCCATTGTTTTTCTTAATACTTCGTTCATCCTGTCTGTCCAGTTAATTTTCTCTTTTTTTTGTGGTTTTTTATTTAATTTCTCTTGTTATTCTTCAAAAAATGATTTTTCGTGTTGTCTCTTTTCTTCTTTTACTGCCTGTTGCCGAATTGTTGGGACCCTTGGGGAAGCTGCTGTGAGGATATCGGTCCCTGTTGTACCCCAGCATTGGCGTTTCCCCAATTGTTTCTTAATTGGGCGCAATTTGGACAGTTAGAAAAGGTATATCCTGCCTGTCCACAAACCTGGCAAGCGAAGATTTGTTGACTCATACGGTTCGGACACATGTTAGCTCTGTGTCCTGATTGTTTGCACACGAAACATACGGTTGATGGACATTCCGATGCACGGTGACCCACTTGATTACAGTGGAAGCAAGCGCCGACGAAAGTGTCTTGAAGTGTATTGTTTCCTTGTGTTGCCTGAGTCATTACTCTTGGTCTCGCCCCCAAGTTCTGTGGCGTGGCTACCTGATTGGTATTTCTCCATGTTCCACTTTGGTTATAAGTCCTATTCTGATTATCGTTATTTCTATATGCGTTCGTTCCACCATTATTGTACCTTGGATTTCTACTATTTGTAAAATTAATACCACCATTAGGATTCCCTATATTATTATAACTGCCGATTTTTGGATTACTCCCATTATTGTAATTAGTGTCATTGACGAAATTTTGTCGTGTCCCATTATTGGACCACCTAGTCCAGTTTTGAGGTGGTTGTCCAGCATTTGGAGTCTGTACAAAATTTGAGGCTTGTTGGGGTGTTGCAACTGCTGCTACCGTCGGGTTTTGTTGTCCAACTGGTAGTTCGATGGTTGCGTGTAGTGATGAATCGCTTTTCCTTTTGTCCTCTCTTTTTATTTCCTTTTTACCGCCTTTTTGTTTCGACGATGACTCCTTTTGAATGGGACACGTTTCGTAATTTCCTCCGGTATAATTTTCTTCCAGTGACGACACTTTATTTAATTTAACGTATTCCGGGGCGACCGCTTCCGGGATCTTCGAGTTTTCGGGAGTTGGAGGTGGTTTGAACCTTTTATCTAGTTCTAACAAATCCTCGTATCTTCTCCCATACTTCTCCAGGTCTGTATACGTTTTAATTTTTTTCTCAGACATATAGCGACGATATTCAGGACGTAGATTCCGCCAGGCCACGTCAATTTGCCTTTTCATCGAAGGTGCCGTTTTCAAGTAGGAAAATATATGTTTTATGCATCCAACGTAATTTGTGATGCTCTCGTTCTTTCCTTGGGTTCGCTTCCATGCTTCATCCCATACGTCGCTTTCGGATATTTTCTTTGTGAATTGGGCTTTAAATGCTTTTAGAAAGTCTTCCCATTTTTTATGTTTCAGTTCATCCTGTATGTTACCGTACCATCTACTAGCGCGTTTGGTGAAAATGCATGGGAGGCCTCTAAAGAATTGGCGATCTGACATTAATACGTTCTTTCTGAAATTGGATAACCTAGTTAAAAACTCGTTTGGGTTATCTTTTTCTTCTCCTGAAAATGACAGGTTCCATGATTTAAATAATCGTAGTATTTTTTCATTCTCGGCTAAATTGAACTTTTTCGATTTATTATGACGGGTCTTCCGGTAATCCCTGTCAGAATCTGTGTCGCTTGTACTGTCTGTGTCGTCTTCACTTCGGCTATCACTATCGTCTTCACTTTCACTATCACTACTGTCGTCAGATGATTCTTCGCTACTGTCGTCATTTCTATTTTTCTTTTTATTCTTCTTTTTCTTATTACTTTCTCTGGTTTTTTCATGCTTTTTACTTTTGGTTCCTTTCTTTTGTTTCTTTTTGTTGTGCTTCTCGCTTTCGATTCCTCCTACGTATATATCGTTCTCTTCATTTTCTTTTTCTAGTATTCTACCTGTAGGTGCTGGTTTCCTAGTTGGAGGAACAGGTGTTGTATACGTTCTTTGTTCGGTTTCATTTGCATTATTGGGGATTGCGTTATCTACCCTCTGCACCGGTTGTGAACGTTCCTGTTGTGACGGTGTGCTAGTTTTATGGCTTAATTTTGTCATGTCCTCTAATATGTCTAGGAATTGGTGCAGTCTTTTTCCGGCGGATGGGATCGGTTCTATTAGTCTATTATTACTTGTAGTCGTTTTTTGTGTTCTATCTTCTCTGTCAGTATAGTCTATGTTAGTAACGTGGTTTTCCCTATTTTCATTATTATTTCCATTGCTCCTGTTATATTCGAGTTCTCTATTATTTTCCAATTCTAAGCCACCATCTGAGTTAACAGAAGACGCTTCTGCGTTATCTTGTGTGATTATTTCTATTTGTGGATATAAACTGTGAGTTCTTTCGTGTAACGGTGCATATGGTGTGCTTTGGGTACTTCTATGTTCTTCTTCTCGTCTATCATTAGATCTATCTTGAGATATATTCTGTAGGCATGGTTGAGAGGAATCTGGACTTACTCTTTGTATGTTATGTTGTTCCAAATTATTTTGTCTCAGACTTTCATTTATCAGCCGTTGGACTTCATTTGGTATCACCAATCGCTGGTTCGAACTTGATAATAATATCCGTTGTGACGCTGATGTGGATTGTATCATTCCTCTCTGTACTGCTACCATTCTTAGTGTCGCATTCCCCACGATTGTTGAGGCCATCGATACGGTTGGTGTTGTGCAAGTGGTTGTAGAGGTCGCGATGATTCCTTCCATTATCACTGGAATTATCGTTCGATCCCAGTTTTGGTGTTTCGATGTTCCACTTGTCGATGGTTCGTTATTTATTGTGTCTGATTTTTCGGCTTCTTTTTCGATATTTTCTTTTCTTTTTTCATCTTCCAATTGTAAAGCCAGCAGTTCCTCTGAACCATCCGATTCGAATCCTAATGTTGTTACTGGGGCCTCTAGCCCTCGTTCCTCAACTTCTGGATCCCATGGGACTGTCGCGTCCGTTTGTCTGAGTCCGGCTCGGAATAAGCGACTGACTAACGTTCTTTTCTTTCCTCTAGTTCGTAGACCAAGCGAGTCAAGTAGAACTATTAAATTGTGTGGATCGTTCCTGCCTATTCGCTCTCATGCTTCTAGGGCCTCTGCATCTTTTAGTATTTCTCTCAACCATAAATTAACTTTTCTACTATAAGCTGTCATATCTGCTATTTCTATTCTACTACTACAAGTGTTCTAATTAATTACTCGATAAATAAGGCGTACGTATAATTAAGAGGATTCTTCAAACTCTTATTTGGTTTTGTATATAAGGAAAAATCGCAATAAGCGAGGGTGCACGTTATTAGTATTCCAAAACTGTGATTGGGTGATACGACGATGTGATCTATATAACTAATTACAACTATAGCTTCTCAAATGTAAGGTTTACCACCAATATCTGTAATAAAATTTTACTACTAGTATTTCTAGAAAGGAGAGCTTTTCTACCAGTTTTCTTTTTCAAGGGAGAATTTCTACTAATTTTATCTCGGGGAGCTTCTTTTTTCGTTATTTTTATCGAGGGGGAGTAGTTAACAGTTATAAAAAATCGCTTTCTCAATTTCAAAAATAAATTAAAAAAAAAATAAAATTATAAAAGAAAGAAAATCAGTTGGAAGTTTTCCAATTTCTTCAGTGATGTTCTCGGTGGGAAAAAAAGTTTAGAAAAAAAAATTCAGTACTCTGTAACAGGACAAAAGAAAAGAAATTATTATTTTACTTGAATTTAATAAATGAATGAAAATATTATTTCGCTGTATATTTGTACAAAAGAAATTTATTTTATTTAAATTAATTTTCTACCCGTAGACCACTACTTATTTAGTAAAAATAAAATATTAAATATAAAGCGATAAATTCTTATAATGATTTCTGGGAAGGGAAATTAATTTTACTAACAAATCTGCTGAAAATCTAATCTATTATTAACTGTAAATAAAGTTTACTACCACTACTGAAGAAAATAAAATTTTCTACAAGTTGAAAATAAGAATTATTACCAGCAACACTGAAAACAAAGTATTCCACCAGCTGAAAACAAGGTTTACTAGCAATAATGTTAAAAATAAATTTTTCCACCAGCTGAAAATAAGGTTTACTACCAGTAATGCTGAAAATAACGTTTACTTCCAATAAATATATGTTTATGCAGTACAAGAAATAATACAATATTATATTTATGTATATGAAATATTATGTAATATATCAATATTGGACAAGTATTGGACAGATATTGCAGGTAAACGTAATATATATAAAATAGAAAAAAAATTAATTTCAAATTACTAATAACTTCAAAAAAATAATTATGGGCAGATTCACAAATAAAATATAAAATTATTAAAATACATTCACTCAGCACACGGGGGATTTCTTGTAAACGTAACGTAACGAGAAAATACGAAGGAAAACGAAATTGCGTCGTGGTAATTACACGAACACGTTGGGCGCCATTTTGTAACGTGGTCCTCACTTTCGTGGCCCGTAAACCACGCAACTCGGTTCCACTTTATTTAATATATATATATTACCCTTAAATCCGGTAAAGACCGTATTTAATAATTTTACTGGGCGCCATTTTGTAACGTGGTCCTCACTTTCGTGGCCCGTAAACCACGCTACTCGGTTCCACTTTATTTAATATATATATATTACCCTTAAATCCGGTAAAGACCGTATTTAATAATTTTACTGGGCGCCAGGTCTTACCAATACAAATAACTTCCCGGTACGACTCCTCAGGACGTGGCTCCAACGCCAATACGGAGGTGGCGAAACCAACGACGAATGTTATCTCCTCCGAAAATGCGTGGCGGTAAATTATCAAGGTATATAGGTCAATAAGTCAAAAATAACTCAATACTTCAATTGAACTAGATTATAATTTAATTTAGTTTATTCCTTCAAAATTCCAATTTCCGATCACTACGGGTGATCACCGTTACAATTTTTTATCGACGAAGTAAATTCGACAAGTTAAATTCCCGCGAACTAGCCCGATCTTCCGATCACCGATAACCACGTAGTGTTAATTAATTAACCCGATATTCACGTCTTATAAACTCCGGTAATAATTAATAAACCGTTTCCCAACCCTTAAAACGGACAAACTCGAATTCGCGGCACGTGCTAAAATGGCGGCGCGGCTCGCAGGGGGTCTATACGCGACGCGCAAGAAATCCCCGGCGATACACTCGATTTATTAAATTAATCGGTGGCCGTGCAGCCCACTTACCGCAACGAGAAATCGATCTTCTTCAAAAATAAAACGGTTTGAATACTATCTGAACTACTACTTCTATCTGGACTTCTACAAAAAATATACTACTTGATCTATATCGAAAATTGTTCGGTGTACTCAGTGAGACTATCCGGCTACAAATGACGATCGGGACTCGTAGCATCCCGCTCGTCCTCGTAGTTCGTTAAAACGCGGCGCTGATTGTCTTCTTCTTCCTTATTTTTCAACCAATAGTATCCTCCAGGATAATTAGATGGTTCACTATTACCGCCGTCCGCGCCATCTATTCCCGTAACAATCTTCTTTTCCCCAGTGACGGAATAACGAAATAACCCGTATTTCGTTGAGGAACTGACTTGCGCCTCCACCAATGCAACAGGTGTGTCTTCTTTCTCTCTCGTACACACACGCTGTAGATGGCTACTTCCCGCTCATTCCGTCGTTCCCCTCCTCGGTGCGCCGCCATGTGCCGCGGCGTGCATGTGCGAGAGCAGCGAGCGCCGCCCCCCCCCTCTCTGCCGCGCTGACCCTAGTACACGAGCAGCCGGCCGAGTCCGTTGCACGCGAGTCGGGCGTCGTTTGTTTACACGACGGCGAACGGGTTTTTATTTTGTGTTTGTGAAGAGTGCACCAGTTCCTGGGTCGTCATCTCCGTGGCTGCCTTCGTTCTCCATCACCAGGTCGTCGGGAGATGGTACTGGATCTACGTGGGAACATGGTTGGACGTCGGTGGCGGTATGGTTGTATCATTCCTTCTTTGTTATTAAACTCCTTCCTTTCTCCAATCCTCCGATTTCCTCAACAGATCAATAAAAACCCTATTAATTCCTTCCCTTTATGTACTAAAATATCGGTGACGAGAATGGCTCGGGCCAGGATTCGTAGCCGGTGTTTACTTCCTTCCTAACCTCTATCCCCATATCCTATATATAATATCCTATACTCATACATAACTTCCTTATTACAACAACACTTTATCCCTCTATAAATCCTACTATCCTAACCTTCTATATATATTCTAGATTTATTTATTATCAACCTTTCAGCTAATCAACACTACCAAGGAGCGGACCCAGGACCAAAAGGTTCACCCAGGACTCATCGCCTCAAGGGGAGATGGGATCACCATGAGCAGTACCCAGGACTCATCGCCTCCAAGGACAGGACTCACAGGGATAGCATCGCTGGATCACCCAGGACTCGTCGTCTCAAAGGTATGATATTATATTAAAATCTTATTTTACTTATATCTATTTCCTCTACGCTAACCTTATATCTATCTATATACACTAATAACTCTTTTTCTTATTTCAGGTACGTCTCTTCGACAAGGCTTCCCTCCATATATAAATTATAAAATAATAATGGTGTGAGGTTTACCTCACAAATTAACTTTTGGTTATATATACTACTATCAAAATATGCTCCGAAATTAATAACCTAAAGTTTATTTAATGACAGGAACAACAAAATAGCTCAGATGGTAGAGAGTAAGCCTTCGGAGCTGAAGATCCGAGGTTCAATTCCCGCGGGTTGAAAATTTTTTTTTATTTTTTTTTTTATTAATTAAAATTTTCTGCATTTAAAAATGTATTTTTTTGCTTGCCTAGGACATTTTTTAAATTTTTCTATGAAATACATTTTTCAAAGGCATTTTTAACGTTGCTCAAAAGTTATCACAACGTTATTTCCACCTATCGCGGCAACTTACATAAATCTTAGCGGACATATCCCACGTTGTACCAACGTTGCTCCAACGTTTCAAAAACTTTTATAACAACGTTGTAACGTTGTCAAAACAACGTTGCCACAATGTTGCTACAACGTTGTGTGCTAGTAGGGATAATTATACTAATAAGTCCAATAAAATTTTCAGAGTCCCAGTGGTCGCAATATAGAGCAACTAATTTAAATGGAAATTCTTACATAGAATCAAATCTAAACGAATCATTCTTTGTCGCATCACCTACAACATTAGACTACATTCCAGCAAGTGTTTCTTCACATTTGACTGAAAATGATGATGATAGCAATGGGGGATAGCAACCCTTGGGGGTAAATATGTGCATTTTATTTTGTTTTTACGTCAGTAAAACTTACGATATTTATATTTTAAAATAAATAAATGTTATACAATGTACTATAAAATACCTCATTTTTCTAATAACATTCAGGACTCAAATTTTAGTTATTTACTTTATTTTATAATGCAATATGGTACATTTTGAGTCAAATTGATCAACCAATCCCGATTACGATTTCACAAAAATGGCTGAAATGTCTCAATATTGAATGTAGTTTCTATATAATAAAAATGACACATCCAAAAAAGTGGAACTATTATAATTAACACGTTTAATGTTATTTAGTGCGTACTTTCTATTTGCGCATTTATATTTATAGTAAATCTATAAATAATAAATGTTTTTTCTAGTACACGAATCTTCTTAATTTCTTACATTTTATAATACTTGTAGGAACCTCACTGATACTGTCGAAGACAAATATTAATTCAGATGTAGAAGAAATAGTGTCTCCTGAAGGTTTGCGAAATACTCAAAGTCAGTGCAGTTATAATAAATTCTTTAAATATAATTTGCAGTGTCCATTGCAAATATAAACTACAATTTTTTAAAAGTAATGGTTCGAGCGATTTTTTAAATAGGTAATAGATTGTCTAAGTTAACCTTTAGAGGGCAGGGATACGCCTCTAGGCGTAATGAGTCTGACTCGCCAACATCTTAACTTAGTTTGGCCCTAACTTACGGACCTTAGACCACATTTCTACAGAAAAATGCGATTTGCAAATTTTTCAAAACCCCTTTTAAAAATATTAAAATTTAAAGTACATATGCCGGCCGTCTAAAGGTTAATGATATAAATTTTTCAAATATTTTATGAACTATTGATTAAAATAATATAATGTGATGGTTAAAATATATTTTCAGTAACTAAAAATTTTACGCTTTATTTAAATTTATGTTTGTCAGGGTTTTGAACCAATAAAAGTCACAAAACGCAGGTTAAAATATAAAATTAAAAAAAAATCTGTTATTTTCAAGCAATGCTTATTGTTCAATCAAAATATAAAATGGAGACAAATTTCATTTTTACAGTAATAAACATGCTCAAAAGTGCACTAAGCTATTAAATATTCTAAATCTTTTTGAATTTTTAATTTTGATATTTTTTTACAACATTAGGACAAAAATTGGAAACCAAATATTTATAAGATATCGTTTCTTTGACATTTTTTATATTTTGTTAAATTAAAAATGATACAATTTTATTACAAATTTGCCATGAAAACTATATAAATTTTAAATTTTATTAAAACAAAATCGTTAAAAAATGCATTATTTTCAGTTCATTTGACTGATAGTCAAAAGGAACGTAATAAAAGTTTGAAAACAATTCTGCTAATAGTCAAATTAATGTTTTGAAGAGAAGTAGAAATAACGGACTCGGATGTGCAACAAGTAACGGTCAAGTAGTTGATAAAAGAAAAATAAATGCAGGATGTATCACTTGTCGTTATAATTGTGCAAACCGCATATCGTTTGAAGAACGGAAAACGATCTTTACAGAATTTTGGAAAATGGCTAATCATAATCGCCAAATGCCAATGGGATTATATTGACAAGCCAATAATTACTTCTCAAACAGTTCCAGCAAAACACGGCAACAATATAAAGAGAAAAATCACACGTAAATTTTTTTTGACAGTGCAAAATAAAAAAATTAAAGTGTCAGTAATGTTTTTAGATACTTTTGGTAAGTAAACCCCATTATTCTAAATATTTCTCTTCAAGTTAATTATTGTATTTACTTGAATACTCTTTTATAGATATTTTTTTAAATCCATTTAACAATATATTTGTTTTGAATAATGAATATCTCATGTAAGTTAAACTGTTGGAAATGAGATGTGAATGTCTCTCTCTCTCTAACAAATTTAACAAATCTAATAAATTGTTTCTGTATTTTTATAACAGTTGGTGAGTTTTTATTGAAGGCCAAACTCTGCCCCTTCTGTTATACTACAACATAAACAAATATATTTAAGAGAGTATTCATTAACTATGGGTTTTTCAAGTTTTTCTTCGAGTGTATTTTTTTAATCTATTTACATTTACATTTTACTGCATATAAATTTGTTTAAATTATTCTGCTTTTATAATTCATTTAAGTATGCAAGCAAAATTTTCCACTGCTCTCAAAGAAATTAGTCGTATTCGGAAGTTTTCGCATAATATTTTAAAACACGTTCACTGGGAATCAGGGTGAACGGCTCCCATACAATAAAATAACAACACTTTTATTCGAGCTAGAGATTTAATATTAATCAAATAATAATAATACAGTAAATAACGCACAAACTAGTCACGGTCGCCAGCCGCGTTCACGCGGCAAAATTTATATCTTTTACTACACGCGATTACCGCACACACACGCACAATCATAGCTTGCACGGGAAGCTGGAAACAGGGAGTTTAGGCAGGAACTCTCACCTGCAGGTGCTCGAAATTAAACAATTAATTAAAATATAGCCACTCTCGATAACAACTACGTATCAGTTTTAAACTAAACGTCTCGTTCGACGGCCCGACTCGGAATCACCGAGTTCGTCGTGTTGAGCCGAGCAGCGAGTCCGCGCGCATGCGCTTGACACAACAGTCCCATCTCGTCCGCTTGACTCGGCCGATCCGACGCGCGTATACTGTGTGTATAGCGCAACTTCTCTCTTTCTCTCTCTCTCCTTCTCGCACCTTACAATCAACATGCCATTATGGAAGCTCGACATTAATAACGTATACAGGAACAGCTTGAAAACCAAAAAAGCGATAATTGTTCCTTATATTAAACTCAAATTAATGTCGAATTTGTCCTTGTTTTTAATATCTATTTTAAGTGCGGTTTACTGGTAGAAGCTCGAGTACAATAATATACGGACTTGGTACAGCTCGGCGTTATACATAGCTGTTCATCATCTTCAAAGCTAGACTTTCAAAGAGCTAGAAGGACTACCAAGGTGCTAAAAGGATTTTTAAGGAGCTGCAAGGTTTTTAAAGGAAGTAGAAAATTTGCTGTAATAGGGTTTGTGTGTGCGCGCATGTCAATAACTAAAAGTCCGAACTCTTTTCTCACGGTCTAGACTATCTGGATTCCGAGTGAGTTTTACAATTAATTCCTATAAGCTACGGGGCTTTGGAATAATTAATATACACTATAAATATAAAGTAAATATGTGACATGCAGTTAGAACTGCCATGTCACAATTTAAACAACAATTATACTGGTTTTTTATGTTGAAGTTATACAAACTCAAAATACAGTGAATCTCTTCGAGATCTATGTATAATTTTTGTATAATTTGTCTGCGTAAGTAATTATACATTACGCCATAAGTGCGGTCAAGTAAATGTTTAGATCGCATGACTTTTACGCACGAGTAAAGCGAGATCGGAATACATAAGCCATAAATCTAATACGAAAAGTATGATTTTGTGCATTCGTTGTTCCAAGTACGTGCGGAAAAACGCACTGAAACGCACAAGGTGTGAAAGTCAATTAAAGTAATAGAAAGCAATTAATCAAGATTATCAATAATAAGATGTGAATGTAAAAATATTTAAAAAAATTGCTACACCCTTAACAGTATGGTAAATGTCCAAGCTGTGCGGGTAGTCAAAAATAAAAATTAAACATGTATCTATCTTATCACAATACCTGTCGCTTCGTTCCATTAGTCTGCTTATCATTTATTTATTATTATTGTTCCTATATACATTAAAAAACCTTAAATAAATAACAAATTTGATATTAATTAAAAGTAAAATGTAAAGATTTACTTCGGTTTCAGTAGTTGCAATTGAATAATAGCAGTTTTTATTTTGTACTTAAAATTCGTGCAAGTTTTATATACAGGTAACAGATTTTTCTATAGATAACTAATAAATAAAGCTGCTCTTTTATTTAGTAGATTTATTAACCTTAATCCATTGATAAAAAAGCGTAATAAGAATTTAAAAAAGAATTATACTAAGTGTATGATCTACTATTTTTTACAGGAATAAGTAAAAAATGGATAGAAACAATTAATAAAAAAAAGAATCAATCTCTAACTGGTGAAAGCATAGGGCTAGATGCCAGGGGGAGGCACAACTTTCGGCCGAAAAAATTAGTATTGAATTGACAAACGCAGTACGTCGTCATATTGAATCTTTCGACAGAGTTGAATCTCACAACTCAGCGGCAATACCTGTCGAATGACTTAAGTATTAAAAAAATGTATACAAAATATATTGGGGAAATGAAGTTACGAGGGCAAGTGAAGGTTGCTACTGAACACCACTATCGCGATATTTTTTGCAGAGAATATAACTTAGGTTTCCACAGGCCAAAAAAGGATCAGTGCGACCAATGTACTGGGTTCAATAATTTATGTGATAGTGATAAGATTATTGCCCAAGAATTTCAAATTAACCATTTGGAGAATAAAGAATACGCGCGAAAGTGTATGAAAAACGATAAAGAGGCTGCCGTGCTTGATCCATCTATTTCTTGCGCTGTCTTCGATCTGCAAAAAGTATTAAATGCTCCTTGTGCAGATTCTTCTACCTTTTACTATAAAAGAAAATTGTCTATTTATAATTTAACATTATTTGATTTGGCTACCAAAGAAGGAGAATGTTTTATTTGGAATGAAACTGTAGCAAAGCGAGGAGCAAATGAAATTTCCAGCTGTGTGTGGGCGTATATAAAGAGCAAAGTGAAAAAAGATTGCAGTAAATTTATATTCTATACCGACAATTGTGGTGGCCAAAACAGGAATAGCATATTGTATAGTATGTATATGAAAGCAGTCCTGATGTTTGCAATAACAATTAAACACTGGTAAATTTCGTTAAATCAAAATTTAATTTTTTATTCTGTTTTCACATAATACAACTATAAAGAGACTCGTGTAATCAGATGTTACGATAAATGTATGGGCGATTATCTGGAAAATCAAAAAATCGAAAAAATAGATTCGGTTCAAAATTAATGTACACGTCTCTTGAATCATCCCGATGAAGGAGATTTTTTCCCTATTTTTTTTAGTAATGCTTCACAGCTACTAAGATTCAAAAGTCTGAAAAACAGCATTTTTATACATTATCATTGGTTTTCATCATTCTTTTTTCTCTCGTAAAGTACTCCTACGTAAAAATTGAAAAAGACCTTTTTTCCTCAAAACACAATAAAATTTTGAACAATGAATTGTTTTCAGATCATTGCTAAAATTGTTAACGTTTTCAAATATTTAAATATATTAGTCATGATAACTAAAAAGCGATCACTGATTCATAAACACAAAAATTAATGAAACAAGCTTAACTTATAAATAATAATCATATTTAATTCGAAATTTTTTAAAGTGGGCCTTTAAAGTGGGGAAAAACCTCTTATATTCGGGATGACTTTAGAAATTAATAGATAAATTTTAAAGAAAATCTATTGTTTCGATTTTCCGATTTTACAGACAAACGCTTGTATATACTTATATTTAATTATGATTAAACATGCCTTACTTAAGTCGTAGTTAGCTGATGTTCTTTTATATAAAAAAATGTTCGCTATGCGGTAGTATAATCTTATTTTAGGAACTGGGATCAGAAAATACTGTTTTCATATCATCTAAATTATATTAATATTTAATATTTAATCGCAAATAATCTGATAAAATGGTTAATGTTTTTAAATTTTTCAAACATTAGCTATCTGGTGAAAGGTCACACTCAGAATGATGGCGATTGCGTACATTCAACAATCGAAGGTGCTGCAAAAAACAAATTAATTTTTACACAAGATCAGTGGTGCAACATAATAAAAGATGCAAAAGTCGTTGCACTAAAATATAAGGTTCACCAAATGGATCAAACAAACTTTTTTAATTTTTCGGCTATAAATAATAAAAAGCAATGGAAGAAACTGCCCATATCGAAGTTATCAGAAATAGAAATAGAGAATAATTCGATTAATTATTATATAAATTATAATAAAACAATTAACAACATGCAGAATATGTTCATAGATAACGGGCAATTAATAAGGTGCTACAGTAGAAAGTTGCAATTGGAGCAAGCGAAAAAGAATGACTTAGAGACCCTGTTGAAAAGACCTTATAAAATCCGATAAAATAATGGCACATTGAATCGGGATGCCGATAAAAATTTTATAGTAATATATCGGGCGATTTCTTTTTTATCGGTACCTATAATGAAATCCTCACAGCTACGAATCACAAATTCCGAAATTTAGTTTTTATAAGTTTTACCTGGTAAAAGATATATCAGTTTCTATGAGACTAATAAATTTATAGGCTTTTATAGAGATATGCTCATGTAATTATTTATAGAAATCTATTCACTTTACCAATATGAATTCAGAATCGGCATATATCGTAATAAATTGATTGAAAAATTATAAGCCTGTATAGATGTTTTACTACATGAATTACACAAGTGCATCCAAGAAAATATTAATCGGGTTCTATAATAAAAGAAATGACTATGAAAAGATTATAGTTCATACACATTTCCCGATAAAAAATTTAATAAGCTCTTATCATGGAAATACTGTATATGTTTATATCCTTTTTTGTTTTCTAATAGAAGGTTTATAATTCGAGTCTATAAGGAATTCCGGGTGCAAAAACCTCATATCATACTATGCAATAAATGCTTATAGTATTTTATAAGATAAACCTCACAAAAGAAAAAAACATTTTATAGTACAATATGATGATCAACAAAATAAATGGGCGGTTCGTTTACCGGATCGTATGAGCTGAGACATCCATAAATACAATATCTTAATCAAATCGCTAATCGCGTTCAAGCAGGCAATTCCGTATTTATAACAAATAGGCATGTATCGGGTTTTCGAGTATTTGACGTATTCGTGTGCATTGAATTAATAAGGTTCTATAAGGCTTTTCACTATATTGTCCACTAACAGCTATCGGTGTCTACCGTTAAATTCCATAATTTTAAACCAACCAATACAGTTCTTTATAAGATTTTACGAGGATCGACGCATGTATTGGGCATACGACCTATCCGTTACTACCGCCTGCGCCAGTAATAACAAATCTTAATCAATTGCTAATCCCATTCTACCAGGCAATTCCGTATTTATTATTTATAACCAAATAGGCATGTATCCGGTTTTCGAAAGTTTGACGTCTTTATAAGGTTTTACGAGGTTCATATCGGGCGATTTCTTTTTTATCGGTACCTATAATGAAATCCTCACAGCTACGAATCACAAGTTCCGAAATTTAGTTTTTATAAGTTTTACCTGGTAAAAGATATATCAGTTTCTATGAGACTAATAAATTTATAGGCTTTTATAGAGATATGCTCATGTAATTATTTATAGAAATCTATTCACTTTACCAATATGAATTCAGAATCGGCATATATCGTAATAAATTGATTGAAAAATTATAAGCCTGTATAGATGTTTTACTACATGAATTACACAAGTGCATCCAAGAAAATATTAATCGGGTTCTATAATAAAAGAAATGACTATGAAAAGATTATAGTTCATACACATTTCCCGATAAAAAATTTAATAAGCTCTTATCATGGAAATATTGTATATGTTTATATCTTTTTTTGCTTTCTAATAGTAGGTTTATAATTCGAGTCTATAAGGAATTCCGGGTGCAAAAACCTCATATCATACTATGCAATAAATGCTGCATGTAAGGGGACATACGGCCTAACGGGTTGTATCGGCTGCGCCAACAATAATACGAATTACATAAGTATACTTAATTTATTAATGCTGCAGGCGATACTCGTGTGACACTTCATGTATTCTTAGTTTTGTAACCTTTAGTTATAAATGTTTTTCATTGTTATTCTTCATGCATATAAAGATAGAAGTTTCTATGATATACCCCTATCAGCACACAATGTCTTAAAAACGTTTAAATTACGTTGCGGCTAAAACCTTTAAACGTTAGAATTTAATACTTGAAAAACGTTTGAACTACGTTTAAATTTGGTTTAAATGTCCTCTTTAATTTTAGGAAAGTAATATTTTTTAACGTATTTCAAACGTATTTTTAACGTTGGATAAACAAAATCATCCGATGTATATTATTATGGAGCATGCGCAGTTGTTACTTATCAATTGTAGCTATGCGCAAATGCTATTTTTATATTTATTTATAAATATAAATCATTTATATGTGCAAAAATGACAATTACGCATAGCTACAATTGATAAGTAACAACTGCGCATGCTCCATAATAATATACATCGGATAATTTTGTTTATCCAACGTTAAAAATACGTTTAAAATACGTTAAAAAATATTACTTTCCTAAAATTAAAGAGGACATTTTAACCAAATTTAAACGTAGTTCAAACGTTTTTCAAGTATTAAATTCTAACGTTTAAAGGTTTTAGCCGCAACGTAATTTAAACGTTTTTAATACATTGTGTGCTGATAGGGACTACTAATAAACATGAAAGAAATATTAAATTTACTTTATATAAACTTATCCAATATAATAATTCTTTTCTTTTCAGGCATCAAATCGAACTCAATTACATGTTAATTTTCAGTATATTTTCAAATACAAAGAATATTCTTCCTCCAAGGACAAAACAGATCTGGAAAACAAATAATTTTAATTCAATTTGAATGTGCTCTAAATTATAAAACTAATTAATAGCAATAATTAATAGCTCTGAGTGTGTAATATTTTACATATACTCCTATATATATATATGATACAGTTGCATGTAATCTTAATTTTGAATTATTTAGTTATAAATATTTTTTATTGTTAATCTTCATGCAAGTAAAGGTAAAAGTTTTCTATTATAAAGCTACTAATAAAAATCAAAGAATTATTAAATTTATTTTATATAAACTTATCCAATATAATAATTCTTATACGATTTACTGATTCAAGTAAACTCTGTAAAATAATTCAGAATGTGTAACGGCATTTATATGTATTCTTTCATTAGTATACTCTTGTATAAAAGTTTATTCTTCATTATTTAAAAATAAAAAAAATATTAACAGAACTTTTAGAACAAATATTTCAATATTCAATATTCCTATATATTTAACTACTTTAGTAATGGTTATAGAAATAACTGTCAGACTCGAGTGACAATTGCAGGTATTCTTAATTTTGTGCCCTTTAAATATAAATATTTTTCAATGTTATTCTTCATGAAAGTAAAGATAGTGGTTTTCTCCAGTGAGCTAGTAATAAACACCAACCCAGACGGAAATTTATTTTTCCAGAAAGAGCTAAGAAAAGCTAATAAATTTTATAATCAATTTATAATATGCAGATTTTGGACTCTGTTAATAGTTAGTTAGAATTTATAACTTTTATTAGCTCTTCTTGGCTTTTGCTAGATTTTATTAGCTTTTAGGTTTTTTCAAAAGTAAAAGAAATGTGCGAGTTTAAAAAAGCTAATAACTACTAATAATTTTTATGAATATTTACCAATAGCAATCTTTTATTAATAGCTTTTGTTTTTTTGCATACATTACTTAGAAACAGCTAAAAACAGTTAAATATAGGAAAATGCAACAGTTACTATTAGTGTCATTTTATCGTTTTTCACGATATTTTCGAAATACAAAAATCTAATAAAACCTAATAAAGCTTAGAAATATTTACGAAATTTTAAAAACAACTAAAAAAATCTTATAAACATCACCAAATTTTTTAAACTAGTACTACAGTCCAAAATCCGCACTTTATAAAGTGTTATGAAAATCTAATAAAAGCTAATAACTTTTATTAAGTATTTATAAACATTATTTGCATATGATTATTTCCGCTAGGGAAAGAAAATATTAAATCTAATTTTCAATAAAGTAATCCAATTTTGTTAATCTTTTATATGATTCGATGATTCATGTTAACATTTAAAATAATTCAGAATTTGTTACGGAATTGGTATGTATTGTTTATTTAGAATTCTCTTGTAATAAAGTTTATACTTCATTATTTTTCTAATATGAAAACATATTGAACTATTTTTAGAAAAAATATTTCAATTGTCCAATATTTCTATGTGTTCTTAGTAACACCAAAGCCACTTGAGAAATACAAATTTCGCGCCAAAATGTAATCGACTATTCCGTGTTTATTGTAATACTACACTGCTCATTTATGTGACAATACTGATTAAACCCTATAAACGAACCACATAGGTTTCTTGACAATATTAGAATATAAAACCCTATAAACGAACCACATAGGTTTCTTGACAATATTAGAATATACCGGTAGATTTGGATAAATAATGCTCGACTTTATAGTGAAATGTCCTATTCAACCCGATAAATTGCAATCATGAAAAATCATTAATTATTTGAAATCCAGATACATGCCTATTCGTTGTAAATAGAAAATACAGCAATACCTCATATAAAATACGATAAACGATTCAATAGCGGTTGCATCAACGACAGGCGCCCACGTGATAAAAATTTATAAAGTTTTTATAAAAATTGTATAAAATGAATTGACGATAGAGAAAAAAGCCAACTTCAGTTTGACATCTAACCAACTTCAGTTTGATGTCTTATTCCCGTAAGCTTCGTGCAGCGCGAAACGTTTGCCGTCGTATTTTACTTAATCAAGCAGTTTACCACTAAATTCGTCGCGGAAGTCGTACGTTTAACCTAGATATATGTGGTGCGTCAATTGACAGCATGGGATATTATCGATTTTGAGAATTTAAAATTCAGTCTCGGTGAGGGGAGAGCCGGAATATTGAGACCTGAAGATTCAACTCCGTCTACACTTTTGATCAGATAAGTCCTCCTTTCTCTTGATTTTTAAAAACTTAGCGATTGAGTACATTAGATACTTTGTGTTTTTGTCATATTTTTGTTGCAGGTTAGACGATTTTAAAGGTACGATCAACAGCTTCTCCGTGCGTAGAAGCGTCGGTACGAGTCACCCATCGCCACCGCTGCCAGCTGATGAATTTTGCAGTCCTGTTTTTAAGGTTATACATGTTTATTCCCAAAACTTTAACATTTAAGTTTTGCAAAATTTTTCCCAATTTTCACAAACTTTTCCCAAGTTGCGCAATACGTTTCCCAAAGTTCACAAACTTTTCCCATCCTATAAAATACCGTAAAAAAATTTTAAAACTTATTTTGAACGTTTTTAATTACTTTATTATTTATCTTTTTCTATTTTAAAATGTTTCAATTTATATTGAGCCTAAAGTGACCGCGTTTTTGTATGTAAATTCCATTAAAATGTGCTTTAAAGTGTGGTATTTATTTAAAAATTTAATAAAAATATATTTTTTATGAAAGCCAATCTTTTTATAAAAATTTTATAAAGTTTTTATAAGACCAATTTTTTATACAAATTGTATACAATCCATTTGATACAATTTTTATAAATTTTTTTTACGTGGGCGTAACCGATAAGATCCTGTAATCAAACCGCTGATTTATGTGACAATACTGATTAAACCCTATAAACGAACCACATAGGTTGCTTGACAATATTAGAATATACCGGTAGATTCGGATAAATAATGCTCGACTTTATAGTGAAATGTCCTTTTCAACCCGATAAATTTCAATAATGAAAAATCATTAATTATTTGTAATGCAGATACATGCCTATTCGTTGTAAATAGTAAATACAGCAATACCTCATACAATGCGATAAGCGATTCAATAGTGGTTACTTTTTGACTGGCAAAGCCAGGTATGATGCGTTAGGCAAGCCGCCCATTTCATGCGTCGATCGTCATAAATCCCTGTAAAGGTACCGGGTAAATTGTTATATAATATTGAAATATACTGGTAAGGTCATATAGCCGTTACTTGGCGTTATTGTGAAATGCCCTATTTAACCTTATATTTTTGTATGCTCTATAAGACAATAACTGTTAAAATCCCGATAGAAATCCATGTGTTAAGAATATATCATTTTGTATTACCTGAAATAGAACTATAGATAATTCATTCATGTTCGGGTTTTTCATTATAAAATACTATAAGCTTTAGAGTGAAAAAGCATTGATATATAAGTACGTGAAAGGTGGCAAATCCTTATAATGCCCGGTAAATATAAATACAAAATATTTAAATATAAATGTGTACCCGATATACTCCGATAAACTATTTTATGCTCTTTTATGTTACACGTTTATTCCTATAAAACCTTATAAACAAATTTATTTTTATCGCATTTTATGAGGTGCTCATTATGAAGCCTATAGTTATAAGCTTATTCTTTCCGATTCGTATTAAATAATGTATAGCATTCTATCGCAAACTCCGGGTGCAAAAGCCACATGAAGTACGATAAAAGAATTTTTTTTATAGTTTTATATGAGGTTTTTTCAACAGGGGAGTTTAATAAAATTAAATGTAATACCACGTGAATATCACACATTTTACTTAGAATTAATTAAGTAATATTATTCGTTTATATTTATTATAAAATTATTATTAAAAAATAAAATTAAAATTTGAATTATCATTTAATTATATTTTTATCATTTAAACATACTTAATTATTATTTACCATATATTTTCTGCAGTTACTACTCATCATAATTAGTTTTTTAACTTTTGCAGTAGTATAATTTATAATTTTATAATTTATCAATGATTATCTATTGAATCTATATAAGAAATTATCAAAGTTTAGTACATATAAATGTCGACGTAATTTTCTTATTTTGGAGATTAAAATATAAAAAGAAACAGTTTAAAATTTATTCAAACTAAATAATAACTTTACCTGAATTACGTTTATTTAAATTTTTTGACGATATACGCATAGATACTACTAAATAATAATAAATAACTAATAGATAAATAAAAATAATCTTTTATAAAATTGCCAAAAACAATTGTCAATCTTATTGCTGAGCTTACACCTGCAGTAGTACCAACTTAAAATCATAGACTAAAATTTCGCTCCTGAGTTATCACCTTTTATCACCGGACTCCAAGGTAGCACCTTTTATAACCGGACTCCGAGGTAGCACCTTTTACAACCGGGCTCCGAGGTAGCACCTTTTATAACCGGATTCCGAGGTAGCACCTTCTTATCGGGGAACGACGAATTGCTCGATGCGATATCCCTGTTTCGCGGTCAATTCAGATTTGATTTTTTTATCTGGTTGTTATCTGAAACAGTACCTCGGTTTCAGACTAACACTTAACAGATTTGGTAGAACGGACATGTAACTGCCGTTTATTCAAATACGGTAATTTTAGCCGTACCGCTGAGCAGCCGCGATAATAAAATAAACATCCCCCTCTTTGCCTCATCTTTATAATGGTGAATAAAAAAGAATGGCTGCCATATTGTTATTCACCGTAACTAAAAATCCCCACTAAATTTTTTCAGAATTCGTATATTTTTAATCTCCATTCCCCCCTACTTCTTTAATCGTTAAAAAAGGGGATAAAAAAAAATTGTTGTCATATTGTTATTGTTCACCTGTACCGAAACCCTTATATTATTTTTGGAATTTTTCTAATTTTATCCCCCCCTTTCTACCCCCTCCTCCATCTACCATTAAATAAAGGATAAATGAAGAGTAATTATCATATCGTTATATTCACCGTAACCGAAAATCCCCATTTTAGTTTTTCTACTATTCATATATTTTTAATTGTTCTCACTCCTTCTTTTATATTTAAAATGAGAGAGAAAAAAGAATGGTTGTCATATTCTAATTCACCTATACCGATAACCCCTATAAAATATTTTAAAATTTTTTCTAATTTTACCCCTCCCTCTCCTGATCTCTCCCGCACCTATCATTACATGTGGGATAAATGAAGAGTGGTTGTCGTTGTCGTATTCAGCGTTAACCCTTCCACTCCACACATACGTTTAAATCTTGCAACTTGTGGGATACCGGAAACCGAACACCGCCCAACGGACGCCGGACCCCGGTCACCGGACACTGGAAAACGGATGAATTTTAGTATAATGTATACAAATAGATAATGTCAAAAATAATATTTTAATTTTTTTATCCACCTTCCTCACGCATTTTACATCTTTGTTATAGGGTACGATGAAAAATATGTGTACAAAATGTCTACTTAAATGTGATAACAAAAGCTAACGCTACCTCGGTCGTAATTATACTAACAAGGGGAGTACTTGACCTCCGGGAAACGGATCTTATCCTAACTTTGGTATGTCTTTTTTACAAAAGTTATTCGACATCCAATAATAATATCAGTAAAAATTACTTCCTATTTGATCGCTTACAACTCAGAAGCAAATAGAGATAGGCACTCAAACCAAAAACCAAAAGAAATCTGAGTTCAAGTAGATATAGTTAAAAAAAAAGAAGCTCAAATTGCTTAATTTGGAGCAATGTTATGAAGAAAATAAGAAATTAAAGATTATTAGGCCAAAAGAAACAATAAATTTTTCATATCAAATTTTGGTTAAAATTTTTTCAATTTCTTCGAAATAACTCAGAAATTCCCGAAATATCAGCGTTAACTTTTCCACTCCGCAGATACTCTTAATACTTCTTACAACTTAAGGGGTACCGGACACCGCACACCGCCCGTCGGACACCGATCACCGGACACCGGAGAACGGATGAATTTTAATATAATATAGATTACAAAAATAAAAGAACAATGTAATCAATAAAAAGGCATGAAACTAAAATAGAGTACATTTTTCTAGAACGAAAAACGTCTATATTTATTGGACTGTATTTACAATATTTGTACATAAACTTCTATTATATATATTTTAAACACAAAATTATATATTTAAGTAATAACAGTAATACTTAATTGTTAAGTATTTATACAAAAAATAATGTTCTTTAACATCTAAGATAATTACTGCACTGTAACCACCTGCAAATGTTGTGTGCATGATTTTGTATATTTCATTTATTTTATATATGATGTATGTGGAACCTATGTAACTCTGGATATAAATAATAAATAAACAAATCTTTAAATTAGCTCCAAATTAAAAAATAAAAATTACTTCTAAATTTTCGTATAAATTTTGGATAAATTTCGGTGAATTACGACAAATTAAACATTAATTTTGAAATAAATTTTGTGCTAATTTAACTTATATTTTGTCAATTTTATGCTAAATTGAAACATTATTTATTTATAACCCTATATTTACAAAGAAAGTCTACGCTTAATATTAGTAATACTTTTAAAATTCAGAATCACCAGAACAACTGTACCCAGTACTAACATAATACTTTAGAGTATCTCACTTTACAAAAATCATACATTTTATATTACATAAAAAATAAAATAAATATTTTTAATGTAACTTTGTTAACTAAATAAGCATAGTTTTTTATTTCTCTAGCTAAGTAATAATTTTTTGGTTGTCACATTTATACACAAAAATAGTTTCTTTGATCTTGACTAAAAAAAATAGTTTCTTTGATTTTGATTAAATAAAAATAGTTTTTTTTTTTATTTTGATTCAATAAAAATACTCCTCTTATTTTAATTAAATAAAACTAATTTGTTTGATTTTCATAGCTAAATAAAAAGAATTGTTAGCGACATAACTTAAGCTTTATCCATTTCATCTTCATCTTCATCTTTCTTATTTCTACTACTACATTTTTCATTAATAGAAGTATTAATATAATCTTTTCCTTCTTTTCTACCTTTAATAGTATTTCCTTCATCTTTTGTTACATCTTCACCAAATTTTTTTTTATCTTGTTTTTTTTTCATTTAACTTCTACTTCTTTGTCTTCAGAAAATGAAACATCATAATACTTATTGTTTTCACTGTAGTTATCAGTCTCCGTATTTAGTTTAATCTGAACGTTATTAGTTTCACAATTATTTGAAATTTTGTATTGCTTTGTACTAGTGATATTAAAATCAGAATTTGGACACTTTTTAGCCTCATTTTTTACCCTCATAATAGTCAAATTTAAGTAAATCTGATGTAAAAACTTTAATTTGTTCTGCATTAGGCGTACGAACCTCTTTAAACCAGTATACATAAAAATTTGTAACAAAAATAGTTAATATGATATTTTTGGAATGCCAAAATATAATAAAATAGACAATTAAAAGTTTGCAAACATCATGAGTCAAGATATAAATAGGAAGCTGCAGAGCCAGAAAATAGTACATTCCTATACTAGTGCGAGAATATTATAGTGCGACCATAGACGTCTCGTCTAGGACCCCTTTTTACAAGGGATGTCTTATCTCCCCTCAGATCTTTATGCTTGAGTGATTATTGACGTCTGGTCTAGGACCTATTTTTAGATCATTATGCATCAACGATTTTAAATCGACAAATAATACTATGTATATCCACGAAATTTAAACAGGTGACAAAAAGTAGGTCAAGGTCATAATACCTATAAGCAGAGACTCAAACAAATCCCCTCCCCCACTTCCGGTGCATGTGGATGTCTGGGACCCCCTGGGAGGAGAGGGGGTGTCTTATCTCCCTTCAAATTTTCACGCATCAGCGACCATAGACACTTGGATATCTGGGCCCCTTTTTAAAAAGCACATCTCGTCGTCCCTCAGATATGCATCAATTATTTTAAATCAGTGCATATTGATGCAGCGATTTATTAATCCGAAAAAATACATAAATTAATAATAGCGATGCACTGAATTATTTAAAAATATGCATTTATAATATATTCTTTTATTCTACATTAGAAAGAATGATTCGAAGGAAATAAGTCGAAGAAAATCTCCATTTTATGCTTTTAAACACTGAGACACTAAACTTAAACACATGAACCGCTATACGAAGACTAAAATTTTTTAAGGAACGTTGCTTATTTTAAGGATAGTTATATACGTGGGAAGATCCCTGTAAGTACAACTATATTAAAAGATAAACCATTTAAAACGATGTTTTCCCGTAGTTTTCCTAGTTTGCACCTAGCTAAACAATGTCTCTAGATGAGAGAGACGTTTGTCGAAAAAAATGCACCTGGTCCATATTTCTGTTTTCGTAGACAACGATATGTTGTAAGAAGTTTTCTAAGAAGTTTTCTAGTTTTAAGAAATTTTCATCTGTCATAATTGTCTTAGTTGTTGATTACGTTACGTTCTGTTTTGTCTAAGGATTTAATATAAAACCACCCCTTGTTGTATACATCTCAATCATTTTGCAAAATGGAAAGTTCGCATGTGCTGCTGCTGAAAGCGTTAGTTTTACGTATAACTATATATTTGCGTATAGTAGATAAGCTGTGGCGCTTTTTCTTTTAGCCCAGAGCGTCATGGGTTTTTATTGGTCGGTGTGGGGAGGGTGGGGATGTGGGCGGGGTTTAGTCTAGAAGCACCATAGGTTTTATTGGTCTGCCGTCACCACTTTTAGTTCAAAAGCGCCATAGAGTTCTGCTGGAGGGAGGGGGATGAGGATCTGCCCCCACCACTTTTAGTCCAGAAATAACATAGATTTCTATTGGATGAGGAAATGTGAGTCTATCCCCACCACTTTTATTCCAGAAGCGCTATAGGGTTTTTTGTAGTGTGTTTGTGGGTTTGCTTGTGTGTTTTATGCCAACTGTTGTTCATAAAAAACAATAAGGATATTTTTGTAATGTTTATTATTTTTAGCTCTAACAAGAGTTGATTACGTATCCTATAATTATGCGCATATCCTCCCATTCGCGATGTTAAAGAAAATATGAAAAAATTATATACGACTTATGCATACTTTTCGGGAGACGACTATTCAGAGAGCTAGTCGAATGTCTGCTGCAAATCTACACGAATGTATCGCAGCGACATTACAGCACATCGTAATTTGATACAATGATTCCCTCATCAATAAAATTTATTATCTTTTAAGCCAGCTGCTTATATTATTTTCAATTAAAAATATCGTGCACGTGTAATTCAGTCTTTTGTATCTCTTTTGTGATGCGTTCAATTTTATTTAGAGATAAAAAATAAACAAGGACATACACGTGCTTATGGTAAGTTTTTCGGACAGCTGATTCTCCGGGACCTAGCCACGCGTCAGCTCACAGTACTTAGTACCGTAGCGACTGCGCAGCACATCGTCGATTATAGACAATGATTCCCCCTTCATTGAATACGTAGCTTTCTAAATTTACCGTATAAGAATTATGCGTGCGTAATAAATTAACAAACAACATCGCGAGACCGCCCTGAACTCCCTGCCGATGTGTTCGCTGCGAGCGCGTGAAACCGACTAAGCAGCTCGATGCGCACGCGACGAACATGTGGCGGGAAATGGTCCGCGTCCGCGAGAGCAGGCTCCTCTTATGCTCTCGGTGGGAGAAGCGCTCCCCACCATCACCACCGCTACCACCACGGACTTCCGGGCTGATGATACGCGATTGCTCGCTTCAAGCATATAAATGTCGATCTTCCCAGAGTAGTTCTATATGAAAGCAGAGGAGCATGAGGGGGAAGGAGACGATTGGTTCTTTTTATGACCACTTATCAAAATTGTAAACGTATAGAACAACCATTTGTTTAAAAAAAAGTATATATATATTTATATTCAAACACCCAATAGTCCCATATAAGTAAATTTTTATTAATAAAATATTACTTATGTCGACTGTAGTATAACTAAATTAATTAATATTTTTATCGGTCTTACAGTCAATTATATGGGCAGTCAGATTGCCCCTACTTATAATCACCCCCGAAGAATCTATAAAAATAATAAAAATAAAAAATAAAAAATAAAAACACTAACTGAAAATAAAAACAAATTATTAATCAAGCAATCTGACTGCCCCCCTGCACCAAAAATCCACTAACCCCAAATATGCTGTCCGACGTTTCGAGCTCGCTGCTGTTCCTTATCAGGGACTGAAATGAAAAACTATACCACACGATATTTATACCCTCAAAAAAGCCTCCCCACTCCAAGGACCCACACCTAAATAAATTCACACCAATAAACTAAGTTAAGTTAAGATAGGATGATAAATCTTATTTAATTTACTTGACTCTAACATTAAATTAATATTCTTATCATTCTTAAATATATGAATATTCTTAAGACTTTCTCTTTTAAATTTATTCACAATATTTTGTTCTAAAATTTCTACATTATTAAAATCAAATGAATTGGAGTGGGGAGGCTTATTTGAGGGTATAAATATCGTGTGGAATAGTTTTTCATTTCAGTCCCTGATGAGAAGCAGCAGCGAGCTCGAAACGTCGGACAGCATATTTGGGGTTAGTGGATTTTTGGTGCAGGAGGGCAGTCAGATTGTTTTATTAATAATTTGTTTTTATTTTCAGTTAGTGTTTTTATTTTTTATTTTTTATTTTTATTATTTTTATAGATTCTTCGGGGGTGATTATAAGTAAGGGCAATCTGACTGCCCATATAATTGACTGTAAGACCGATAAAAATATTAATTAATTAAGTAAATTTTTTAATAAGTAAAATATAATATATATATATATTATAACGGTAAGCGAGTTACCAATCAGGTAAGCAACGCGAAAGAGGATATACAGTGCGGCGCGCGCACGAACGCGCGAGAATCGTGCGCGCCCAGCTTGGAGTAACGTGATCGAGTTCGCGCGCGCACTGCAAGAACATCGTGTTAACAACTGCCGAGAGATTTTTAACGGTAAAAAGAGCTTAAGGACTGGTGCATTTCGTGTGTGGGTGTGAGGTTTTTCTCCCCACCAATCTCCACGTCGGCGTGCAGAGCAGCACGGCCCAGAACAAGGGAAAACGAAGGAAGCCAAGAGTCGACCGCCTTCCCGACCGTTGGAGTGAGAGAGAGAGATAACTACAAGGCCGAGCTATCTCTCTGTTGCCCAGTCTTTTCCCGCCGGGGCGAGATATTCAGATTCGCGGTAAGTGATGCACCACGTTTAGACCCGCGTGTCTGATTAATATTTCGTGTCCCGATTTACCTGGTACGGTCCAGGAGAGGAAGCGTTCCTCTTTTCCCCCCTCTCGTGACAATTCCCGCCCGGGTAGACAGGTCGGTGGTTCGCGGGAGCCACTTAACGAGAGAAGGCGCGCGTGACATAGGAAGCTTATACGTCAGAGCTCCCTATGTCAGAGATACATAAGTCACGCGGTGTGACGTATAGCTATCAGGTTAAGCAGCCGATCATTCCCGGATCGGTTGCTCGTAACTCGTCGGTTAATAGGGTTTAACTACTTGTTTTCGCGCTGACCTCGGGGGTAGTCATCGGTACGACTCCCCTTGATTTGTTGTTAATTTATTAATATCTAATTGTTTATTTAATAAATCGACTCGGCAAGACAATCTTTCTCGCCGATTAACGTAAAATATCAATTGTTGATAGCGTTTTACCGGTTATTGTCCTATCCTACGAATACCGCCCTTTCCGGTGTTTATCCTAGTTGGCAATTTTGGGCATAGGGCCCAACACACGGTATCTAAGTCAAACGAGGTGTTTGACGTTGTTAACGGCATTGCACGGGAATCAAAGTGATTCCCGGCCGCATCGTGGGACTGCACACTTAAGGTTGGTAAGTTGGGACAAATTGGGCCTAACCGGGGGCCTTACATTTCCCCAGTACGCACCCCGTTACAATATATATATATATATCTCTCTATAATATATAAATATTTCGCCGCCGCCGCCGCCGCCGCCGCCGCCGTGTCTAAGAATTCAGAATTCAACATATATATATATGTTTTATATATATATGTCATATATATGTTATATATATGTTATATATGTTATATATATACGTCATATATATATGTGTGTGTGTGTGTGTGTGTTTGTGTGTGTGCGTGCGTGTGTGTGCTTGCGAGTGCGTGTGCGTGTGCGTGTGCGTGTGCGTGCGTGAGTGTGTGTGTGAGTGTGTGTGTGTGAACAAACACTTTTCCAAATATCCATATGTGATATATACAATGGATTAAAAATTAAGTACATTAATTATTGCATTTTTAAGATATTTCATAACTTTTTACAAAACTGAAGGCCATAAAAATGCTACAGACTATTTGAAAGTGTGTGTGTGTGTATGTGTGTGCGTGTGTGTGTGTACGTGTTATTTGTTTTTTCAAGAATAGATAATATATGTATTTTATCCGTGCGCAAAAAAAAGTTGTGAATATAACTTGAAAGAATGTGTATTAGTTTACTTATTCCTGATAAAACTCATAAAATAAAAACGGACCTAAAATTTAATGTAATGTTTTTAAAAATATGCACAATTTTACGAAGATAAAATAAATATTAATCAAGTATAACATACACTTTTTCAAATATCTATATGTGAAATATACAATAAATTAAAAATTAATACATTAATTATTGCATTTTTAAGATAATTCTATTATAAACAGTAATGGCAAAAGAAAATTCAAATTTTAACAGAGGCAATATAAAATACGAATTACATTTCAAAATTTTTTCGAAAATTATTATTTTAGTAGTATTTAATTTAAATATTATTCAAATCATAATTTAAAAATTGTTTGGATATATAAGTAAGTAGTTTACGTATATTTATATAAAACAATATTTTATATAAACAAGTATGTATTTATTAGAAACAAAAGGTTATTTAAGGAATGCCTTTGTTTATAATAATTAAAATAAATATATGGGCTCTGTAACTAAAGGGAAAAATAAATTGGATATAATTATGGATTAAAACGCAAATTTTGAAAGAGGGTGCAAATTACGAATTACGGGAGAAATGGAAGAAACAGGTTTTTATTTATATACCGCTAAAATATTATAAATAATTCTTTAAAGCTAATACAAAAATTAATTTAATTAAGAAGAAGTTTTATTACTCTTAAAGTACAAAATATTAATGACATATAGAACTCTTGGCGATGACTTAAATAAATTAATTTTAGGAGGTAAAGTTCTATTAAATCCGTTTCAAATAATCTAAAATTCTAATAGGTTTTTACTAAATACTACAATTAAGTATATGCACTTTCCTATTTTTGGTAAGTTAATTGTTCATTACAATATATATGGGCTATTTCACATCAGTGGTACGATGAAAATTTGAAATCACTCCAAACTTTGTGAACAGACTGGAAATATCTTCCAGAAGATAGAAAAAAAAATTTGAGGTGTTAAAAATGATTTGCCTAAGAGTTATTCCACCATGAAAAATGGAAATTTTTCAATTTTTAGAGAAGTTATTATTTTCAAAGCTATTTATCTCAAAATCTATTGATTTTTTAAAAAATACATTATAAACAACTTTTGTTCAAAATAATCTTTAGAACTTATCTACTCGGGTTACAATTCCTAATTTTAAAATCTCGAAGAGATAGAACGCCCGGATATATTGAATATCAAAAAAAGGCGACCACGCCACAATCGATTTTGATCTAACACCGCTCAAAAGATCACATTTTTTGAACACACAAACACCAAATTTTTTTTAAAATTTAAATGGGAAATACCATGTTAATTTTTGTGAATTGTGTGTAGTTTACGTAACATTGACCTTAAGATTAGAAATTCTAACCCAGAAGGATAAATTCTACACATAATTAGCAACGAATGTTTGTATGGTAAAAGTTGATAGATTTTGAGTTAAATAGCGATAAACCCAGCTGGTGTTGAAAAAAACTGGATAAAGTTCACTTTTTGAGGTTATAATAACTTTTATTATAAATTCCAGTACCTAAAAATTTTTTTCTGTATTCTGCAAAAAAATTGGCAAAGTGTACTCAAAATTTGGTGCATTTTAAAATTTTGATTGGACCACTTCACGTGGAATACGCCATATATATTATATATATATATATTACACCTTTGGTGTAAGTGTCCTAAAATACGTGAAAATTAGTGATTTTATGAGGTTCATGAGGCATAACTTACAACAGTCTCAGCCAATAAGCTAACCCAAGCCATTCGAAAGCTCGCGAAAAATGTGAACTTTTGAGAGGTGTTAGATTAAAATCGATTATGGTGTGGTAGCCTTTTTTGATATTCAATATGTCCGGGTGTTCTATCTCTTCGAGATTTTAAAATTAAGAAATGTAACCATGGTAGATAAGTTCTAAAGATTATTTTAAACAAAAGTTGTTTGTAATGTTTTTTCAAAAAAATCAACAGATTTTGAGATAAATGGCTTTAAAAATAGAAGTTTTTCTAAAAAATTGAAAAATTTCGACTTTTCATGGTCGAATAACTCTTAAGCAAATTATTTTAACACTTAAATTTTTTTGTATGTTCTGGAAGATGTTTATAGCCTGTTCTCAAATTTTCGAGTGATTTAAAATTTCATCGTACCACTTGACGTGAAATAGACCCTATATATGTATATAGATGTATGTATGTATGTGGGTGTGTGTGCGTGCGGCGTAATATTTATATATATATATATATTTTAAAATTGTTTTTTCAAGAATACATAATATACGTATTTTTTCCGTGCGCAAAAAAAAGTTGTGAACATAACATGAAAGAATGTGTATTTGTCTACTCATTCTTGATAAAACTCATAAAATTTTTAAACGTATACCCAATAATAATAACGGATCTAAAATGCAATGTAATGCTTTAAATACAGATGCAAAATTGTTTGAAGATTAAATAATATTAATCAAGTATAACATACACTTTTCCAAATATCCATATGATATATACAATGGGTTAAAAATTAATATATTAATTATTGCATTTTTAAGATAATTCTATTATAAACAGTATAGGCAAAAGAAAATTCAAATTTTAACAGTGGCAATATAAAATACGAATTACATTTGAATAGATTTTCAAAACTATTAATTTAGGAGCATTTAATTTAAATATTTTTTAAATTAATATTTCAAAATTGTATAGATATATAAGTGTGTAAATAATTTATATTTATAAAACAATATTTTAAATAAACAAGTATGTATTTATAGAAAGAAACGGTATTTAAGAATTGCATTTGTTTATAATAATCAAAATAAATATTTGGGCTCTGCATAGTAAAAATAAATTGGATATAATTATGGATTAAAACGCAAATTTGAAAGATGTGCAAATTACGAATCACGGGAGAAATGGAAGAAACAGGTTTTATTTATATACCGCTAAAATATTATAAATAATTCTTTAAAGCTAATACAAAAATTATTTAATTAAGAAGAAAGTTTTATTACTCTTAAAGTACAAAATATTAATGACATATAGAACTCTTGGCGAGGACTTAAATAAATTAATTTTAGGAGTAAAGTTCTATTAGAAATCCGTTTCAAATAACGAAAATTCTAATAGGTTTTTTACTAAATACTACAATTAAGTATATGCAACTTTCCTAGTTTTGGTAAGTTAATGGGTTCAGTACAATAGATATTGGCTATTTCACATCAGTGGTACGATGAAAAGTTGAAAATCACTCCAAACTTTGTGAACAGACTGGAAATATCTTCCAGAAGATAGAAAAAAAAATTTGAGGGTGTTAAAAATAATTTGCCTAAGAGTTATTCCACCATGAAAAAATGGAAATTTTTCAATTTTTAGAGAGAAGTTATTATTTTCAAAGCTATTTATCTCAAATCTATTGATTTTTTTAAAAATACATTATAAACAACTTTTGTTCAAAATAATCTTTAGAACTTATCTACTCGGTTACAATTCCTAATTTTAAAATCTCGAAGAGATAGAACGCCCGGATATATTGAATATCAAAAAAAAGGCGACCACGCCACAATCGATTTTGATCTAACATCCGCTCAAAAGATCACATTTTTTGAACACACAAACACCAAATTTTTTTTAAAACTTTAAATGGGAAATACCATGTTAATTTTTGTGAATTGTGTGTAGTTTACGTAACATTGACCTTAAGATTAGAAATTCTAACCCAGAAGGATAAATTCTACACATAATTAGCAACGAATGTTTGTATGGTAAAAGTTGATAGATTTTGAGTTAAATAGCGATAAACCCAGCTGGTGTTGAAAAAAACTGGATAAAGTTCACTTTTTGAGGTTATAATAACTTTTATTATAAATTCCAGTACCTAAAAATTTTTTTCTGTATTCTGCAAAAAAATTGGCAAAGTGTACTCAAAATTTGGTGCATTTTAAAATTTTGATTGGACCACTTCACGTGGAATACGCCATATATTATATATATATGTCATATATATGTTATATATGTTATATATGTTATATATATACGTCATATATATATGTGTGTGTGTGTGTACGTGTTATTTGTTTTTTCAAGAATAGATAATATATGTATTTTATCCGTGCGCAAAAAAAAGTTGTGAATATAACTTGAAAGAATGTGTATTAGTTTACTTATTCCTGATAAAACTCATAAAATAAAAACGGACCTAAAATTTAATGTAATGTTTTTAAAAATATGCACAATTTTACGAAGATAAAATAAATATTAATCAAGTATAACATACACTTTTTCAAATATCTATATGTGAAATATACAATAAATTAAAAATTAATACATTAATTATTGCATTTTTAAGATAATTCTATTATAAACAGTAATGGCAAAAGAAAATTCAAATTTTAACAGAGGCAATATAAAATACGAATTACATTTCAAAATTTTTTCGAAAATTATTATTTTAGTAGTATTTAATTTAAATATTATTCAAATCATAATTTAAAAATTGTTTGGATATATAAGTAAGTAGTTTACGTATATTTATATAAAACAATATTTTATATAAACAAGTATGTATTTATTAGAAACAAAAGGTTATTTAAGGAATGCCTTTGTTTATAATAATTAAAATAAATATATGGGCTCTGTAACTAAAGGGAAAAATAAATTGGATATAATTATGGATTAAAACGCAAATTTTGAAAGAGGGTGCAAATTACGAATTACGGGAGAAATGGAAGAAACAGGTTTTATTTATATACCGCTAAAATATTATAAATAATTCTTTAAAGCTATACAAAAATTAATTTAATTAAGAAGAAGTTTTATTACTCTTAAAGTACAAAATATTAATGACATATAGAACTCTTGGCGATGACTTAAATAAATTAATTTAGGAGGTAAAGTTCTATTAAATCCGTTTCAAATAATCTAAAATTCTAATAGGTTTTACTAAATACTACAATTAAGTATATGCACTTTCCTATTTTTGGTAAGTAATTGTTCATTACAATATATATGGGCTATTTCACATCAGTGGTACGATGAAAATTTGAAATCACTCCAAACTTTGGTGAACAGACTGGAAATATCTTCCAGAAGATAGAAAAAAAATTTGAGGTGTTAAAAATATTTGCCTAAGAGTTATTCCACCATGAAAAATGGAAATTTTTCAATTTTTTAGAGAAGTTATTATTTTCAAAGCTATTTATCTCAAATCTATTGATTTTTTTAAAAATACATTATAAACAACTTTTGTTCAAAATAATCTTTAGAACTTATCTACTCGGGTTACAATTCCTAATTTTAAAATCTCGAAGAGATAGAACGCCCGGATATATTGAATATCAAAAAAAGGCGACCACGCCACAATCGATTTTGATCTAACACCGCTCAAAGATCACATTTTTTGAACACACAAACACCAAATTTTTTTTAAAATTTAAATGGGAAATACCATGTTAATTTTGTGAATTGTGTGTAGTTTACGTAACATTGACCTTAAGATTAGAAATTCTAACCCAGAAGGATAAATTCTACACATAATTAGCAACGAATGTTTGTATGGTAAAAGTTGATAGATTTTGAGTTAAATAGCGATAAACCCAGCTGGTGTTGAAAAAAACTGGATAAAGTTCACTTTTTGAGGTTATAATAACTTTTATTATAAATTCCAGTACCTAAAATTTTTTTCTGTATTCTGCAAAAAAATTGGCAAAGTGTACTCAAAATTTGGTGCATTTTAAAATTTTGATTGGACCACTTCACGTGGAATACGCCATATATATTATATATATATATATTACACCTTTGGTGTAAGTTATGTCCTAAAATACGTGAAAATTAGTGATTTTATGAGGTTCATGAGGCATAACTTACAACAGTCTCAGCCAATAAGCTAACCCAAGCCATTCGAAAGCTCGCGAAAAATGTGAACTTTTGAGAGGTGTTAGATTAAAATCGATTATGGTGTGGTAGCCTTTTTTTGATATTCAATATGTCCGGGTGTTCTATCTCTTCGAGATTTTAAAATTAAGAAATGTAACCATGGTAGATAAGTTCTAAAGATTATTTTAAACAAAAGTTGTTTGTAATGTTTTTTCAAAAAAATCAACAGATTTTGAGATAAATGGCTTTAAAAATAGAAGTTTTTCTAAAAAATTGAAAAATTTCGACTTTTCATGGTCGAATAACTCTTAAGCAAATTATTTTTAACACTTAAATTTTTTTTGTATGTTCTGGAAGATGTTTATAGCCTGTTCTCAAATTTTCGAGTGATTTAAAATTTTCATCGTACCACTTGACGTGAAATAGACCCTATATATGTATATAGATGTATGTATGTATGTGGGGTGTGTGTGCGTGCGGCGTAATATTTATATAATATATATATATTTTAAAATTGTTTTTTCAAGAATACATAATATACGTATTTTTTCCGTGCGCAAAAAAAAAGTTGTGAACATAACATGAAAGAATGTGTATTTGTCTACTCATTCTTGATAAAACTCATAAAATTTTAACGTATACCCAATAATAATAACGGATCTAAAATGCAATGTAATGCTTTAAATACAGATGCAAAATTGTTTGAAGATTAAATAAATATTAATCAAGTATAACATACACTTTTCCAAATATCCATATGATATATACAATGGGTTAAAAATTAAATATATTAATTATTGCATTTTTAAGATAATTCTATTATAAACAGTATAGGCAAAGAAAATTCAAATTTTAACAGAGGCAATATAAAATACGAATTACATTTCAAAATTTTTTCGAAAATTATTATTTTAGTAGTATTTAATTTAAATATTATTCAAATCATAATTTAAAATTGTTTGGATATATAAGTAAGTAGTTTACGTATATTTATATAAAACAATATTTTATATAAACAAGTATGTATTTATTAGAAACAAAAGGTTATTTAAGGAATGCCTTTGTTTATAATAATTAAATAAATATATGGGCTCTGTAACTAAAGGGAAAAATAAATTGGATATAATTATGGATTAAAACGCAAATTTTGAAAGAGGGTGCAAATTACGAATTACGGGAGAAATGGAAGAAACAGGTTTTTATTTATATACCGCTAAAATATTATAAATAATTCTTTAAAGCTAATACAAAAATTAATTTAATTAAGAAGAAGTTTTATTACTCTTAAAGTACAAAATATTAATGACATATAGAACTCTTGGCGATGACTTAAATAAATTAATTTTAGGAGGTAAAGTTCTATTAAATCCGTTTCAAATAATCTAAAATTCTAATAGGTTTTTACTAAATACTACAATTAAGTATATGCACTTTCCTATTTTTGGTAAGTTAATTGTTCATTACAATATATATGGGCTATTTCACATCAGTGGTACGATGAAAATTTGAAATCACTCCAAACTTTGTGAACAGACTGGAAATATCTTCCAGAAGATAGAAAAAAAATTTGAGGTGTTAAAAATGATTTGCCTAAGAGTTATTCCACCATGAAAAATGGAAATTTTTCAATTTTTTAGAGAAGTTATTATTTTCAAAGCTATTTATCTCAAAATCTATTGATTTTTTAAAAAATACATTATAAACAACTTTTGTTCAAAATAATCTTTAGAACTTATCTACTCGGGTTACAATTCCTAATTTTAAAATCTCGAAGAGATAGAACGCCCGGATATATTGAATATCAAAAAAGGCGACCACGCCACAATCGATTTTGATCTAACACCGCTCAAAAGATCACATTTTTTGAACACACAAACACCAAATTTTTTTTAAAATTTAAATGGGAAATACCATGTTAATTTTTGTGAATTGTGTGTAGTTTACGTAACATTGACCTTAAGATTAGAAATTCTAACCCAGAAGGATAAATTCTACACATAATTAGCAACGAATGTTTGTATGGTAAAAGTTGATAGATTTTGAGTTAAATAGCGATAAACCCAGCTGGTGTTGAAAAAAACTGGATAAAGTTCACTTTTTGAGGTTATAATAACTTTTATTATAAATTCCAGTACCTAAAAATTTTTTTCTGTATTCTGCAAAAAAATTGGCAAAGTGTACTCAAAATTTGGTGCATTTTAAAATTTTGATTGGACCACTTCACGTGGAATACGCCATATATATTATATATATATATATTACACCTTTGGTGTAAGTTATGTCCTAAAATACGTGAAAATTAGTGATTTTATGAGGTTCATGAGGCATAACTTACAACAGTCTCAGCCAATAAGCTAACCCAAGCCATTCGAAAGCTCGCGAAAAATGTGAACTTTTGAGAGGTGTTAGATTAAAATCGATTATGGTGTGGTAGCCTTTTTTTGATATTCAATATGTCCGGGTGTTCTATCTCTTCGAGATTTTAAAATTAAGAAATGTAACCATGGTAGATAAGTTCTAAAGATTATTTTAAACAAAAGTTGTTTGTAATGTTTTTTCAAAAAAATCAACAGATTTTGAGATAAATGGCTTTAAAAATAGAAGTTTTTCTAAAAAATTGAAAAATTTCGACTTTTCATGGTCGAATAACTCTTAAGCAAATTATTTTTAACACTTAAATTTTTTTTGTATGTTCTGGAAGATGTTTATAGCCTGTTCTCAAATTTTCGAGTGATTTAAAATTTTCATCGTACCACTTGACGTGAAATAGACCCTATATATGTATATAGATGTATGTATGTATGTGGGTGTGTGTGCGTGCGGCGTAATATTTATATAATATATATATATTTTAAAATTGTTTTTTCAAGAATACATAATATACGTATTTTTTCCGTGCGCAAAAAAAAGTTGTGAACATAACATGAAAGAATGTGTATTTGTCTACTCATTCTTGATAAAACTCATAAAATTTTTAAACGTATACCCAATAATAATAACGGATCTAAAATGCAATGTAATGCTTTAAATACAGATGCAAAATTGTTTGAAGATTAAATAAATATTAATCAAGTATAACATACACTTTTCCAAATATCCATATGATATATACAATGGGTTAAAAATTAAATATATTAATTATTGCATTTTTAAGATAATTCTATTATAAACAGTATAGGCAAAAGAAAATTCAAATTTTAACAGTGGCAATATAAAATACGAATTACATTTGAATAGATTTTCAAAAACTATTAATTTAGGAGCATTTAATTTAAATATTTTTTAAATTAATATTTCAAAATTGTATAGATATATAAGTGTGTAAATAATTTATATTTATATAACACAATATTTTAAATAAACAAGTATGTATTTATTAGAAATAGAAGGATATTTAAGAAATGAATTTGTTTATAATAATCAAAATAAATATTTGGGCTCTGCATAGTAAAAATAAATTGGATATAATTATGGATTAAAACGCAAATTTTGAAAGATAGTGCAAATTACGAATCACGGGAGAAATGGAAGAAACAGGTTTTTATTTATATAGCGCTAAAATTTTATAAATAATTCTTTAAAAATAATACAAAAATTAATTTAATTAAGAAGAAAGTTTTATTACTATTAAAGTACAAAATATTAATGACATAGAACTTTTGGCGATGATCGTTCGTCATTAAATAAATTAATTTTAGAAGGTGAATTTCTATTTATAACGGTTTAAAATAATCCAAAATTTTAATAAGTTGTTAACTAAAATACTACAATTTAGTAAGTATGTGTACTTTACTATTTTTGGTAAGTTAATTTTTCATTAACATTTATAATTATTAAAATATAAATTTAAGCTTTATAAGAATTCATATAGTTTAAAATTTACAGTTAACATTTAATATGTCTTTATTTTTTTTTATTATTTTTATTCTGATTTCATTACACTAAATTTTGGTAAACTTTTATTTATAAATTATAATAACTATAGCAATACCTCCAAGGTGTTGTGTGAATCTGTTTAATTTTTAAGGTGTCCATGGTAGTGAAAAAATAATACAATTTAAAACATTATTTTAAATAAATTAATTACGAAAAACCTTTTTCGAAATTAAAAATAGGGGGTTAGCGCGCGAAGCGCGCAGGGGGGCGAAGCCCCCCTAGTAATATATATATATATATATATATATATATATATATATATATATATATATATATATAGATATATTATAATTATAAAATACAAAATAATCATATACTGCCGAATGTCCTTAAATATCAGTTATTAAAGTTTACATCTTGAAATTATAAAATAGTATATTATAAACTATTAATTGTTATATACATTGAAATATATAGTTTAATATTACATTATCAATTCGACTTTAAGAATATTTTTTATAAGTAAAAGTTTAAAACCTGTTTCTGAAAAAGTTGATATTTCCTACATTTGAAAAAAATTTTTTAATTTTAAGGATATAATGGGGGAAAAGAAAATAATTTACTTTTAATCTTCATATGATATTTTTAATTTTATTTAAATTTACATTCAATCAAAATTTGATGTCTTATTATTTGATTGTTGTTGTTCAATTAACCACGTTTTCATAGCAATTATATTTTGAACTGTACATACTGGGAACATGCGCTCCGTGTGATTTGTACACGAGAGTGATTCCTTGGGTAAGTTTTTAAGAGCTGGACCTTTTAAATCTTCAATGTTAATTACTGATCTGAAAAAATAAAATATATATATATATAGCCACTTTGATTTTTCAAGTCCTTTAACGTATACCGGTAAGTCTCCAACAATAGTTCTAATTGTCTTTGCTACTTGATCGTATGGCACACCACCAGATCTCCATAGAATTCAATGATAGTTTCCAGTAGGATGCGAGTAGGAGACAAGCGTAAACTTGAAGCTGCAATTGGTGTTATTCAAAGAGTTGTGCAACTTTTACGTGACTCAGTGCAAGTGTACGGACCTGAAATTGCTCCTATTGTTAATGAGGAACAAATAGATTCTAGTGACAATAAATTTATTAGTGTTGAAGGATCTGGACTAGCTCCTATGGAATCTGTAGTTAGTAATGTGGAAGCAGCGGTTAGTGTTGAAGATAACGATGCACCGCGAGTGTCTTGGAATGATGTCGATAGTGCTTTTGCAAATTGTATGAAAACAGTTGTTATTACTAATAATAAGCATAAGGACTTTGCAAGTTTCATAAAAGACGTGCTACCTTTGTTTACTACTAACATAAATCAAAGACTTGGACAACACCATAGTTTGAAAGTTGATGCAGTATTGTCAGCAGAGTATGTAATCATGAAAAATGATGAAGAGACTACTGACATTAAATACTTCAATACAAAGTCTATGCCTATTTTTTCAACTACAGAATTGAAAGAATGGTTTATCTTAAATGTTCAACAACCTATCAGCGTTGATATGGAGGAGTTTCAAAAAAAGGATTCGAGGTGGACTTTACAAAGTATTTTAAATCTTACCATAAAAATTTGCAAATTTAACCCAATGAGAGGTAGCTATTTTATCGTTTTGCCGGAAATTATCGCGAGAAAGAAAACTTGCATAAATGTAGCTAATAAGAACAATGAATGTTTCAAGTAGGCTCTTTTATCTGCTTTACATCCAGTAAAATATAATTATAATCATGTCTCAGAAGCATGGACTGGTTCTAAAATAGGTTCATCGTGCTTTCCAATTTGATCAGTATCCATGGTTAAAGGAATACATTGACTAGAACAGCAATAAGAGGAAAAATGCAAAGAATGACTTTGAAAAAATGTTGTTCAAATTATTCAACAACCCTGTCTACGGCAAAACCATGGAAAATGGACGGAAACTCGTAGACATCAAATTGGTTAGTAAATGGACTGGTTGGTATGGTGCAGAAGCCCACAGTTTCGACATCTTTGATGAGAATCTTGTGGCAATTCACATGATGCAAACAGAGGTATGCCCCAAGAAACCAATATTCCAGTACGATTACATGCTAAATCATATCGGAGAGAAATGTAAACTTTTGCACACGGATACTGACAGTTTGGTGTATGAAGTAACTGGTGTAGATATGTACGACATGATGAAGCGAAATATCCAAGCATTCGACACCTCAGACTATATCGATGTCATTCAGTTCAACATGCCTCGCGTTAACAAAAAGATTGTTGGTTTAATAAAGGATGAGTGTAATGGCGAGATAATGTTCCAATTTGTTGGGCTGAGAAGCAAAATGTATAGCGCCAGAGTTGAAAATAGCAAGCCCATCATGAAAGCAAAACATCTGTCGTCAAAGCAACGATTACTTTCGATGACTACATCAGTTGCCTCTACCAAAATAAGGTGCTAACGAGAGAGCAAAGAAACATCAGATCTCGCAAGCACAATATCCATACTGAGCGAGAAGTCAAGATAGCTCTCAGTTAATCAAATTAAATATGGGGGCAATAATATTATTAAATTTATTGCTTTTATGAGTACGTACATTGTTTTCCTGTATGCACTTGACATTTCCAAAATTTTGCGGTAATTGTGTAAGTCAGATTTGCTGATGATATCTTGATTAGGATTTTTTATAAATAATAGCTCCATCAATTCATTAGTTTGCGACGCTACTTTTCGTCGGAAAGAATTAAATTAAATTAAATTAAATGCCGACGGAGGTTCCGTCGTAGCGATGTTAAAAATGGTTATGGTATCGCCGGTTTATAATTTTATTGGGCGCCTGGCGATATTTAAACTAAACGGATAATTACGTTACAACACTACTCGGCAACCCGGCAAATCCTCACCTCGGCTCCTCGTCACAGAGGGAATCCCGACGGCTGGCCACCTCGGAACCGGCGGCTTTTAGAGTAAAGGAAAAATTACTTAACACTCTCAAATTCAATCTTTAACCACAACTCATTTATTTAAAAATTGAAAAGTTATAAGTTCCGGCACCGACACAATATTAACGCGATCCGCGACCGACTCTCACACGTGCTCACACTCTCTCACTTTAATCCGTCCGGCGGTATTTAAAAATATATAAATATTAATATTATTAGGCCGCCCGTCGGGCTAACCGTAAATCTTACTCGCCTAATTAATCGTTCTCAGCTCCAGTACCGCTCAACTCACACCTCGATTCTACTTCTCAACTACAACTCTACTCTACTCTACTCTACTCTACTCAACAAAAAATGTCTACTCTGCCTCAAAATGCTACAAACAAACTAAATCAACTGCCTCGTCAGACGATCAGGTAGCGAATCCTCGAGACCGGCTTCTTCATCCGGCTCGCGGCGTGGCTTGATCCTCCCAAAATAAGGATTTTCCTCCCCACCCTATCGCTATCCTTCTCTATCTTACTCTACTCCTTATCTACCGGCGTTGATTAGGGTGGTTGATTGCGCGATCGATACGCGTAGTCAGCCTTGATCTCATTTCCGTCAAGGCCGATTATCCAATAATAGTGGTTTACGTCACCACCAACCTGTTAATTATTGGGTCGATCACGCAACCATTCATCCCCGACACTCGGAAGGCGCGCATTACAAATAATTAATTACCATATCGGTAACCCAGTCGGTGCTGCCGCCCCGTGCCTACCGGCTATATAATTCATACTAACTGTCCCGACACACTCATACAATAATTAGATGTTAATTTCGACTACTATTTACAGTTATATACAATTTAAAAACTACTACAAATCGCCCCAAACTCTACCGACGCATCTACATATTTTAATTAATTAATTAACTACGCGACGTGATTAAAATAATTAATCTAATAACATACACGTGTGCGCGCTATATACAATAGTATATACCAATACATAGGTGTGCGCGCCGTCTATATATATATATATATATATATATATATATATATATATATTCTATTGTGCCGCGGTATACCTTCGCACGCATACATTAGGTATACCGCGACTCCTACTCTACTCGCGCGCTCCCCTCGCTCCGCGCGCTCTCTCCCGTAATCCCACTCACGGTCGCTCACTCGAGCTCTTCGCGCGCGCAACACTCTCGCTGCTCGAGTGATTCCCCCCTGCCCGCGCACCTCGCCTAGTGCCGCAAGATTGTCGCCGTCGGTGCCGCGTTCCCCGGCATACGGGTGTAAGGTTGGGGAGCACCCTGGCTCTCCCGACTAGTCGTACGGAGTTCGGGCGTGCGCGCACCCATGCGCCATCTCAGCCGTCGTCGTCTGCTGAGTACGTGTGACGGTTGAGGTTAGGACGCCGCCTAACCTCCCGTCTCGTCGACATCAACAGCGGATCCGCCAGGTATCGTGAGACGACCTGGGCTCGGTCCTTGGCTCACGATACCTCTTGGCCGTGGTATGGGTCGTATTCCGCGTACTACCGTCGGGTATCGGTCGCGTCGTTCGTCGGCTCCGACTCTAAAACATACCCATACCGTGGGTATCAGTGCTTATATTAAAAGTGCATCGGTGCACTTCGGTCCGCCAGCGAGGGATTCGCTACCTGCGACGCGATCGCGAACTATTATAAAGTAAAAATTATGCATGCACATGACTTGTAAATACAAGCCATGTGCATGTACTTGTGCGTTGTACATTTTACAACGTCACAAGTTTTTGAAAATATTACATGATCCACGTGAATACTCTGACGTTGAAATACTAACAATGATTTAGCAATCATAAATTTATCGTCTTCAAGACGTACGCCACATATTTTATCGAGATTAACATACTCATCGTTAGCATAAGTATCATCATCCTCAGTTATGTCAAACATGCTGTCATTTGGTCGTAAGGTAATAATGCTCTCATTTTCATCATCAGTAGATGTATTTTCAGTTCCACTGGGAAGATTAGAAATTTCTTCTTCTTCAACATATTTACGTTTTAAGCTTTTAGGACTGTTTCTTTTTCTAGTTTCACTGATGATTTCCTGAAGAAGATCAACTATACGTTTAAATGTTTCATTCAATGTTTGATCTGCACTACCTATTCTATACTTTAGCAGTTTGTACTTTTGTTTGATAGCTTCTTGTGCTTTCACAAACTGCTTAAGAACATTTTGTTCTCGCTGGAAATCATTCATGTTCACACTTTAACGTTCAATAATTGACTATAAGAAATATTTTTAGTGCTATATTTATAGCAAAGCAGTCAAATCCCTTTCGATATCGACCATCGTTGATCGATCGATCCTTGTCTATGACTAAAAATCCATGATTATCATCTTTCCAACATTTTGAACATAACACTTTAAAATGTGTGAATTCACATGATTGTTGTAAATGTGTTTCAAATTTAAATAATCTTGACAGAATAAAGCTAATAAATTAACGTTATCTCTAGCAAGGTGTTTTGGAAGTCGAGTATATGTCTGACAAAGATAGAAGCAGTCCACCATTTTATGTTTACCCATGCAGAAAAATGATCTCACATTATCTTGCTTTCCACATGCAATATCATCAAAAATTATAATGGAATTGGGAAGTGCAGTTTCTGGATCAACTACTGTATCATGTTCACTAAAAGGAAAATATTCTACATCATCTATGGGGTTCAGTTATTCCTTTAGCACCTTGTACTTTGCTTGATTCAGAGATTTTGAATATACGTATACATTTTCAAATCTTACTCCATTTGGATGAGTTATGAGAGCAAGGAGACTATTGGTTTCACCGCAATTAGAAGGACCGCAGTATATAGCTCTTATACTATCTGGAAGTAAATCTCCATGTCGTTTTGGTCTTCTATCTTGCTCTACGATAACATCAAAATTAGCTATTGGTTCCTTAACAGGCTACTCTTTGAAATCCATGCGTGCAGTCCAACGTCTCAATCATTACTGACTATTTGACTATAAATAGAGTGTTTATATAGTTTTAGAAATCAGTCTGAAGCTGACTTTTATAGAGTGATGATCAACACGTACTTTATCGACAAAAACGAGGTTACGGCTTAATCAACGAAGTCATTAATAAATTACCTTTTAAACTTCATTTACCCGGATATCTATATTGCAGATCAGGAACGAAATTAAGTAGAAGATTGGCTCGAAGAGATCCTGGTATTATTCCTCTTGACGTTGCTTGCTAGGAGCATGACATTGCATACTCTAAAAATCGAGAAAATTTTTAATTGAGAAACGCTGCAGATGGAGTTTTAGCAACTAAAGCTTGGAATCGATTTGTATCTAAGAACGCAAACATCGGTGAGAAAACAGCTGCTTACGCTGTAACTAGCGCTATGAAATTAAAGTCGAAATTTGGTATGGGGTTAAAAAAGAAACAGCAAAAAACTTCTATTAATAAAGTTGTTAAAGCTGCTTGCTTTGAAAAATCAGCTCCAACTGAGCCAAACGTTTCTCACAGTTCAGATGCACCCGTAGCAATTTTAAAAGTTAACGTATTAAGAGTTGAGTGTAATATTACTTTCGGAGCGTATATAAACGAACAAAAAGTTCATACTATTCACGAATTTTTTCCTGCTGTACCACCTGGATATAAAATTATAGAGATTCCGTCAAACATTATTTATCTACCAGTCAATGTGAAATATATTGATTACTTACAAATACGTGTAATAGATCAGGACGGAAACTTGGACAATTTTCGTGGAGAAGTAATAACGATTAGGTTGCACGTTAAACCAATATAATGGGAATCGTTTTTGAACGTAACAATTATAAAAGCAGGAAAACGCATGTTTCATTGATCAGTCAGCGACGGACAGTTGTAATGCTAACACGACGGAACATACAATTCCTAAAAAGTCTAGGCCTACGAGTCGATTAAAAATCTACGATTTTTTCGGAAGAACGAACATACCATTTGAATTGCGGCTAATTATATTCTGCATCGGAACATAGAACAACTGCATGTTGTGCAAAATCTAATAAACGAGTATAACGTTTTTCATCGTATAGAAGATCACTATTTTAAAGTTAGTCAAAAGCCATTATATGTCTTTTTTATTTTTAACACAATACACCTTATTATTACTTTTCTAAAATGCTCTGGTGGATATCAAATTATTATCGATACATTTTTTCGATAATATCTGTCCGTTTGACTGAAATTACAAATAAATCTGTAACAAATGATTAAATAATGGTTTCTGACTAACTTTAAAATCCTTATTTTCTACACTATCAAAAGAGTTGTAGTAAAAAATGCTATGTTATTGAGTAATCGAGGGCAGAGTTTAGTAATGAAAATTACTATGCTGCATAGTAAATGTACTATATATCTGTCAAATTTTTCCAAAAGATGAAGTAAATTTTACTATAAAATACCGTAATTTTTTTACTTTCCCCTTAATTACATCATCATTTTTACTTTAACTTCTTCCAACAAATACTAATTTACAATGTGGATTTTATTTTTAACCATATTCTATTTTTAGAGTTTTTGAAATCAACACCATTTTTATACTTTTCAAAATTAATATATTCATTTAAAGATCAACAACGAACAACTATTGTTATATATTTTATATAGTGTACTCTGAGAGGTATAAAATATTTGGTGTTCATTTATAAATTATACACAATAGATTGTGCACCAAAACAATAGTAAAATAACGTGTAAGGATTGCTTAAGAGATTTTCTCGAAGAAAATTGTTTCCGTAACCATAAAACAATCGGCGGTTACAAAAGAAAACGGCTGGAGGTTTGCACTGTGGTCAAGATTTGTCGCGACTGTCACAAAGTCGTACACAAACATCGCGGTAATCACGAATGCGACGTTTATTATTGTGAAAATAGTCAATCGAATCACTCGTTCAATGATAAGTGTTTTATACAGCTGGCAAACATGTCACGAAAGGAAAATAATAAATATTTGTGTGTATTCTATGATTTTGAGACTCGTCAAGACGCATTGTATAGGAACCATATAACCAAGCGATTACATGTACCGAATCTGCGTATCACTCATCAAGTTTGTATGGATTGCATCGATGTTGACCACGTGACCGAATTGTGTTCTACTTGCGGAACGCGCGAACACATATTTATGAAAGAACCCGTAAAAGAATTTTTAGAACTGTATATTCAGGAAAATTCCATTTTGAAAAAAATTATATACTTCGCTCATAATGCAGGTGGATTTGACGCTCAATTTATATTGCAAGAACTAGCAGAAAGTAAAAACTTATTGCCTTTTGTTATTTTAAACGGTAGAAATATCGTATTACTCGATTGCGGAAAAACACGATTTATCGACAGATTAAATTATTTTCACATGACATTAAGTTTATTGCCGAAAACGTTTGATTTACCTGATTCCTCGAAGAAAGGCTATTTTCCGCATCTCTTTAATATCGTTGAAAACGAAAATTACATTGGTTCCTTACCAGAATCGCATTTCTACTGTCTCGATTCCATGTCGAGCAAAGATCGAGCATTGCTGTTCGAATGGTACAACACGAAAGTCGACCGCGATAGTGTGTTTGATTTTAAAAAAGAAATTGTAGAATATTGTCGTATGGATGTGGAGATTATAGGAGAAATATATGTACTTTCGCTGATGCTACGACTATACCAAGTGCGTGCTCGTTAATTTACAGAAAGAACTTTTTGATGCCAAAAACTATAGATATAATACCAACTAATGGTTATCGGCGTTGCGACAAACATTCTGAAAAATCAATAGAATGGTTGCTTTAGTGCGAGCGTGAGCTCGGACGAGAAATCGTACACGCGAGAAGGGCGCGAGAATTTCATTTACCCGAGGGTTTTTTAGTAGATGGATTCTTAGCATCGTCGACAATTGGTGAAAAAAGTATTGTGTTTGAGTACGAGGGCTGTTTCACTCATGGGCGTCCAACATATTTCCCTAAAAATCGTAAAAAGCGATTCGATCGAGTACAAAATATTGCCGCCTCGTAACTTGTATTTACCGGTGTTACCAATCAAAATGCACGGCCGTTTGCTATTTGCAATGTGCCGTTCTTGCTGCGAACAAACGCGTCAAGACGTTTGTAATCAAGATGATCCAATTGAATACGAATTTATCGATACGTGGGTGGTCAACGAAATCCGCAAAGCCATCGAGGTTGGCTATAGAGTGTCGAACATTTACATTATTTGGCAACGAGAAACGACACGTTTCGATGGTAATGAAGGTGATCTTTTCGTCGGTTACGTTGACACGTTTATAAAAATTAAGCAGGAAGTTTTAAATGTTCTACCGATCAACGATGAAATTTTATATGTAACCTAGCGATTTAGAAAGATATCGTACCACAAGTTCCGCTTACAAATGTCGTTATCGCGGCTTACGCCACAGATCAAGCGAGACTCGTACTTTACGAGCATGTACAGCGCCTAGGTAGACGTTTATTGTATTGTGACACGGACTCGTGTATTTTTGTAAAAAATGACAATGACCCTGAACAGTACGAACCACCTTTGGGTAGCCTCTTGGGTTCAATGACGGACAAACTGGCGGCTCACGGTAAAGGTACCTACATAAATACAATGGTTGCGGTAGCCTCAAAGTTTTATGCTTACAGAGCCGTAGCAGAATCCGGTGAGATCGTTAAATGCTGTAAAGTTAAGGGTGTAAGCTTCAATTTCGAAAATTCGGTAAAAATCAATTTTAACAGTATTACAAATATGCTCGAATGTACTTTCGACGAAGAAAACAGAGATAATTCTAGAACGGGTAATCGTTTTGAAAATAAACCTAACTTTTCCGCTATCGAGCGTACGTTGCACCACGAGATTGTAACCTGTAACGAATTTAAAACTTGTAGCGTAGTTTAAAAGAAAAGACGATATATTTCGAAAAATTTGTTTTTGCCGTTTGGTTATAAAGAATGAATGTATTAATAAATAATATTTTTAATAAACTATGTACACAAACGTTTACAATAATATCGTATTATTTTATCGTATTTTTTACTTATAATTTCTTACCCAAATTATTCTCTTACAAACATGCAATTATTGGTGACACCCTCAAAGCGCGCCGATCAGATCCTAGCGAGGATTTAGCTAGTTTACCGCGAGAATTTGCTAGTCCCCCGCGAGGAATTAGCTCCCCCACTAGGGGGACACACCTCCAACCCTCGCGGGATTTTAATAGATTTCCGCGGGAATTCCGCTGTTCCCCGCCGCCGCCGTCGCCAGGGGTGGATGCGATAGAGTAGATGCTTTCCTACTTTTTCAGAATAGTTTTCGTAATAAAAAATCGTATTTATAGCTTTTTCAATCAGTACTCGTTATCGATACACGATGAAACATCCATTTACTTGTATATGTGCAGGTCCCACAATGTCGGGCAAATCGATTTTCGTCAAACGATTTTTGGCACATCTGTCGAAGATGTACGATGTACGTTTCGAGAAAATATTATTTTACTACGGTGAGTCGCAAGACTCGTACCGCACCGATTTCAAATCGGACGGTAACCAAAAAATTGAATTTAAAGAAAGGCTGCCACAATCCGCGGATTTCAGGCATGACAACGGTAGAAAGAAGCTGTTGATACTCGACGATCTTATGCGCGAATTTAATCGTAAATTCAAATATAATATATAATCGTAATATAATAAACTATAGTTTTGTTTAAAAATCCGAGAGATCAGGCGCAAATTTTACACCTCGCGACATGAAGCAGGATACATCGGATGAGTTTCGATTCCGGACGTGTATATTCCCGGATGATAAAACTCAATATGCATACGTTCCAAAGTGTACGATCGTTTGAACAGAATAATAGTACTTTTCGATTCAAGAGCGAAAGTGTTGATTATCGGACGAGTGCGAGTTTATCGCACAAGCGAAGCGAGGGTAATATTCGCGCGAGTTGAAAATCATCTTTCGATCGTGTATCAAACAATATTTTTTGATATCGTGGGCGTAAATGCCATTTTTAAAACCCAAGCAGTGCGTAAAATCACCTTTTGCGCACTCTGTGTCAAAAATAGAATTAATACATTTTGCGATGAACAGTGTCTCGGTAACGATGGACAAGACAACATCGTCTTTTGATCGTTGTATTTCGGGTAAACATTTTTCGAAGAAGCACGTTGCACTTTTGAACGCTCTTTGCTACGTTGACGCTCTTTGCTCGACTACGCAACGCTTTGCTGCGCACATAAGAATCTTGTAAAGTGCATTTGTGACTGCGCTCTCAACTTGTTGCACGGTACCGTTTAACTCAATCATTCGAAAAAAAAACCGTTTAAAGAGACACAGAGCTTTGCTGCGTAAACTAATCTGTAATTTATCTGCGGGCGTTGGTTGGCAAAGAAAGAAATGCACAATTATCCAGAGCGGTGGCTCGTTTCTACCTCTGTTACTGGCGCCTCTGATAACCACGGTATTTTCTAAGATTTTGGGAAACTGATATGGAAAGAGGTCGCAAGATGGTTTTGGTACCGGCTAAATGTTGCCAAATAAACCTCATGGTAACCCAGACGCAGAAATGTTTGACATAATTAACTCCAAATAATTTATATACGAACGCGACAAATGCTGGGACTAGCCGAAATTCACATACCTTGCACGATAATGCGCGTGCATAGAAAAAATGGCTCGTACACTTTCAGGCAAGGCTTAGAGAAGAAACCTAAAGTTGAAAGTAGCGAAACCGTTTGCAATTTCCCGTACGGTGTTTACGATAACATCGAGCAACTGGCCAATAAGATATATAAAGCGCATCTTGCACGCGATCATCAGTCTCTAGTACCAACGAAATTTCAGAAAGGGTATTGCGTATTGCACCGTACTTGCGCGTGCGATCAACCTCATTATACAAATTTGAACAAAAAACTTTGTCGCATTTTCGGTTTTGAGGACTTCGTACATAGAAGAACCGGTACTTTTGTACTTTTGTAACCTCCAAAACTGGAACAACCAACAACGCCGGTACTCGCCCAGCATGTCTCGCGCGAGCTATACCGGATCAATTGTACGTGTACACGGACCGTGAAGCATTTTGCACCTATACATTACATACCTCTTCTGCACCATACTTTGTGACGGACATCGTCACACAATCTATTCACGACGAATAGAGTATTTAACTTCGCGAATTGTAAGTCGTCAAAGCCTTTCGTATGTCAAGGCCAACCGACGACAATTGTTTATTTTTCTACGAGTGTACAATTACGCGCGCGACTATACGTAGGGATGCGAGCACGAAAGAGTGTGTGAGTTTCCCCACTCCCATCCCTTTTTCGAGAAATTAGGCGATCGCCTAAACAGTGTGTAATGATCCGTCGATCGGGACGGATTATTATATTGTATATACGTTCTGTACTGCTCGTGAGTGCCGAGAGTACATTCCACCCATCTCTGTAGTAAGCTCTGTGAACGGTTGTTCCGGAGCAGAGCTAAGTGCGGAGACCCGGGTGGATAAACACGTGTGTCCCGTGTAGTTTTGTGTGTGTGTGTATAAAGGACGGGGTCGTGCGCGTGTGATACGGCGGATCGCGACTCACTCGCCGCGGCAAGGGCCGTCTTCACCACCTCAACCACCGGTCGTCCCCTTGTCAAGGAGGTCGACCAGTCGCCGAGGATCGGCTGGGCCATCCCCGAGGAGCGTCACCGGTAAGTGTCTTAATTTACTATCGTGACCCTCCCCCCTCCCTTGTGTGTGTGTATATATCGGGAGTGTGTTCGGGTACGACGGTACTCGAACAGAAGTTCCTGGGAGCGAAACCTGTCGCAGGCGAGGATCTCGATCCGACAGGTTTCCCGGGACTTCCGCCCGCGCGAAGCAACATTTGTCGCGGCACACGGCCTGAGTGGCCATTTTGTTAATATATATTAGAATAAATATTTCTTTTATTTTTATTTAAACTATTGTGTGTTTATTTTGTTCTCCCCGCTCCCGCCGACGTTTATTTAATTTATAAATCGTATCGAGGCAAGGAGGATCGCCCGAATCCTCCATACCGTACGTCCCAGCGAACTCGCGTTCCTGGCGACAGCCCGCAGTTCGTAAACAAATAAATTAATTGTGTGCGCGGTATTGGGCAACGCGGCCCAACGGTTAATTTTAATTATTAAAAATAATTATGTGTACCGGGTTCGCGAATACCACGTTACAATTTTTAGAAACGTCGTCGTAGATATAAGAGATCAACATGGTGAAAGCATACCATTTGAGTATGGTACGTTGATGGTTACGCTTTACTTTTAGCTTATCCGTTGAGGTATGAGTTATTATATTAATTATTACAAAAATCAGGTTGACGGTGGAAGAGGTGTTAGAAGCGGAAGAAGAAGATCGGTAGTTTCATAGGATCAATATTCAGGAAAATTGTGCCTTATTTAGCTAGCCGGGCTATAGCGGTAGGAAAAGAAGCTGTACGTACCGGTTTGAATGTACTGGACGACGTTGCCAACAACGGTGTCAATTTAAAAGAATCTGTAAACATACGTATTCGCGAATCTGGAAAAAATTTGAAAAGAAAAGCCGCAAATAAAATTAAAACGTAAACGACAGTTGAAACGTAGGCGCGGCACTGTACGCATTAGAAAACGCGTATGAAAAAAGCATAAATCCGTTGCTCAAAAACGCAGATATCGAAAAAGAAAACCAGTCAGAAGTATAACCGATATTTTTTGACCAAAATAATCGTAGAAAAATGGCGTACTTACTCGCCTGTAGCGGTGAGGGTATGAAGAGCAAACTGGACCTATTCACCGTTCCTTTCACGCAGACGTCGATCGAGAACAGCTCTTATCTCTACCACAAGCTCGTGTCGTCTCTCAGCAGTGAAAGCGATTCACCTCTGGAATATTTGGTACCAAGTTCTACGGAACACTACTTGGATCTCGCGCACACAACGTTGCACGTTACGTTTCAAATACTACTCGTGAAAGTCGACGTTAAACAATTTTATTCACTCAATGTTTGATCAGGTCGATATATTTTTTAATCAGAAACTGGTGTCATCACCAAACAACGCTTCTCCTTATCGAGCCTACATAGAAACGCTATTGAATTACTCAGCCTCTTCATTGACTTCTCTTCTAACTGTTGGTCTCTGCTATCTTGATACTGCCGGTTGCATGGATGCATCACCCAACGCACCTACCAACACATCAGGAACCAATGCTGGACTCTTAAATCGTCAGTATTTTACTCTCAGTAGCAAATCGGTCGACATGATTGGACATTTGCATTGCGACGTCTTCAATCAACCAAAATTTTTGCTAAACGGGGAAGAAATGAGAGTGAGATTGGTGCACAGTAAAGACGCTTTCTGTCTCATGGATTGGTCTGACGACGGTAAATTTTTCGTTTACATAAAAGAGGCAACGTTGATTGTGCGTCGAGTAAAGATAAGCCCTGGTATTTTGCTTGCTCACGCTAATGGTTTGGTTAAAAATACAGCAAAGTATCCAATTACAAAGGTGGAAGTTAAATCGTTTACCATGCACAGTGGTATCTCTAGAATTAGGCATCAATAATCAACGTTGTACTTTTAAAAAATTGTGTTTGCAATTTGCACCAAATAAAATTTAATGTATTAAATTAGAGGTTGTTTTCCTTGAACTTTTGGTTTCCCCTTCCCATATTTTTTCATTAATAAAAGTGCTCTTTAAGAGCAAGTAACACCAGGTGCATTTCTTTCCTTCGAAATGTTAACTGACCGTTCTTTAATATTGTCACCTGGTCTATCACGTATAACGTATTTGTGACTCCATGTATATATAAAAGGACAGTACTCATCCATGCACCATTAACAGTAGAAAAATTGAAGAGAACGTATCAACCTCTCGTAGCGAGTTAAAATAGTTGTTTTAAAAGTATAAAATAGCTAATTATTCTGTGTCGCGCGGAAAGTTTGATTCGCACGCTCAGTTGTCAAAGATACTATTGCCGAACCACGAAATACGCTTCACGTCAACGTAAAGATGTAAATCTATTATGATCGACGGCCGGTCAGGTAAGTGTCACAATATTGACCAAGGAGAGGATACCGAAACAAATGATCAAACGTGCAGAAAAAGAAAAATGGCGATACCTGGTATAGCTATGCAAGAATCAACGTTTACGGGTCTTTACAATCAAAGCGATTCAACAGATCTACATCTAGACATTCTCAAAAATCAAGTGGACAATGTCAATCAAACTGTATACCACGTGATGGAATATTTAAAAGAGAAACTACAGAAGGAAGACATAGAAGAAATTAAAAATATATTAAAAAATGTCAACGCATTTAAGCAGTATTATTCGATATACAATGCCGATATGGAAGGGTTCATCAATAAAAAATATATCGACGACGATATTTATAACAAACACAGTTTAAAAATTGTATTAAACGAAATATTTATATTTTACTTACCTATTGTTGCTAAATATTTAGAAATTATGCTTACTAATTAAACACATTTATACAAAAGATTCAATAAATTGTAACGTTCACGCTGGGGATTAGGGCGTGGCGTCAAAGGCGAAATAAACGTTTACATTTAATTAAAATAATATTAATTTATTATTAATATAAAAAGTATGGTTTGGGCGCCAGCCGCGTACGATCGCGGCGAATATATAATCAAGCTCGGCTGCGAACGAGCTGCTGCTGCTACTTGCTGCGCGAGGGGAGGGGAGGGGAGAAAAAGGGGAAGCACACTTACGGTATGAAGGAATACGCGTATCCACTACAAGGCGTACACCCACCTTATCAACGTGGAGATCGTCTCCTCGGATTCTGCTTCTCTCGGTTGCTCGCTTTCGCTCTCTAGTGCACACACACACACTCTCGAATCTCGGTTAAATCGGTCGCGAATCGGTTGGCGGATGCTGCCTCGATGGCGTTCCGATGAGCTCTCTCGAGCTCGGGCTCGTTTGCCGCTTCGCTGCTCGGGCCCGACGTGCGCGCGCAGCTTCTCGCGTCGAGTCGCCCGTCGGCCGCCGTCGTCTCGCGCGCCTTGTGTAGTGAGTGCTCGCGGCCATGTTGATCAAGGCGGACGACGTTGCCGGGCTGCTGCTTCCCACGGAGAGGACGATGTTTCCGGTGATGCTGTTACCCAGGTAAGCCTATCTGATCGTTCCTCCGTGTTGTATAATGTATCGGCTAATGAGTCTGCTCTGTTACAGGTGCAGACGGGACGGCCGATCTTCGAGTCTTTTCTCTCTCTCGCTCTCACGGTGGCTGCTCAGCTGGTGCGCGTCGGGTCGGTGATTGCTGCTCTTCGTCGGTGCTGCGTTGCTGCGGGGATTCTGGCTGCTTCTCAGGTGAATATATATCTCCCGAGGGAGTGCTGCTTATTATTTACTAATTATTAACTGAGAGTTATGGTAATGTTATGATTACCATAACCTCACTTCCAATCCTTTCCTAACATGTAGCTGTCAGTTAGTATGTGCACTACATGCGTCCTTGTTTCCTTCTACTTAGGGTTATTATTAATTATTTATCTGTTTCACAGCTTCCTGGATATCCTGTTGCTGCTCGTGCTGCTCCATCTGGCACCTTGGGCCATCGCAGGCTGCTCCATGGACCTGGTGCGAAGCCTCCCAGAAGTAGTATCGCCTCTCCTGACATGCTGCTTTATTGTGCTACGAGGAAGGAGCCAAGAAAAGTATTGGGAATTTGGGGAGCTTCAGGTAGGCTAGGTAGGCTTAGAGATGTGAGGGTAGGTAGGTTAGTTTATATTGGGGTTCGCTCGCTTATTAACTTTGGCAGGTATTACATACTTTGTCACAACTCCCCCCCACCAAACTGAAGTTACGCGGAAGTCGTAACTGAATTGTAAACTAACTAACTAAAGACAATAAATTAAATAAATACTTAATTACTAAACTTAAAAAAAAAATGACTTGCTATTATCGCTGCTAGTAATGGTGGGGAGAGTAATGCTGCTTCTTAATTAACTTATTTCTAACAAGTAGCCGGTGCTACTGTTGCGGTGTGCTCGTGTTTAGTCTCCATGACTATTCTGCTTGGCTGCTATCTGTGTTAGTGTACACGGTGTATGTGATTTAATTTAGCTCTTATATTGCTTATAAGTACGATTGGCTGGGCCCTTACATTATTTTTATTATATCTTACCGCTTGGAGAGCTCATTTCGCGTTCGCGACACTCTCATACTGCATACTTACATGTTCTCTCTCATTCCTATTGAACAATTTATTTAATAATAAAAATTAAATTCTTAAATGCAAATAAAATATCGATTATATATATATTATGCTGCTATTAATTTATAAGATTGGTGCATGCCTTGCTGCTTATTTACTATATTGCTGCTACTGCGTCATTATTTTGCTTGCTCATTAAATCATTTAAATAAAAAAAATTTCTTCAAGACAACGTAATTAATAAAACATAATTTGTGCATATTATTTCTTGGCTGCTGGGTTTTGTTAGTACTGTTAGTACATTAAGCTGCTATTAGTAAAGTAAATAGGAAGAGAGAATGTAGGATTAAATCATCACCAAGTTTAGTTTGGTTGTTTGATTATTTATTTAAAAAAAAAGTATATAAATTTCTAGTTGCTGCTGCTGCTGCGTATGGGTGGGATGAAAGGGAGGGTTGGGACATTTATATTCTTCCGCGCTTCCGTTGCATCTCCCAGTAGTTTTCGCTGCACCGCGGACAATCCTTAGTGTGGAACCCTCTCATCCCACAGTTTCGGCAAAATAGAATGGCGGGGCTTATGCAGGCCCGCCAACTATGTCCTCTTCCGCCACAGTTCCAGCATCCAGCTGAACATGTGGATGGTGGCGGTCGAGGCATGCGCACGAAACTGGGGGAGGACGGGTCCACACGCTGCTCCCTGGGGGATGCTCGGGAAGGCGGGAGATTTGAGATTGGGTTTGGGAGGGATGGGATCGGCTGCGGTTGGGGTTTAGATATTTTTAGGGACATTAGGGGTTTGGGTTTGGCTAAGGGGGCTGCTGCGGTTTGCTGGGGTAGGGATGGCGGAGGGAAGGGTTCGGATGCTGCTGGTAGGTTTGCGGATAGGAGGTTTTGGGTATTGGGGAGTAGGGGCGTTGGAGGGGGAACAGTCACCGGGACATGGATGTACGTATACAACCCGGTGACTGGGTTGTATACGGGATGGGTCAGGACGGGCTGTGGAGGGAATTCTGGGGAAAAGGAGGGTGGACGGATGACAGGTGGGGATGTTGTCTTTGGGCGACGGAGGGATTTTGGGGTAGCTGCGAGATGGGAAGTGGAGGGTAAGGGGGACATTGGGGCTGCGTAGGTTGTTGTTGCTGCTGGGGTTGTGGCTGCTGCTAACCAGGAGGGATCCTCGCAGAGGTGCCTCCCTCCTCTTATGCAGCCCCGAGTACCCGGACATGTTGATGGGTGCGGAGGTATCTCCTCCGCCTCGGAGCTGCTGCTGCTGCTACCGCTGCTGCTATTATTGTTGGCGGTTTCCGCCGGTCGGCTGATTGGACTCTGGGGTAGAGCCAATCTCTGGAGCACTTGCTCCAGATCTCCAATAACCGGCCGGCGCTCGCCAAGTACTTGGGCACGGCCTCTGCCCCGTCCTCTGCGTAATGCGGAGGCCGTTCTGCTCGTACGATCCATTCTGCAAGGATTTATTTCATTTTGTATTGGTTTCGCATTTGCTCTATTTACCTCATCGCTGCCATTCCATTTATTATTTACATGCTTTTATTATTTTCGCGGTCTAAGCTGACGTTTGGGTGGGCTGCTGGGGGACATATGGGTATCAGGTATAATTTTCTTGGGACGACCTCTTTTACGGGTAATCGGGTTATTGGGCGGATTCGTGATTCGGATGCTTTGCGATAATTGCTGCTGCTGCGTTTGTGGACATTAGGGTGGAATTACATTTCGGGGAGGGACGTACCGCTTTAAATCGCTAATATGAACTTTAGTATGTCGTTTGCTGCTCTCATCCTCCACTAAATAAATGCTAGGGGAGAATATGTGAATTATTTTTGCGGGTCCTATATATTTGGGTGCGTGCTTAGCTGCGAAATTATCGTCGGCTGACGATAGCACACGATTGCGGCGACAAACTAAATCTCCTAAGTGGTACTGTATGTCTCTACGACCTCTATTGTAATACCGTGCTTGCTTGGCTGTGGCTATCTCGGTATGCTTCTTTACTAGGTCGTAGATTGCTGGCAATCTATGCAATCGCTCTATCCATTGCTGCGTATCCGGGGCGGGAATTTGGGTTGGGGATTCAATGTGCTTTTTGACCAGAGCTATGGGGATAGGGTTCCTACCAAAATTCAGGAATGCTGGTGAATATTTGGTGGAGGAGTGCACGACTGTGTTCAGTGCAAAACAAAATTCGCCTAGATGGGTGTCCCAATTTCTATGATCATCAGCTAAATAGCTGTTGATCATTGGCTTTATATTTCTATTTACCCTTTCCACAGGGTTGGCTTGCGCGAAGTATGGAGGGATTGTAGACTGCGTAATCCCGTAATATGCTAGCTTCTCTGTGACCATCCGATTAACGAATTCAGTTCCGTTATCGGTGATCAAATATTTGGGACATCCCCATCTGTTTATTACAAGCTCGTCGAAAGCTTGCAATACGCTCTTCGCATCAGCTCTTCTTAATGCCTTCATCTCCACGTATCTCGTGAACAGGTCTTCAAATACAATAATGTATTTGAAGCCTTGTTTCGATGGTGGCTTTGGGCCCATAATATCTGCTGCTACTACTGTCCAGGGTGCACTAATATTCCTGCCTTCCATTAGACCGGCGGGGGCTTGTTGGCTGCTTTTATGGGCTTGGCACTCTTGGCAAGCTTTGACATATTGGCATGTATCCATATATATTCCTGGCCAGTAATAATATGTGGCCAATCTAACATATGTCTTGTCATTGCCTAGATGGCCTGCTTGCGGCGTGTAGTGGGCTTCGTACAGGGCTCTTGGTCGGTCGTTTTGGGGTAAAATCAGCTTCCAGGCATCGAGGTCGGGGACAAGGGGATCTACTAGGGGATTGGGACGGTGGGCGTATAATAGATTATTCTCTATTCTTAGGTCGGGGTACTTATTGGGGAATTTGGCTACTGCTATTAATTTTGTCTGATACCAGGGATCGCTGCTGTCTATTGATATGGCTGCTGCTGCTTCGGTGTTCTCATACGCTCGAGATAGTGCATCCGGCACTTTGTGTAACGCTCCTTTGCGGTGCACAAATTTTATATTATAATTTTGGAGTATGGTATTCCAACGGGCCAATCTCCCTGTTGGATCCTTTATATTGTGCAACCAGAGAAGACTGTGGTGATCCGTTACTACCGTGAACTCTTCCCCTTGCAAATAGCCCTTGAGTCGGTCTACACACCACAACACGGCCAAGCACTCCTTTTCCGTGACGGTGTAGTTCCGCTCAGCTTTGCTTAGGGTTCTGCTCACGTAGTATATCGGATGCTCTTCTCCGTTTATCTCCTGCGTGAGAACTCCGGCTATCGCGTAATCGCTGGCATCAGTTTGGAGGGAAAATAGGAGGGAAAAATCGGGTCGGGCTAAAATGGGGGCTTGGGTGAGGGCTAACTTCATCTTCTCGAACGCTTCTTGCTGCTCCTTGTGCCAGTGCCATCTGACATCTTTCCTTGTGAGATAATTCAAGGGTGCTCGGTAGTCTGCCAATTTGTCAATAAATCGGGAATACCAACCGATTAATCCGGTAAATCTCCGTAGCTGCTTTAAATTAGTGGGGGCTGGGTATTCCAATATCGGCTTAATTTTGTCATTGTTTGTTTTTAGGCCATCCTGGTTAACTTTATAACCTAGGTATGTAACCTCCGCGCAACAAAATTCCGATTTTTCGCGGTTTAGCTGTAAATTGGCTTTTCTAAGGGCTGCTAGTACTATTTTGAGCCACCGAATGTGTTCCTCAAAAGTTTTGGCTGTGATGATTATGTCATCTAAATAAGCGAACACATTCGGTTCCCACTCTGGCTTTATCAAATTGTCCATTATTTTCTGGAACATGGCTGGAGCATTTGCTAGACCGTAGGGTACGCGGGTGAATTGAAATAAACCCTTTCCTGGGAGGGCAAAGGCTGTTATTTCTCGGCTTTCGGGGGCTAGGGGGACTTAATGGTAAGCTTGGGACAGGTCTAGCTTGCTTATGTAGCGGCTTTCTCGTAGCTGGTCTAAAATATCGTCCATGTTTCGCATGGGATAAGCTATTTTCTTCGTAACTGCATTGACTTGCCTATAGTCAATGCAGAAACGATATGCACCGTTCCCTTTAGGGACAATAACGGGGCAGCTGCACCATGGACTATCGGAAGGTTCGATGATGCCTTCACGTAGCATTCTATTGACCTCCGCATAGCCTGCTTGTAGCATTTTAGGCGAGTACCGGCGGTTCCTCTGCCTAATTGGCTCGGCTCCTTGCGTATCAATTCTATGGACAGTTAGGTTTGTAGTGCCTAACGTCTTGGGGGCTGCGGGAATCATTTCGTTCAAAAGCTGCTGCAAAATTTTTTCTTGGGAAGGGGTAGCTCTTTTGAGTCCTCCGATGCTGGCTAGGGCTGGTATGTAGCTTGGGTCTTCGCCATGAGGATAAAAATGATGCGTAATGCCTTTAGAAGTCCACCACGTATCCTTTTCATAATTTATCCTCATGTTGACCTTGCGCTTAAAATCGATCCCCAGTATGCAATCATACTGCAGATCGTCTGCTACTTGAAAGGGCATTATGATATTGTCGCCGTCAATACATACAGAGACGTCTACAATACCTTGGATTGGTACTGTTGTACCGTCTGCCACTTTCACTGCTTTGCAGTCAGATCTCCTGAGCTTCTGCTGGAACACCTTACTCATTCCTTTGCCTATAAAGGAGTGCACTGCTCCATCATCGAGCAGTGCTATGAGTTTGTGTCCATTTAGCTCGATATTAAAAAATAAGCGGGGATCAATGCCGGGAATTTGCTGAATAAGGGACTCGTTAGCTGCTATCTGGGAGGGGTGAGAAGGGGGGTTTGGGTGAGAAAATACGGGTCCTTATTTTCTCTGGCTGCCGTTTCCCTGCTGCTTCGTGCTGCATTTAGGGCAGTCTCTTATATAGACTCCCTGGTCTCCACAACCATAGCAGAATACTTGAGAGCACTCTGCTGCCCAGTGACCCAATTGGTCACAAATAAAGCAGGGCTCTTTCTGCTTTCTAGGGTGGTTGGGGATTATTGGTGCTCTTATAGCTGCTCTAAAATTGCTCTGGCTTCTGGGTTGCTTCTGATTGTGGCTCCTTGGTGAGTCGGGCCTTTGTGGGGTCGTTGCTGCTTTATGCCATTGCTTATGGCTGGTGTCGGCGACTACCTTGTTCCACGGCTGCTTTGGCTGTGTGCTGCTGCTGCTACTTAATCTAGGGGGGTCGCGTTTCGCTGCTTCTATATGTGTAGGGGAATTCGGCGCTGCTCTTCTTGGTTGGGGGCTGCTGGGCTTGGTATGTCGCTGGTCATTACTGTATTTGGGGTTGGATGTGGGCTCTTTGGGGGTCTGGGGAGGGTATGAGGCTTTGGGACTGCTCGAGCTGCTTACTGCTGCTAGGCTGCGCGGTTTTTGCTGCTTTGGGTCGACGTAGCCATACTTTGCTAAGCCATAACCTTGCAATGTTGGTGGTGGCTTGTATGTCTCGTCGAGTAACCGCCTAGCTTCTTCCTTTTTGCCTAGCTTCTGTAGCTGCGCGAAATTATCAAATTGGTTTCTTTCCAATTTGCATCTGTAGCTGGGATGCAAATTACGAAATGCTCTGTCCAATTGATCTGCTAGCGGAATCGGAGGTTTAATCTGGTCTAATATCCCTCGTAATTTTGACAGATACGTCGAGATGTCTTCATTTGGACCTTGCGTGCGATTTTCTACTATTTGCCGCAAGTTGCTCTGGATTTCCTCCGATCCATATTGCAATCGCACTGCGTCGACAAAATCAATAAAATTTCGCCAGCTGCTCTTTTCTCTCTTGAACCAATCCCATGCTTCATCATCGAGCACGGATGGGAGAGCTTTAATTATGTCGTCCATTGAGAGGTTATATGTCTCCTAGCATTCTTGGAGATTGCTCAGGAATGTTTCGGGATCGCTTTTCCTTGTCCCTTTGAACTGGATATGATATCTAGAGAAAATTTCAACCGTTCTTTTTTCTCTAGTGAAAAGCGAATCCTCTAAATTGCTGCAATTGGAGTAACAATTTCTAAAAGATGGGATCGACAAATTTGCTTGCTGCTGCTGCTGCTGCTGCTGGGAATATTGCTGCTGCTGCTGCTGCTGTGGGGGATATCGCTGCTGCTGCGGAGAGGGAATGCTAAATGTTGTATTACTTTCGGGGTTGCGATTCTGGATTTGAGGCTCTTCGTTTATGCTGCTCTGGTGTGCTTGTTGTCGTCGTTGCTGCTGCTCTGCTAACTCGTCTTTCCATTGCACGCTGGGGAGAATTTTTCTGCTGCTGCTTGTGTGTGTGCTGCTTCTCGGGTCGTTAGGGTTCATTTGGTTACGTTCATTCATTCGTCGCTCTGCTGCTGTTTGTTGCACTGCTCTAAATGCTGAGGGTTGTATGCTGCTTGTCGTTCTTGGCTGCGAGTTTGTATATACGTGTGTGATTTGTGTTGCTGCGGGAGTTGTATTTGGCACGAAGGGGTTATTTGATAAATTTTCATCTGTCGGTATGGTTGGAGCAAGCGTAATAATTGGGTAATACGACGTTGAGTTTATTCCCAATAACGATACCGTTGTGCTTGGCGATGTATATAATATTTCTGGAATGATCGGTTCCAATAAATATCTTTGCTGCTCTTGCTCACATGGCGACGGCGTTCTTAACTGCCTGCACGTTGATTGTGCTTGCGGTCGGTATGCTGGATGTAGCAATCTTTCGTTTATTGCCTCATTGCATTCCGTTGACTCCTCCATAGTCAGTGGATCCTGGTACCGTCCTTGCGACTGTCCGGTTTGCAGTTCCACGTATAACATCCGACCAGATGTAATATTTTGTGCTCTAGCTGCTCGGGGAGGGGGAGGGAAATTTGTTATTTCGGATTGTGTTAATGAGAGATCCAGGAGAGATTCTTCTTCATTTGGGTTAAATTCTTCCAAGTGTCGTCCATCTACTTCTGGTCTCCATTCTGCTGCTGAGGGGCCGTAATTTCTAATTAATTCGTATCGCGCTACGCGATCACGAATTGTGCGTATATCGTCGTCGATGTTTAAATCCAGCTGATTGCAGTAAATTGTGATTTTACCATCGGCGGTATTATTTATAGTGCGCCTAATAATCGCTGCACCTTGTGCTACATTATCAATATTTATTTTACTACCCAATTTGTAGTTAGCTGCCATTTTGAATTTTAACTTAATTATTCTATCAATAATTAAGAAGGGGAGGATATAAGTTTGGCGCAAAAAATCTGCAGCTCAATACTTATTGCTATTAAACTAACAGCCCAACGTAAAACGAAAAATTAAAGCTGAAGTTTCTTATATGCTATTTATCTGCTTAAATACTATTTAGGGGAGAAACAATCCAAAATAAGGTGAAGGTAATAAAATTAGGCAAGGGTAATAATAATAATATCGGGTTTTTAGGTTTTTGGCTGCTGATAGGGAAAGGCGTAAAAATTAACAAGTTTGCTGCGAAATGGAGTTATTAAATGCAATTAGTTGAAAACAAATGAAAAGAAGGGAAGAAAAAATTAAATTGATTTTTTATGTGCTAATTTGCTAAATTATTACTTTGATAAAAGCAAAATTAAGGTTTAATTAATTTTAGTTAATTGGCTGCTAGCTGCGAAAATAGGAGAACAAAACAAAAAGAAATAATGTTTTTAATTTGCACGAGAAAATAAAAATTTATTTATTATGTATTATGTATACAGGTTTGCAAAATTATATAAATAATTAAATTGCATATAAGGGCTAAATTATGTTATGCAACAAAAAAAAAAAAATTATTAATTTGTTGATAGCACTATGCAAGAAAAAATTAAAATAACTGCTTATTTTAATAAGTGGTATGGCTGCGATGAGAGAAGGGGGGGGGGGGGGAAAAGGGAAACAAAATGTTATATTGCGTGTTCGAAAATAATACAAATATCATAAATAATAAGTATAAGAAATATTGTGCACAAATTAGAAAAGTTATTATCGAAATATTTTGTAAAAAGGAACAAATTATTTTGCATAGATATATATTAATTTCATTAATTAAATAATATAAAATTCAATATAACGTGTATATTTAACACGTGTTCACTAATTAAAGATGGCCGATAATATGGCCACGCGGCTGCTTCCTCCTTCCCGTATGTGTGCTTCACGCGGGGGGAGGGAAAAATGGCTACGGCTCCTATACTTAAATTTATTAAATTACGTCCGCTTGACGTTCACAATTTTATTTTAATATAATAATCGCTGCTGCTTATTATAATACAAATTAGATAATTATAAATGTTTATTTTTTAAAATTTTTAAGTTTTGCTGCTGCTATTATAATTTTAATAATATATAAAAATAATCCCGTGAATTTAACATTGGCTAAATACTGTATACGCCGCCATTTAAATATATTAAGAAGAAAAAAAAAAAAAAAAAAACGTGCCGATGCCGAAAAACCACGTTGGGCGCCAATGTAACGGTCACGCTGGGGATTAGGGCGTGGCGTCAAAGGCGAAATAAACGTTTACATTTAATTAAAATAATATTAATTTATTATTAATATAAAAAGTATGGTTTGGGCGCCAGCCGCGTACGATCGCGGCGAATTTATAATCAAGCTCGGCTGCGAACGAGCTGCTGCTGCTACTTGCTGCGCGAGGGGAGGGGAGGGGAGAAAAAGGGGAAGCACACTTACGGTATGAAGGAATACGCGTATCCACTACAAGGCGTACACCCACCTTATCAACGTGGAGATCGTCTCCTCGGATTCTGCTTCTCTCGGTTGCTCGCTTTCGCTCTCTAGTGCACACACACACACTCTCGAATCTCGGTTAAATCGGTCGCGAATCGGTTGGCCGATGCTGCCTCGATGGCGTCCCGATGAGCTCTCTCGAGCTCGGGCTCGTTTGCCGCTTCGCTGCTCGGGCCCGACGTGCGCGCGCAGCTTCTCGCGTCTCGCGCGCCTCGTGTAGTGAGTGCTCGCGGCCATGTTGATCAAGGCGGACGACGTTGCCGGGCTGCTGCTTCCCACGGAGAGGACGATGTTCCCGGTGATGCTGTTACCCAGGTAAGCCTATATGATCGTTCCTCCGTGTTGTATAATGTATCGGCTAATGAGTCTGCTCTGTTACAGGTGCAGACGGGACGGCCGATCTTCGAGTCTTTTCTCTCTCTCGCTCTCACGGTGGCTGCTCAGCTGGTGCGCGTCGGGTCGGTGATTGCTGCTCTTCGTCGATGCTGCGTTGCTGCGGGGATTCTGGCTGCTTCTCAGGTGAATATATATCTCCCGAGGGAGTGCTGCTTATTATTTACTAATTATTAACTGAGAGTTATGGTAATGTTATGATTACCATAACCTCACTTCCAATCCTTTCCTAACATGTAGCTGTCAGTTAGTATGTGCACTACATGCGTCCTTGTTTCCTTCTACTTAGGGTTATTATTAATTATTTATCTGTTTCACAGCTTCCTGGATATCCTGTTGCTGCTCGTGCTGCTCCATCTGGCACCTTGGGCCATCGCAGGCTGCTCCATGGACCTGGTGCGAAGCCTCCCAGAAGTAGTATCGCCACTCCTGACATGCTGCTTTATTGTGCTACGAGGAAGGAGCCAAGAGAAGTATTGGGAATTTGGGGAGCTTCGGGTAGGCTAGGTAGGCTTAGAGATGTGAGGGTAGGTAGGTTAGTTTATATTGGGGTTCGCTCGCTTATTAACTTTGGCAGGTATTACATACCTTGTCACAAAATATTTATAATCAAACTTTCTGCTTAATAATTTTACTCATCACTTTTCTTCTGTAAATATTAGACGATTTCCAATTTTAAATCATTCGACTTTTTGTATTCATCCAAGATGGAACGAACACTTTGAGTTCTTCGCAGAGAGGACAGAAAACCATTGATTGACAAAAACGATAAAAAAGAAGAAGGGGAAAATCTAAGTCGTTTTGGAAAAAATGCACTGAAAAAATTTCCATCAATTCTTACTCTACACCCAAATAATACGAGTACAAGAGATTTTAATATTTAATTATTTTACAAACGGTCCTTTTCAGGGCCACAATAATTTACATACGTATACAAACTTTTAAAAAACTTTTCAAATATACATACCTTTGTATCGTTGAAAATGTCGATCAGCTCCGAGGGAGTATAAAAAATGAAGCTCACTTACCCTTATTATATTTATTATAAAAATATGCATATTTGAATAATTAACGAGTAAAAAGCGACCTTGATCTATCTTTTGTCACCTATTTAAATATCGTACGCATACATAGCGATATTTAATATTTTATATGAGGAAATCTCTGGAACTTTTCGCTTTTGACCTCCGAAAAAAATGAAAATTAATTTTAGGAGCACACATATAAAACGTGTATTTTCAGGTTCCATAACATCCAAATAATGATAATAACTTTGCGCCACTCAATATTTTAAAAAGTGTTTTCAGATAAATGATAAAAAATATAAAAAAATAAAAAAAAATTAAAAAATTTACTTTATTTTTATTTTAACAAATTTTTATTGTCAAAATACAATATTTAAATGTATTTAAATAAATTAAAGATTGATTTTCAATCATAACTTACAAAACTGTAAAACGTAATAGACTAATAAAAAAAAATTAACATTTAACATTTCTTAACATTTTTTTAGTTTTCGCTGTACTTTATTATGAATAACCTGTTTGATTTTTTTTTATAACACCTGCCAAATTCCAACCATTTGGCGATAAACTATAATGTTTGCACGGAAGAGTTTTTAAACACTGATCACATGAAAGGTAATTCGGGTATAGCGTGCCTTTAGTATCCTTTTTCCAATGCAGTTGACATATTTTATTGGATTGTGGTGCTGATTTAATCATAGGGTCGATTAGCTTATGAACAATTTCAATCTCTTTCAAATTTACTCGAAAATTATGTATTTTTGATTCACTGGATTTATTGACAGCTTTAATAACACCACTAGCGTCAATTATATCATTTCCAGCTAAAACTGACCTATCACATAATCTCTTTACATTTCCGCCTGTGGCATCAGCACTGCTTTTTCCATGGTCAGCAGTGGTGAAATTCCAGGATGCATTATCAATTTCTAATTTATCACAGTAATAGCAGAATAGTTGAAAATTAGATTTATTTTTGTACTGTGTACTTGGTTACGTTAGGCATATTGTTTTCATGCCTGGAACAGTTAATTTTATTAACGTCAAGACAGGTGTACTCAGCTGACCGTAAAGCCATTTATCAACTGTATGATTCCTTCATACCACATTATGTAATCTATTTGCTTTTCAGACCTGACCTACCTTTGCCCCCCCCCCCTTCTCACAAATCTACTTCATAGAATTGTACTTACCAATGAGTTAAATAGATATTCATTATCATTGAAAATACCGCAAATTCCTTGTAGACGATGTCCAGATGTCAGGGTGACTCCCATATCTAGGGTATAGACCTTTAGATTCTTTACATGATAAAGGATAATATAAGATTACTATACATATATGTACGCTTAAATATTATCTGTTCGTATTTTTAATGTACTAAAAAATGTTTCAAAATAATCGATTCCATAAAAAAGCATTTTTTATTATATTTTGAGGTAGTAGGAATTTACACTCCTCATAAATATAAAAAGGACATTCAAGTAAAAAAAGAGCAAAAGGTTTCATCGACTTTCAGCTATTTTTATAGATCGTCGCTTCCGAATAAGAAGGTCGTATCTCAGCGGCCGGTTCGAAAAGGACGTATCTCAGCGTCCGGTTAGAAAGGGTCGCATCTCAGCGGCCGGTTCGAAAAGGACGTATCTCAGCGTCCGGTTAGAAAGGGTCGCATCTCAGCGGCCGGTTAGAAAAGGTCGTAACTCAGCGGCCGATTAGAAAAGGTCGTATCTCAGTGGCCGGTTGAAGAAGGTCGTATCTCAGCGGCCGGTTAAAGAAGGTCGTATTTCGCGGGCTAATTTTTTTTTCTTAAATTTAAGTTGGCAACACTGAGAAAAATCTTGCGGCATTAGATTTAACATGCGAAAAAATTTTAAATTCTGTGCGAACACATATATTTGTGTATATATATGGGAGATTCCATGTGAAGTGATCCAGTTAAAAAATAGAATTTTGTTTTAATGTATGAAATCAGTAAAGAACTACTTGAATAGAGTGTAGCTAAATTTTTAGACCTAAATTTCAATTAGTACCAGAGCAGTAACCAATCAAAAAATCGAATTTTTTGAAAAAAATGACTTTTTGGCCATTTTTATCACTAAATAACTCAAAATCTAACAATTTTTTCTTATATACATTAAATTTGAAAAAGTTTATAAATTTCAAGAAGAATCTGTTGAAATATTTCATTTATATTAGTTTAACACATTGAATATAGTTATAATTAATAAAAATCTTTATAGTAAAAAAAAGGGTTGTACGATCAAAAATATTTTATCCATCCAAGAATCTAATTCATCGATGATTAATTACCTTCAAAATGGTGCAAAGTTTGAGTGCGGCAGAGCATTTCAGACAAAGTTATGGTGTTTTTAGGCAAATTTCTTAAAAAAAGAGAGCAAATGCATTTTATGAAAAAAACAGAGTAACCGTATACTTGCATTCAAACAACATGGCACTATTATTCTTCAATAATACTAAAATATACTAATTATGTTAGTTACTGATACTTTTCAATCTCTAAGCTGCTTACAAACACAAAGCAATAGGTATAAGCAGTTATACCTGTTATATAATTGGATTTATTGGAATTTTAATAAGTTTCAGGTATTTATTCAATTATATAACAGGTATAACGGCTTATACCTATTGCTTTGTGTTTGTAAGCAGCTTAGAGATTGAAAAGTATCAGTAACTAACATAATTAGTATATTTTAGTATTATTGAAGAATAATAGTGCCATGTTGTTTGAATGCAAGTATACGGTTACTCTGTTTTTTTCATAAAATGCATTTGCTCTCTTTTTTTAAGAAATTTGCCTAAAAACACCATAACTTTGTCTGAAATGCTCTGCCGCACTCAAACTTTGCACCATTTTGAAGGTAATTAATCATCGATGAATTAGATTCTTGGATGGATAAAATATTTTTGATCGTACAACCCTTTTTTTTACTATAAAGATTTTTATTAATTATAACTATATTCAATGTGTTAAACTAATATAAATGAAATATTTCAACAGATTCTTCTTGAAATTTATAAACTTTTTCAAATTTAATGTATATAAGAAAAAATTGTTAGATTTTGAGTTATTTAGTGATAAAAATGGCCAAAAAGTTATTTTTTTCAAAAAATTCGATTTTTTGATTGGTTACTGCTCTGGTACTAATTGAAATTTAGGTCTAAAAATTTAGCTACACTCTATTCAAGTAGTTTTTTACTGATTTCATACATTAAAACAAAATTCCATTTTTTAACTGGATCACTTCACATGGAATCTCCCATATATATACAGGGTGTCCCAAAAGTATGGACACACTTGAATATCTCGGAAAATAAGGGTGCTAGGAAAAAAACTTTCAATATAAAAGCTTTAGGAAATCAAACGATGCATCTGATGGTGACCTTCAATTTGACCTTAAGCTTGACCTTCAAGGTTATTTGAAGGTCAAAGAGATTTTTTTAAATGGGAACCCCTATTTTTGACACCGGATTCAGCAAGAGCGAAAAATTTTACGTCCAAAGCGATGGTTTTCAATTTGTTAGAATGACCTTCAAAAGATAAAATGAAGGTTAAATATTGAAAAATCGTAAACAAGCTATTTTCTTTGAACTTTTTCGGATTTGTGGGCGAATAAATGTCAGAGTAGATTTTGGGATTAACAACCTTGAGTATCTCGACCTTGGAGTTAATTTTCAAGGTCATTCAAAGGTCAAAGTATATTTTTTATGGACAGCCTTATTTCTGACACCGGATTCAAAGAGAGCGGAAAACGTAGTACCAGAAATGATATTTTACAGTTTTTCGTTGTGAACATGAGAAAGTTAATTGAAGGTTAAATTTCATAAACACTTAGAAACTATTGTCGTAAATTTACTAACCTTACTTTTAGCGCTACCCAGAAACAACGACGTGGACGTAGTAAGTTCTGTTTCCTTTGGGGTGCTTGATTAACGTGAGTCCCCTTGCCTCTCACGATGGGGAGCTTGCTTAACGTGAGTCCCCTTGCCTCTCACGATTGACGTGATGTCTAGCCGGTGAAGGCAAGACAGGCTGATGTCCGGCCGGTGAAGGCAAGACAGGCTGGTGTCCGGCCGTTAAAGGCAAGACAGGCTGGTGTCTGGCCTGTGAAGGCAAGATGAAAATTCTTTCAGAAATCGTCAGTTACCATTTAAAGTTCTTGCTCGAAATGCCCTCCATTTTTTAGTTGACAGTGCCCCATGCGATCATAAAATGATGAAACTGCTCTTTGAATCATTTCATTTGGGATTGCCTGTATCGTGTCAATAATACGTTGTCGTAATTCCTCCAAGTTTGCAGGTTTAGTAGCATACACTTTGTTTTTGACGTAGCCTCATAAAAAATAATCTAGCGGCGACATGTCAGGGGAACGAGGTGGCCACTCAATAGTTCCTCTACGCCCAATTACTCGTCCTGGAAATGTTTCATCTAAATAATTACGCACGTTTATTGCATAATGAGGGGCCGCCCCATCTTGTTGAAAGTAAGTGGTGATAAAATTGTCACCGACAATCTCATTAACCGCAGGTACGATTTCATTCCTTAACATGTTGAGATACTTTTTTCCTGTCAAATTACCTTCTATAAAAAACGGCCCTACTATGCTATTGTTTATGATACCTGCCCAAACATTTAGTTTTTGTGGATGTTGTGTATGTGATTCCAAAAACCAGTGTGGATTCTCTGATGCCCAGAACCTACAATTGTGACGATTAACGTTGCCATCTAACTGAAAAGTACATTCATCGGAAAATACTATTTCGTTTAAAAAATTTTGCTGCGCATCTATACGGTTCATCATTAATTCGGCAAATTCCAGTCTTCGATCAAAATCATCCTCATTTAATTCTTGTACCAATTTGATTTTATATGGATGAAATTTCAAGTTTCATAATTCTATGAACGGAAGTCCTACAAACATTTGTTTCCCGAGATACTTGCCTGATAGAGGTTCCAGGATTTTCAATGAATGATAATGCCACATTCAAAGAAGTTTCTTCATCAGTCGCAATCTTAGGCCTCCCACTTTTGGGGCAATCTTTGACACTACCAGTTTGCTCAAAACGAGAAATAGTTTTTCCAACTGTTTTTTGTGAAATTCCTGGTTGCAAAGGTAAACGGTATTCTGCATTAAATAAAGCCGCAACTCGACGATATGACCTGACCATGTTACCCCATCCTCTCATCATGAGAATGGTTATTCGTTCACGTTCTGAAAGAGGATTCATATTCAAATGAATAAAAGAAATGAAGAATAAGTTGAGAATTGTAAAACAAAACTAATAATTGAAAACAGAATGAATGCTTTAATAGACCAAATTCAAACTTGTTCGTTGAAATTTTCAGAGTCACTGAAAACACTACCCACGAGGTTTTCGGGGTTGTTGTACACGAATATGGGCTCAGAATTTTAACTGGGTACCCCCGGTGTAACTCTTAAATGTTTGAATATCTGCACATTATTGCATATTTAAACATTTTCTCAAATTTGCAAGCTTGCTATTTTTTATAAATTTGCTAGAATTAGTCGTGTTTATCTAGTCGTATTTACTCAGGCATCCCCAAAATTTTTTTAAAGTTATAAAAAACCGTGAAAAAGGTGAATAAAATCCATATTAAAATGGTAAGATTTGGAGTAAAACAGTTTTTTATGAGTGTACGTGGTTTTTGTGTATTTTGACTTGCTAAATCCAAATCCAGGGCTTATTTTACCCGGTTGGATCAGACTGTCTTGCCTTCACCGGCAGGACACCAGCCTGTCTTGCATTGTTGCAAATTTTTGAATTTTGCAAATTTTTCATTTTTGCAAATTTTTGAATTTTGCAAATTTTTTATTTTTGCAAATTTTCCAATTTTGCAAATTTTTTATTTTTGCAAATTTTTTAATTTTGCAAATTTTTTAGTTTTACTGTTTTACTTAAGCATTCCATCGTGAGAGACAAAGGAGAATCACGTTAAGCAAGCATCCCATCGTGAGAGGCAAGGCGACTCATTTCTGGCATTACGTTCTCCGCTCTCTTTGAATCCGGTGTCAGAAATAAGGCTGTCCATAAAAAATATACTTTGACCTTTGAATGACCTTGAAAATTAACTCCAAGGTCGAGATACTCAAGGTTGTTAATCCCAAAATCTACTCTGACATTTATTCGCCCACAAATCCGAAAAAGTTCAAAGAAAATAGCTTGTTTACGATTTTTCAATATTTAACCTTCATTTTATCTTTTGAAGGTCATTCTAACAAATTGAAAACCATCGCTTTGGACGTAAAATTTTTCGCTCTTGCTGAATCCGGTGTCAAAAATAGGGGTTCCCATTTAAAAAAATCTCTTTGACCTTCAAATAACCTTGAAGGTCAAGCTTAAGGTCAAATTGAAGGTCACCATCAGATGCATCGTTTGATTTCCTAAAGATTTTATATTGAAAGTTTTTTTCCTAGCACCCTTATTTTCCGAGATATTCAGGTGTGTCCATACTTTTGGGACACCCTGTATATATATATATATATATATATATATATATATATGGGTATAACTGTGTGAATACGTTTTAGAGATATTCAGTAGTTCTCTTGAATTTTTCAATAAATATGACTATTTTTGTAAAATTTTCTGAATTTTTCATTAAAAATACTTTTATAGTAATAAATGTATGCTGTCAAACTCTTGTAAGCCATTTAAACCTTAATTAGTGAAAATCAGCAATCCTGCTCCGGCCTCTGGAAACCTAATACTGTCTTTTTATAGTCAGAAACTGCCTACAAATTTCCAGAGTGGGCCTAGATCATTAAAATCACTTATGGTAAAAATATATTTGTTGCCTTATAACGATAAATCTATTAGATTGATCATTGCAAAAAAATTTATGCACTTACATTGGAGTGGCAGAAAAGTATCTCCACTTGTTTGAGTATCCATATAATTCCCTGTAAGCTGCTAAAATACAAATATTATTATACAATTATTAAAAATTAATTGTTAAACATTTATAATGCTAAGGCAACATTTATACATTTATATTATAAGGCAACAAATATACATTTCTATTAATATTTCGGGCACTTTTCCTAGATATTTTGACCATAAGTGATGTTAATGATTTAGACCCACTCTGGAAATTTATAGGCAGTTTCTGACTATAACAAGACATCTTTTAGACAGCATTAGGTTTCCAGAATCCGGTGCAGAATTGCCGATTTTCACTATTTAAGATTTAAATGGCTTACAAGAGTGTGACAGCATACATTTATGACTTTAAAAAAATTTTTAATGAAAAATCAGAAAATTATACAAAGAAAAGTCATATTTATGTTTTTAGTAAAAAATGCATCCCCTGGGCGCTACAAATTCATGAAAATGGGCATAGAATGCAAAAAGTGCCTACATGTCAATTTTGACTCTCTGGAACTTAAAATAATGGCCCCGAAAAAATTTATAAAATTCAAGAGAACTACTGAATATCTCTAAAACGTATTCACACAGTTATACCCATATATATATATATATATATATATATGGGGTATTCCACGTGAAGTGGTCCGATCAAAATTTTAAAATGCGCCAAATTTTGGGTACACATTGCAAATGTTTTTCAGAATACAGAAAAAAATTTTTAGGTACTGGAATTTATTAGTTCAAAAGTTATTCTAACCTCAAAAAGTGAACTTTTTCCAGTTTTTTTCAACACCAGCTGGGTTCATCGCTATTTAACTCAAAATCTATCAACTTTTACTATAGAACATTATATGTAACATTCGTTGCTAATTATGTCTAGAATTTATCCTTCTGGGTTAGAATTTCTAATTTCAAGGTAAATGTTAGATAAACTACATGTCAATATTCAACTTGAAAAAAATCTAACTTCGCCACAATTGATTTTTTTATCCAAAAGTCCAAAAGAAAGCTTGGACCAATACCTTTCAAATGATCTGTAGCATTTTTATGGCCTTCAATTCTGTAAAAAGTTATGATAATTTAAAGAAAGACGAAATTTTTTTAAAAATTTTAATGGAAAATACCATGTTAATTTTTGTGAATTTTTTGTCTTTCTTTAAATTATCATAACTTTCTGCAGAATTGAAGGCCATAAAAATGCTACAGACCATTTGACAGGTATTGCTCCAAGCTTTCTTTTGGAATTTTGGATAAAAAAATCAATTGTGGCGAAGTTAGATTTTTTTTAAGTTGAATATTGACATGTAGTTTATCTAACATTTACCTTGAAATTAGAAATTCTAACCCAGAAGGATAAATTCTAGACATAATTAGCAACGAATGTTACATATAATGTTCTATAGTAAAAGTTGATAGATTTTGAGTTAAATAGCGATGAACCCAGCTGGTGTTGAAAAAAACTGGAAAAAGTTCACTTTTTGAGGTTAGAATAACTTTTGAACTAATAAATTCCAGTACCTAAAAATTTTTTTCTGTATTCTGAAAAACATTTGCAATGTGTACCCAAAATTTGGCGCATTTTAAAATTTTGATCGGACCACTTCACGTGGAATACCCCATATATATATATATACAAATATATGTGTTCGTACAGTATTTAAAATTTTTTCGCATGTTAAATCTAATGCCGCAAGATTTTTCTCAGTGTTGCCAACTTAAATTTAAGAAAAAAAAAATAGCCCGCGAAATAGGACCTTCTTTAACCGGCCGCTGAGATACGACCTTCTTCAACCGGCCACTGAGTTACGACCTTTCCTAACCGGCCTCTGAGTTACGACCTTTTCTAACCGGCCGCTGAGATACGACCTTTTCTAACCGGACGCTGAGATACGTCCTTTTTGAACCGGCCGCTGAGATACGACCTTTTTATTCGGAAGCGACGAGATGTGCTAGTAAAAAATGATGATTTTGAAATTGAGGGGTGCTGACACATACCACAGTTTCTCTGGCTACAACATTTTTTTAATGCAAAGCACCTATGTGTAACAAATGTTATTTTGTTCCTTGTTCCGAGTAGAATATGTTCACAAAAATAATTTCAAGAAAACGATGAAGTGTTTTTTTATTTATAAAGAGAAACACATCAATTTTTATTTACCTTAAATCGGAACTCGCGTTTTTTAAACAATCTATGTCAGACTCTGTACATAGCACACCCTTCAATTGCACATAATTTGAAAGTATAAACTAAGAGTAATAATCCCTATGAATTACGAATTGTAAACAACAAAGTGTTTTTATTTGTAGCAGTTCATAGACTTATTTTTCACCGAGCTCGCGACAAAATGCTCCGATTTCGCTATCATTTAAGCTTGTTACTCAAATAAAATGAATCTCTATTCAACAAACGACGTATCCATACCTTCGTCAATACCCATTGCATACGTTAGCTGTAAAAAAATAGTACAATTTTCTTTTTTTTAAGACTTTTAAGCAAGTTTTTTAAAAGTGAAAATTTCCAGAGATTTCCTCATATATTGTAATCACCCTCCCTGGTGTTAATCTTGAAAACTTATATGCGATCTGACGGAGGCAAAGGAAAAAAAAATCTTAAAAAGACAGATTTTTTTTTATACTAAGCAACGCTTCGTTGGCGTAGTCTGACAACCTCTTCAGGCTATTTATTAGACACAAAAAACAAAATTACAATTGAGAACGCACATATGAAAACACACTAAAATAAAAGATTTTGTACCTTTAATCGGATTATCAATGCAATTCAATTGTATTTACATAAAAAAGATATGTATTAGACATTAAATTCTTCACTATTATATTAAACAGTTGTTTCAGGTCAGAATTAAAAAAAGAAATTTTACAGATACACCAATATGACAGTAATTTCTCAATTGAACCATCAAAGTATAATAACTAATATATCTTCAGGAAACGATTTTTTGATAATCTCGGTAAGAAAATAAATATTTTAATACCACCGTATTTTTGTATAAAAGTCGTACGACGTTTCGTCTGCCAGGATTTGCAGCTCTTCTGGTACTAAAATTTTATTAATATATACAGATAAAAATCACAAAAAAAAAAGAGAATAATCAACAAACAGATAAAAATATATATTACCAGTTTATAACACGAGGCTCTGCTCGTGCGAAAATTAAAAAATGAAGCGGACGTCGGGTCTTGAATCCGAGCCCCTTCGGATCCGAAGGCGTTCATGCTAACCACTGCGCTACGTCCGCACTGGTCGTAGCGCCTACTTATTGCTCTTATTTTTTTTTAACGCCGTTCTTTTTATGCTCCCAAGTCGGTGCTAATCAGCGACGGAGGTTATACGATGTCTTGGTGAAGAAAACACTTGTTGAAAATACATTCCCCAGTGGTGCTTGTATCAATCGGCCGGGGCCGGGAATCGAACCTGAGACCTCCAGATTACGAGCCAGACGCCCTACCGACCGAGCCATCGCAGGCCTCAAGAGGTATATCTTGTCGGTTGAGAATATCGAGAATATTGCTCTTATTTGCTACCATTAATGCGCCACCTCGTGGTGTCGGTAATGCTGACATCTTTGCTAAGTGGATTAAATCCACCTTATCACAAGTTTTAAAAAGAAAAATAATTAATTACATAACTCTTCAAATAGAGTTGAGCCATGTAAAAATTTAACTTTCAAACTGGCATAAAAGATGTACAAAAGAAAATGGATTGTTGTCACTTGACTCAACTCTATTCGAAGAGTTATGTAATAAATTATTATTCTTTTCAAAACTGGTAATATTTGTGTTTGTCTGTTTGTTGATTATTCTCTTTTTCGTTTGTGATTTTTATCTGTGCATTTTAATAAAATTTTAGTACCAGAAGAGGTCTGCAAATCCTGGCAGACGAAACGTCGTACGACTTCTTGACAAAAATATTTATTTTCCTACCGAGAGTAACCCCAAAAATAGTTTCCTGAAGATATATACAAACTATGGAGGGAAAACACACTCATCACATAATAACTAATGTATATTAAGTTTCTAAATCCCTAATAAAAACGATCAATTAAAACTGATAAAAATCTGATTATCATATGCAAATTCAAATTGAAACCGATTAAAAAACATTTAGTTTGCTTTCGCGGTTTAAAGTGGTTTTAATCAGCATTTGTGTAAGTTGATCGATCGTTGTCGGTTTTATTTTATCATTTCTGCAGTTAATCTAAACTTATCAAACTTATTGAAAAAGATGTAATGTATTTTTTAAAAATGCAAGCAGAACACGTTTATCTTGAGAAATAAAATTTATCTTCCTTCGGAAATTATCAGTGGTGCGCAAATGACCAATAGGAAGAAAATCATCCTGAAAAGTGACTGATTGTTTTGTAGATAATAGTGACTATCATATCCGTATAATGCAAATATTATTGTAATTATTATTTAATATTATATATATTCTCAAACAATTTTTATAAATTGTATTTTATTTATTTTTCTAATATATACAAAAGAAACTTTATTGAAAGGTATCGAAGTACTATAGAAGCATTGTAATTCTAGGACACTATATCTCTTCACAGGAAATTTTCTTTCAGCACGGTATTTATTCTTATAAATTAGTATCATCTTTATTCTTAAATTTTCTTATAAAGCCTAGTCAAATTGCTATATAATATTCTCAAGAATAACAACTTTTTTATTATAAAATCATAATTTAAAATTAAGAAATATTTATCATACATCATAAGGCGCGCCAGCGCCTGACGCAAGTATGCAGGCGCGCAAGCTCTTATATACAGCTACTTTAACCCTCGGATTTTTTCATATCGTATATTTTTATATATGAATTTAATTTTTGATGTTTATCAATTAATCTCTCATTCCTTAGTTATTTTCTTCAATTTACATCAAATTCTGCGAATATTCATAAACGCATATTGCAGAAAACCCTACTGAAAAAAACCACGTGACCACGTGACGAAACAATCACTTGATTAATCACATGATTTATAACGCGATCAATCACGTGACTAACAACGTGAAAAATAACGGGATTTTTAACGTGATTAATCACATGCTTAATCGCGTGATTTTTTAAGTGAAATTTGTCACGTCAAATATCATGATATTAATCATGTTAAAAATCACGTGGTTCATCACGTTGTTAATCACGTGATTAATCACGTGAGTAGTCGCGTAAATAATCACAATGTTAATCTCGTGTAATTACAATAATAATAAAATTCTTAAATTTTGTGTTTTAGATTTTGAAGAGTATAATAATCAACTATAATTTAAATATATTTTCAATTTTACTGTGTTAAATATGAACTATTATATATTCAAATATTGTATGCATATGAACGGATGACAATTAATCTTACTTATGCAATTTATGGATTTTCTTTTAAATTTGAAAAATTAATTCTTGCGTAGAATCAAAGTATAAATCTGTATAGTTTTATTTAATATGTTTTTTTGAAATGTTATAGTTATATTAAAAGAAAAAATATTATTAAGTTTCCTATATAGCTATAGTTTTTACTAAACACTAAAATATAAATGTGCTTTATATTAAATTTTTTTATTTTTGAATTTTTTTTTTGAAGCAAATTACATTCTACTAAAACAAATTTTATTCATATACATAGTTGTTTTCATTATGAAATTGTACACTTGTGAGAAATTATTATTACATTAATTTCTGTAGATTATTCAGTAAAATAGTTTGTTCGGCACTGGTACTACATATGAATTTGTGGGTGTTTCTACAAGAACACAAATAGATACGATTTCATCAGTTTTTGAACATTCTAATTCCTGGCTGATTTCTTTAACTTCATATACAGTACTTGCATATTTATGCATTTGTATTTTCAGACTTTAGAAAATAGTAATCTCTTTTTTCTTTTCTTCATCTACTAAAAAATCAATAATTTTTATGTAGCATTGATTTATAAGTTTAGCATAATAACTGCATGACCTTGGATTAATTTTTGCAGCAGACATATATAAGCATCCATTCATAACTATTTTGTAAAACACTTTTGTTTCTTTGGAAACATTAAATTTTGTGATGTATGTGTCATCAGCAAGCTTGGGTTTACCAAAATAAGTTATATTTGATAACTGAAATATTTTCTTCGTCCTCGAATATGCAAGGTTATCATAATACTGACGCGTAATCGGTAAACTCCTAGGATATACAAATTCCTCTAAAATTTGTGCAGCACGTTTTAAACTTATGCGTCTTAAAATTTGTTATGTGACACCCTTTACACTATTAACAGCAGAAAGTAATTCTCAATTTGCAGATTCAAAACAAAATGCTGAATGCGCCCATAAAGGTCCCCAATCTTTTATACTTTCACACATGTGCAACAGTTGCTGTGTATTATATGTCATACATTTTAAGGAATATAAATCTTCAGCGTCACGAACGAATGTATGTAACATTTCATTAACTGTATTTAGTTCTGCATATGTTATTCTATTTTTTAGGAGAATATGCAGAGATTGACTGAGTAAAGACCAATGTTTTAAATGTTCTTTAGATATTCGAGCATAACTTAAAACAGGTACACTAATGTACAGTACCCAATTTTCCCATTCTCGGGCTTTATAATCTGCTCTTTCGTTTAAAGCTCTTGTTAGACGACCTACTTGATGTGAAAACCTTATTTTTGTCCTTAAGTAATTAATTTCATTATAAATATTCTTTGAAAGCCGAGTTATTAAATACTCCGTATACTGTGCAGCGACACCCTTTAGTATACAATGCATGAATTCAGGAGTAGAACCCTATTTGATGTACTTCTGGAAACCAATAGGTTTTTTAAATAGGGATACCTCATAGATCCTCTATCATACTTTCCAGGGTGTGTTACCAATCGCATCCAAAATAAGCATTAAATTGACAAGTTCCATTCATAGGATTTCGTCCCATTGTGTCTACACATGCAACCAAAGCAAATAATTTTATTACACGTGCTTCTTTATTTATAATACATGTTATACCGTTTGTAGACAAGTCATTCATAGTGTTGACAAAAACCTCTAAGAAAACACTCATTTCCGGTTTTCGTTTTCCAAACCATAATCCTGTTACAATTACACTATCTAATCGACTTTGGGCAGGTATTTCATTAATACATAAATAAATTGGCCAAATTGAATATGAAGATGATTCGAATACCGGAGCACCATCTGTATTAAAAATTACAGTTGCGTAGGCACTTTTGTATGTAGAGAATAAATTTTTAACAAATTTACGGTATAACTTCCCGTCATATATATCACTAATAATATCTTTTTCATGTACTCTTTCTTTAGTAATATAGACGTAATAAATTTCATTCGATTGTAAATAATCTTGAACAGCACTTGATAGATTTATTATCGCAAAATAACATGGATTTGATGGATTCGAAACATTAATATCGATTCCACAACCATTACACTTTACACATTTAGTAACGCTATCCAAAATACCATTATATTGCGTACATTGAGAACAGATGCTGTGAAACGTTACATTATCGTTAACATTAAATAATTTATTAATAATATAACGTGTTTCTGGTAAAATTGTTTGTCCGCATATTGGATTAATTAACTTAAATAAGTCAGTCATAGCCGTAAATGATAAGTTATGATTTAAAACATATTTAAGTGACATCAGTAATATTTCTGCTGGAGTCATCTCAACGAAAGTGGAAAAGGGTTTAAAAAGTGATGCTTCAAATCGTGAATACTACTTGATTTTTTCGAATTTTTTGTAATGATTCAAGAACATCTTCGTCACTGCTATATAACTCTTCCGCCATGTTGTAACATGCAGAATTTTTCTGCAAAAATAAATACAGTAAGTATTGTAGAATAAACAATAATTAAAATATATATATATGGGTGGTTCTCTGTGACATCGAAGATGAAAAAAATAAATATTGCTATAACTGTGGAAATATGTTTTGGAGGTATCCAGTAGTTCTCCTGAATTTTTTCAGATTTTTTCTGGGCCATTATTTTAAGTTACAGAGAGTCAAAGTTGACATTTTAGCACTTTTTTGCATTATATGCCCATTTTCATGAATTTTTAGCTCCCAGGGGATGCATTTTTCACTAAAAACATAAGTATGACTTTTTTTGTAAAATTTTCCGAACTTTTCATTAAAAATACTTTTAAAGACATAAATGTATGCTGTCACACTCTTGTAAGCCATTTAAACTTTAAATAGTGAAAATCAGCAATTCTGCTCCGGACTCTGGTAACCTAATACTGTCTAAAAGATGTCTTTTTATAGTCAGAAACTGCCCAAAAATTTCCAGAGTGGGTCTAAATCATTAAGATCACTTATGGTCAAAATATCCGGGAAAGGTGCCCGAAATATTAATAGAAATGTATATTTGTTGCCTTATAACGATGAATCTAGTAGCATGATCGTTGCAAAAAAATTTATGCACTTACCTTGGAATGGTAGAAAAGTATCTCCACTTGTTTCAGTATCCATCTAATCCCCTGTAAGCTGCTAAAAATACAAATATTATTATACAAATGTAAAAAATTAATTTTTAAACATTTATAATGCTGGATTTTTAGTTTTACATCCCTTACAAGAATTATAATACTAATCTGAAGGATTACTATAAAAGTATCAACATTATTATTATTATTATTCAGCAATACATTGTTTAGATTTCACAAACTTGTCACTGTCACGTTATCGTATTATTCATTATAATTATATATCCGATTTATTTATATATCTTTTGTAGTAAATACGTATATTCAGTTATTGTAATAATGATGTTTATATATTTATAGTAATCCTTCAGATTAGTATTATAATTCTTGTAAGGGATGTAAAACTAAAAATTCAGCATTATAAATGTTTAAAAATTAATTTTTTACATTTGTATAATAATATTTGTATTTTTAGCAGCTTAGAGGGGATTAGCTGGATATTGAAACAAGTGAAGATACTTTTCTACCACTCCAAGGTAAGTGCACAAATTTTTTTGCAATGATCATGCTAATAGATTCATCGTTATAAGGCAACAAATCTACATTTCTATTAATATTTCGGGCACTTTTCCTAGATATTTTGACCATAAGTGATGTTAATGATTTAGACCCACTCTGGAAATTTATAGGCAGTTTCTGACTATAACAAGACATCTTTTAGACAGTATTAGGTTACCAGAGTCCGGAGCAGAATTGCTGATTTTCACTATTTAAAGTTTAAATGGCTTACAAGAGTGTGACAGCATACATTTATGTCTTTAAAAGTATTTTTAATGAAAAGTTCGGATAATTTTACAAAAAAAGTCATACTTATGTTTTTAGTGAAAAATGCATCCCCTGGGAGCTAAAAATTCATGAAAATGGGCATATAATGCAAAAAAGTGCTAAAATGTCAACTTTGACTCTCTGTAACTTAAAATAATGGCCCAGAAAAAATCTGAAAAAATTCAGGAGAACTACTGGATACCTCTAAAACATATTCCCACAGTTATAGCAATATTTATTTTTTTCATCTTCGATGTCACAGAGAACCACCCATATATATATATATATATCTATATATATTGCGCCGCCGCCAACGCCGTGGCTAAGAATTCAGAATTGGAAGCCACCCTGTGTGTATATGGGCTATTTCACGTGAAGTGGTATGATGAAAAAAATAAATTGCACCAAATTTTGAAAACGGGCAGGAAATATCTTCCAGAAAATAGAAAAAAACTTTTAGGTGTAATAAATAATTTAACTGAGAGTTATTCCATCATAAAAAATGGAAATTTTTCAATTTTTTTAAAAATTGTTATTTTTAAAGCCATTTATCTGAAAATTTTTTGATTTTTTTGAAAAAACATTAGATACAACTTTTGTTCAAAATAATCTTTATAATTTATTTACCCTGGTTGCAAATATGAATTTTGAAATCTCGAAGAGATAGGACACCCGGAAATATAAAAAAAATTGATTATTAACAAAAGGCGACCACGTTACAATTGATTTTGATCTAACTAAATTTTGGGTACACATTACACATGTTTTTCAGATTACAGAAAAAAATTTTTAGGTACTGGAATCTATTTGCTCAAAAGTGATTCTAACCTCAAAAAGTGAATTTTTCCAAGTTTTTGCATGCAACAACAGCTGGTCTTTAGCACTTTTATGGCCTTCAATTCTGTAAAAAGTTATGATAATTTTAAAAAACCCGAAATTTTTTTAAAAATTTAAATGGGAATTATCATGTTAATTTTTGTGAATTTTTTGTCTTTCTTTAAATTGTCATAACTTTTTACAGAATTGGAGGCCATAAAAATGCTACAGACCATTTGAAAGGTATTGCTCCAAGCTTTCCTTTAGATTGTTGGATGAAAAAATCAAAGGTGGCGCACTTGCACTTTTTTCAAGTTGAATATTGACATGTAGTTTATGTAACATTGACCTTGAGATTAGAAATTCTAACCCAGAAGAATAAATTTTTGATATAATTAGCAACGAATGTTACATAAAATGTTCTATAGTAAAAGTTGATAGATTTTGAGTTATATAGCGGTAAACCCAGCTGGTGTTGAAAAAAATATGGAAAAATTCACTTTTTGAGGTTAGAATAACTTTTGAGCAAATAGATTCCAGTCCCTAAAAATTTTTTTCTGTTTTCTGAAAAACATTTGCAATGTATACCCAAACTTTGGTGAATTTTAAAATTTTGATCGGACCACTTCACGTGGAATATCTCATATATATATATATATATATATATTTCGTACTCTATTAGAGTGATAATATATTATAATAATTGTATAATAATTACGATTTGTTTATTTTAAACATTAACAAGTATGACTTTAAAATCTTTAACAAGTGCGTATGTTTGTAGCATAGGGAGTAGGCAAACAAATTACCGATCAATAGTTACTGATTAGCATATAATAGTAAAAAGTCAAATACTTTTTTTATTTATCTACATAAATATCAGACATTTTAGATTTCTACATAATAGGAACAGAAAGCACTTTGAATAATAAAATAGAAATCTCTTTTTTATGCGTCTAACCCTAATTCATGACTAATTTAATAAAAATTCAAGACCGATTTTATACCGATTTAATCCTAATTTTAATTAATATTGGCATCGACTTAAACAAGACATTAGCCTTAATAATATTAAAAAAAAACCTGGATTGACTCATTTAAATTTGACTTATTTATCAAGTGAAGAATAAGATGTAAAATATGCTAATACTGTTTATATTAACTCAAAAAAATAACTCCTTATTATTAAATACAATAGAATAAATAACACTTTTTATAAGCGTAATTTCATTGAAACAGGTATTTATTATGAAATATTAACAAATTAAACTTTATGCAAAAAATTTTAATTTAAACAACTTTTAATTTTCAATGAATTTTTTTTTTATTATAAAACAATTGTTCCAAAGTTATATGAATTAAGCTTTAGAGTGACGGAAAGTTTATATATATACGTACCCTCGAACATGAACTTTGTTCATAGTCGATATATGATACTAGACATTAATTTGGCCACTTTTATAGGGTGATTTGAATCCCGGCAGTTTAAAGGTTAATTTAAAAATATTCACAAAATTATTTTTAATTTAATCCAAAAATTGATGAGACAAGAACATTTGGTACTAGTTATTACTAATTTTCAATTAAATTAATTCTATCTTGCTGAAATTTTCAGAATCGTTTTTATATAACTACAACTATAGCATCAAAGTTTAAAATCATTAAGATAAGAAAAAACATTTGTATGGCAAAATATTTAATTTATTAAATTAGATATTTTAAAATATTTTTTTCATTAAGAAAAAAATTAAATATAACATTAATTTTTAATTAACTTAAATGTTATACAAAGTCCAGAGCGTTAGCTTTACATATGGGCTATTTCACGTCAAGTGGTAAGATGAAAATTTTAAATCGCTCCAAAATTTGAGAACATGCTGGAAATATCTTCAAGAAGATAGAAAAAAAATTTTAGTTGTTAAAAATAATTTGCCTAAAAGTTATTCCACCATGAAAAATTGAAATTTTTCAATTTTTTAGAAAAATTTCTATTTTCAAAGCCATTTATCTCAAAATCTATTGATTTTTTTGAAAATACATTACAAACAACTTTTGTTCAAAATAATCTTTAAAATTTATCTACCTGGGTTACAATTCTTAATTTTAAAATCTCGAAGAGATAGGGCACTCGAAAATATTGAATATGAAAAAAAGGCGACCACGCCACAATCGATTTTAATCTAACACCGCTCAGAAGATCACATTTTTTGAGAGCTTTCGAATGGCGGGGGTTAGATTATTGGCCAAGACCGCTGGTGTAAGTTATGCCTCATAAACCTCATAAAATCATTAATTTTCATGCATTTTAAAATTTTGATCGGACCACTTCACGTGGAATACGCCATATATATTATATATATATATATATATTACACCTTTGGTGTAAGTTATGTCCTAAAATACGTGAAAATTAGTGATTTTATGAGGTTTATGTGGCATAACTTACAACAGTCTTAGCCAATAAGCTAACCCAAGCCATTCGAAAGCTCGCGAAAAATGTGAACTTTTGAGAGGTGTTAGATTAAAATCGATTATGGTGTGGTAGCCTTTTTTTGATATTCAATATGTCCGGGTGTTCTATCTCTTCGAGATTTTAAAATTAAGAAATGTAACCCAGGTAGATAAATTTTAAAGATTATTTTGAACAAAAGTTGTTTGTAATGTATTTTCAAAAAAATCAATAGATTTTGAGATAAATGGCTTTGAAAATAGTAATTTCTCTAAAAAATTGAAAAATTTCCATTTTTCATGGTGGAATAACTCTTAGGCAAATTATTTTTAACGCCTAAATTTTTTTTTCTATCTTCTGGAAGATATTTCCAGTCTGTTCACAAAATTTGGAGTGATTTAAAATTTTCATCGTACCACTTGACGTGAAATAGCCCATATCAATCACCCGAAAATTTGCGGGCAGTAATGGCGCTGCCGTTAGATGGGCTGCGTTAATATTTAACAATAATAAAAAAAAATAGAGTTTATACCACGCAGAAGTTGTGCGGAATAGATATTGATGCAATGTTTAATTACATACCACTTTGCTGATCTAAAAATTAGTACTTTCGTCGAAAAGTGATAAGGAGAATGTGCCTTTCAATCAATGTTGAGAACACACTGCGTAGTGACTTCGTAGTTTTCACTTTTTGCCAAAAATATTGACTTTTCGATCAACAAAATGATATATAACTGTCATTGCATCGATATCTATATCTAATTAGCTCAACATCCATTGCGTGTGGGAAAAACACTATTTTCTTTAAGTAATGTTGAATATGAACTCAACCCTCCTGACGGCAGCACCATTATTACCCGCAAATTTTTGGGTGGTGGATTTGTGAAACTAATGTTCTGGATTCCTTTAAGGATAAACAACGCCGGTAATGTTGACAAAAAAATGTAACATTCTAGTCGATAGAAATGAAGCTTTGTGCATGTGTATGATTTACATATCTATTCCAAATTTTTGAAAACTGATTTAAAGCAGTTCCGCTTGTGGTATAACACTAAATTTTTTTTTCTCTACTCCGTATTTAGTTTTTAACTATTGAATTTTTAAATTTTTTATTTCAATCTGATGTGTAATTATTAATTTTATAGACAACACGTGTGCCAAAAACATTTAGTTATAGATTTAAAAAAATAATCTACATCATGGAACGTAAAACAAAAAAATACTTAGAAGATGAAAATTATCGTTTAACAAAATATGCAAAAAATAAATTTAAAAAATCGTTGGAAAAAACAGAGGTTAGTAGGAAAAAAGTAGAACATATACGATTTCAACTTCTTTAAGTTCTTCTAAGGGTGAGAAGGAGTAGTTCCCTTTTGCAAAAAATCACGTAACGTCTTACATGACAATTTAACAATGGGATTATACTTAACTTTTTTTCAGTTGACTGAATTTGCAGAGCAAATTGATACTCCAGAAGTATAATGTAATGCAAGTGACGTTTTTAGTCCTAAAAATTTACATGCTCGTACTACTCCTGTTAAAATGGATTACCTGCCTGAATGTTATTCTGCTAATGATGTTTCAAACAATACATCAACCGTTATTATTCCTGTAACTGTAAGACTCTATTCTATTAGTGTTATTTAACTTTTCTATGTTTTAAAAATTCAATAATGAAATATATATTTCAGTTACAACCTCATTCAAACTGGAAGTTGACAAATTATAATACTGTTTCTGAAGTAGCTGCAGAAAGTCTTTTACCATCGACACAATTATCCACATCAAGTGTATGTAACATATGTTTTACTTGTTGTAAGAAGAAGTAACAATAATAATTATATATAATATATGTAAGGAAAACATCCTTAGTCTATTTGAATTGTGCGCATGTAGGTCATGAAGTGTGGATGGACAACTATAGCAAGAAATTGCATAAACCAATACAATGAGACTGAGCGCACGGTAACATAATTTAGTCCGAAATATTTATTAAATGGTAAAGATACATCAGCACTACCAAATGAACTAAAAAAGAATAGAGATTATAATCAACTGGAAAACGATAGAGAAACTGCATTTAAAAACAGTATAAAATACCATGAATATAATAAGAAATTATATGACAAAAATAGAAAAGAACACGAATTTATGTTAGGAGATTTAGTATACATTGAAAATGGTAACCGAATGAACCGAAAGAAATTGGACATGCTAAAAATCGGGCCATACAAGATTTTAAAGATGGTCATCCGGTAAGTACGGTTTGAGGTACTGGACATGGCATTTCTCCTCATGTCCCTGAGTATCCTGGATCTTAACAGTATTTGGGCCGTATCTGTGGACGATCAAATAAGGACCGACGTATTTTGGAGCTAACTTGGCCGAGACGCCTTGTGCGCTGGATGAGAGGACACGGTTCTTCTTCCATACCAAGTTCCCGACTTCAAAAGAAGCCGCTCGTCTCCCGGCATTATAGTAACCGGTTTGCCTATCCTGAGCTTTATTAGCTCTAGCTGAAGCTTTCTTGTGAAGCTCAGGTAGTCGTGATAGCCGACCACTCCACTCAAGCAACCGCTGGTATTCCAAACGTTGCTGAGTCAGCTCGTCTTGAACTCGACGAGCAGTGCCGGGTGGCTCAGGCTGCCGGCCGTAATTTAACATGGCCGGGCTCCATCCTGTCGAACTCTGTACCGCCGTATTTAAAGCAAACACAAGGTCCGGTAACTTCTCGTCTCAAGTGTTGTGCTTCTCGGTAATGTAAGACGCTACCATCGTTATCAGCGTCCGATTAGCACGTTCGACAGGATTGGCCTGAGCGTGGTACGGAGGAATAGTTGTATGAAATATTCCTCGTTCCACGAGATAATCATCTACGAGCTTGTTCTTGAACTCAGTGCCGTTGTCGGATAAAAATGCTTCCGGTGTGCCAAAACGCATGACGACTCGTTCGTGTAACTCTTTCACGATCGTCTTAGCGTTAGCTTTCCGGATCGGCACTGCTTCAATCCAGCGCGTGAACAAATCTTGGAAGATCAAAATATATTCAAATCCGTGTGTGGAGCGGGGAAGTGGTCCAGTAACATCTCCTGCTACCACTTGCCATGGCTTTTCAACCACTCGCCTACCCATCAAACCCATGGGAGGGCGTTGCTCCACCTTGCATTGCTGGCACACCTGACATTTGCGTACACACTCGCCAACTTCGGCATAGTAACGTGGCCAATAATATAACTTTGCCACGCGAGCAAATGTCTTTTCTCTTCCTAGATGGCCAGCTGCCAGATCATCATGACATTCTCGGAGGATGGTCTGCCTGTGCTCTTCGGGTACGACCAACTTCCAAGCGTCTTGATCTTCCATGGCGTCATCCAATTCAGTATCCACCCAATACGAATACAAGTTTCCACCTTGGATCTTCCAATCAGGAAATTCTCTCGGCCGCTCACTTACGTCTTTGGTCCACGAAAGGTACCAGGGGTCCTTAGTAGTCTGGCTCCAAGAGACGGAGGATAAGGCCGGCTCGTCTTCCTCATACATACGAGAAAGTGCATCAGGAACGTAGTTTAGAGCTCCTTTCCTGTGCTCAATAGTAAAGTTATGAGACTGGAGTTCTAACGCCCATCTGGCGAGCCGGCTCGTTGGATTGCGAATATTGCATAACCAACGAAGACTACTATGGTCAGTGACAACTTTAAACTGGTAATCTTCGATGTATGGTCTAAACTTCTTAATCGCCCATACTACGGCCAGGCATTCCCGTTCTGTGACGCTGTAATTGCGTTCGGCGGGCGAGAGGATTCTACTGGCGAACTCCAGGACTCTCTCTTCTCCACCGACAATCTGTAGCAACACTGCACCGATACCAGTGTCACTTGCGTCAGTCTGGACCACATACTCACCATTCTCATTGGAAGTTTGAAGAACGGGTGCTGTCATCAACAAAGCTTTAAGCTGCTGGAAAGCGCTCTCTTGTTCTTCCAGCCAAAGATACTTCTGGTCTTTCTTGGTCAGACGCGTTAGCGGCTCAGCTATGGTAGCATAGTCGTGCATGAAGCGTCTGTACCAAGATGCCATACCGAGAAACCGTCTCAGCTGCTTCAAATTCTTGGGAGCCGGATATTCTTTAATCGGCTCCGTTTTAGCTGGGTCAGGTCGTATCCCGTCTCGGTTAACTCGCACACCCAAATATCTCACTTCGGGCTGGCAGAAGACACATTTCTCCCGATTAACGGATAAACCGGCTTCTGCCAAACGAGTTAAGACCTTGATCAACAGTTGCTTATGCTCTTCAAACGTCTCAGTGACAATAATGATACCGTCGAGATATGCATAAGCAACCGGTTCGAGTTCGGGTCCAATCATCTGATCGATCATGCGCTGGAATATCGCGCCAGCATTTGCCAATCCATACGGCATACGAGTAAACTGGAACAAACCCATTCCAGGTACCGTAAAAGCCGTTATCGGGCGCGACTCCAACTGTAGAGGTATCTGGTGGTACGCACAGTTCATGTCGATCGTGGAGATGTATCGGGCTTTCTTGAGTTTGCGTAGGATATCCTGCAGATATGGCAAAGGATATGCATCAGGTTTCGTCAAAGCGTTGACTTTCCTAAAATCGATGCAAAAACGCCTAGCATTCTCACCCTTCTTCGCCATCACCACGGGGCTGGACCAACCGCTTTTCGAGGGTTCAATAACGCCAGTCTCGAGCATCTCGCAAACTTGACGTTGCATTTCCTCTCGAATCTTATCAGAGACGGGGTAGTACCTATGTTTGATCGGCCTGGCTGATCCGACGTCGATTATATGTTCGACACGGTAGAACGGCCGATCTTTGGCAAGGTTGTGGACAATACTCGGTCTAGAAGTTCGCGCAATTGTGTGCGCTCTACTTCTGTCACGTCAGCGACACCTGCTGACGATAATGAAGTATTGCCACTTTCCATACTTGCCACTTCCAGCTGTAGGACTTGATCCGTTCCCTTTAGGAATAAACGGTCGGAATCTGGGTCTAGGACGGCTCGAAATGCTCGGATAAAATTTACTCCGATGTAGCATTCAGCATCCAGGTTCAGCATGATCGCAACACGTATTTCTCGAGTCTCGTTACCGATAGTAAATGGTAGCATCACGTGACCCCACAACGGATGAGTACTACCATCAGCGAGCTTGGCATTGCCAGCTCGCGACTCGAGAAGCGACCTGCCTAGAGCGGTTGCTAACTGCAAACCGCTCGGACCCATTACGGTTGTCGATGCACCTGGATCGAACAACGCACGGATCCGAAATCCATCTATGTCAACCTGACACCACCAGCGCGTCTCGTCCTCAGGACGATAACTCCTTCGGCTAGTGCTCGATGTCACTAATTTTAGGACATCGCAGGTCTCCGGATCCATTCCGACTTCCTGGGATCTGTCTGGAATCAGTCCTTTCCTTTTCTGCTTAACTGCAGCTGGACTATCTCGGTACTCGGGAGTCAGACCTTTGTCTGAACTACGTTAAAGAATTATATTTTTGACTATTAATTTTACAAACAAATCGAGAGAAAAAAAATTAACTATGTTACACGCGGGAGTAATTTAATTTATTATAAAACAAATAAACATATAATATTAAACGTAAAAAGAAATTTTACGAATTGTTAATAAATTGAATTAAAAACAAGAAAAAATTTGTTTAAATCCGACTAAATACGAAAAAATCGAATTTACTCCGGCTCTCGGTCACCAACGCACGCTGAATATATTATAAAATCAATAAATAAATAATTGAATAAATAGATGAATAAATATAAATATATTCCTAAACAACTAAATGTGTACGCCGCTGTGACCTCTTACAATCGCAATGTTACAAAAAAATAATAATACAATTTTTATTGTAACGCGAGAGCCGGTCCGCGTTGTCAAAAATATAAATTTAACAAGCAAACTTCAAAAACAGAAAATTTTTACCCTTGCACAGGTGTTACAATTTTTATTAAGTCGGAAAACTAAATAACGCCGATTTTCCGACTAACCTACTCGAAATTAGGGACTCAGTATGTAAATTGCGGACCTCAAGGCGAATCGATCTATATTTCAATTTTAAAATTCAAATTTACTATTATTTACTTGTAATTAATTAAAAAAAATTATTATTACCGACCTCGGATTTCTTTTAACCAAACTAAACAACAATAAAAGAAAATCCGTTTCAAACTTATAAATTATTGTCTAAATACAATAATTTAAAGGTTAGAATTAATCGCGAACCGATTAATCTAACTGCCGGTAATAACAAATATACTAATTAACGTAACTAGTATATAATAGAAAATTACACGTAAAATCCACACGTACTTAAAAAATTAAATTTAAAATAAATTGATAACAACAAAACTCAATTAAATTAAATTAGATTCACTACCGTTTATAATAAAATCCTAGTTTATAAGGGCACCTATATAAGCGCAGCTCGTATCATAAAGATAAACGCAATCTAAAAATTTACGTTGTGCGCCTCGTAGGCGCAATTTGGAAATTAACGTTGGGCGTAAAATAACCCAATCTATTAATTTACGTTGGGCGCCATGTAACAGTTTGGTTGCCGCACGGATGTTTATTTTAATATCGCGTCTGCTCAACGGTACAGTTAAACTTACCGTAATTAAATAAACATATTTTTCCCGCGATGCGGCGACGGTTACCTGTCCGCTCTACCTAATCTGTTAAATGTTAGTCTGAAACCGAGTTACTGTTTTAGATAACAACCAGGTAAAATTCAAATCTGAAATTGACCGCGAAACAGGGATATCGCGTCGAGCACTTGTCGGTAAACGGCCGACTTGTAGAGAGAGAGGAAGAAAATTTCACGAACTATAATAATATATCCAGTCAACGGGACTGGTATAAAGCAACACGATTAAGTGCGTATAAAAAACACGATCGCGTGAAGGGGTACCACTTCCTTTGTACGCTGCTGTAGTCGTTGATAAACAACGACCAGCCGATCGGTTGCTTTCTCTCTCTCTCACTCTCGCTGCGGTGTCGGACGGATTGTCCGCTCGCCCGTGCACCGGGGTTGTGTGGCTGCAGGCAGATGCACGGTGTAGCACCACTCACTGCAAATGCAGGATCGGCCTGCAGTCGAAACGCACACACAAAACGCACGGTAAATCACAGCACGGCGAAGCTGAACACGGGACGCGGGGGGATCACACCTGTCGCGTAAGAAGGTGGTTATTACTCTACTCAGTGCGCGCGAATCTCCCCCTTACCTCTCTAATGAGGTGCGTGCGCGAATCTCGCCGGCTCGAACCGATGCGAACATTATGATACTGTTCGATACAAATTTTAATATATGTAGTATATACATTTCACTATATAGGATGTAAGAACTTTTGTTATTTTGATATTAAAATTTGCTATTTACGTAAGATTGATTATAACATTACATATTAAACATTGTAAAACTTTATTTTATAAATTTTACTAAAGTACAATTTTTACTATCCAATATAGCAATTTTTGTTAGTGTTATATAGTTATATTTGATAAGTGATGTTGGATACATTACTATACCTAAAGTAATATTTATTATAAATGTAACAAAATCTCTCATAATTTTAGAATGTCACAGTTTTCCTACATAATTACCTATAAAAAAGTCAAACACTATTGTGACGGAAATCGTCACACAATCTATTCACGACGAATAGAATATTTAAAATCCTGTTAAATGTAGGTCGTCGGAGCCTTTGGTATGTCAAGGCAAACCGACGGCATTTGTTTACAGAATCAAGTGTACAATTACGCGCGCAATAGTACGTAGGGATGAGAGCGCGAGAGTGTGTGTGTGTTTCCCACTCTCATCCCTTTTTCGAAAATTAGGCGATTGCGTAATTAGTACGTCCCGATCCGCCGCTCGAGGATTACATAATAAAAGTAAGTATAAATTATTTCAATTCGCTAACAACATAAATTAGTTATTTAGTCCTTTTTAGGATAAAATAAATATATTTCGCTGAAAAATTGTCGTTTGGGACAATTAGTGAAATAATTATTTTGTTGCAAACCATGCGGGATTTACAACATTTCGTAAATACCCCTACTGTTGAAATAATTTAATTAAATTTGTGTTGGTAGAGTAGTGTAAATTATAAAGGAAATTTTTTTTTTCGTTGTTTTGGGCTTGGAAAAGCAAAATAATAAATAGTGTCTTGGTGTGTGTGAATCACAAGACACTGTATTTATTTTATATTTATTTTAAAATTAGTTATTTAGGCTCGTTAGTGAGATAAATAATTTAATTTTTTTGTCTTTTCTTCCTTTATAATTTGTTGTTCTGAATTCATTAATAGATTGAAACTTTAATTATTTCATTTTCCATAACAAAATAAATTCTTTTCGCCAGTGTGGAATCTTTTGGATTATAACTGGTGAGAGAGATATTTTGGGAAATCGTTAAATTTACCATTACTGGTAAATTACCGACGATATTGAAATAATTTAAAAATTTCTTTTTGTTAATAATTAATTATTTTTGCTTGCAGAAGCAATTGTATAGAGTCTTGGTGTGTGTGAGTCACAAGACACTATTATAAACATTAATTATTTAGACTTGTGAGCAAGTTAAATAATTAATTTTAATTTGGTACAAGTGTTAAGTGTGTGATTTGCCACACCTTTAACCAACAAAATTTAATTATTTTGTCCTTCTAAGGACGAAATAAATTTCTTTTAAAGAAAATATTTGGATTTTGATCAAGTAAATTAATTTTGTTGGTACACTAGTCGGTGCATTTTTACAAATTATTGTAATTAAACCGACACCAAAATTTTTTTTTTTACTCGTTGGGAGTAATAATTATTTTATTGTGGTGAGTCCAATAAAATAATTTCCAATTGAAAATTGGATACTTCCGAAGTATTTGAAACACTAGGGATTTCATCTGAAATCCCGGTTAAGAGTACTTCTCCCGACGTAACACGCGACTTGGGTTCGCAGACGGAAGCCGACCGTCGTACGTCACGAGGATACACCTCTAGACAATACGACAATAGGCAACCCGAGGCTAATACAACCGAACGTCAATTTGTTGATGATAGGAATGGATATGACCTTCCTAATGACGTCAGTGTTCAATCTTACGAAAAACCGAGGTTTGAACAGAGACGTCGTGAGACCTCTTCTAAGACTTGTGAGGGACAAGATAGAAGAAAGAGGCGTGAGTACACGACTCCAAACAGAAATTCACGACACCATCGTTCTGTGAGTAGAGCCTCAAGCAACGATGAACGTCGTGAAAGCTGTACGGAGAGACGTACTCATAAACGTCAGTCCAACCGTAAACTCAACGACCGAGCACAGCCGGAAATTCCGGAGCAAGGTCACAAAGAGAGGTCGGACAGACGTAGAGAAACGCCTCGAGAGCAGGGTTGTGAGATTTATGATTCGTCAAATCATGAATCCAAAATCAATCTTGGAATTGCAGAATTTGTTGTCTTCAAATCACAAATCCTTTTGGTTAAAGGATTTTCTTTAGTTATAAATCCAAAATCCTTCTGATTAAAGGATTTTCTTTAGTTATAAATCCAAAATCCTTTTGATGTAATCTGACTTGTGAATTGGCCCCATTCATAAATCGAAAATCCATATAATTTTTTTGACTTATTGCATCAATTTTTTTACTTATTGTATTGTGCGTTTTTTTACTTGTGGTATCTAGTAGATTGTGCCCTAGTGACCTGGACGTTAAACTCTCGAAAGATGACAGTCACTCAAAATAAAAAAATTGTCTGTATATTAAGAGCATGACCTATATGATCTTATTACGGCCCGCTGATTCCGAGTCTAAGCTTGATTTGGAGTTATCAAGTTTGAAGTCATTTAAAGTTCAAACTTAGAAAAAAGTTTTAAGGAGAGGTCACTAATATTTCTACAATTTTGACAGCCACTGATCCTTTATGGGGTTTGACTTTATCGGGTTAAGATGAAGGTCATTAAAGGTCAAGTTTGTAAATTTTGTAGAAAGTACATTTTGTACTTCAAATTCCGATATTGGTTTAGATTAAGATAATTTTATTTGGCGCTATCACGCCAGAATCAAGAGCATTTGAAGGTCAAATTGAGAAGAAACTTTTAAGCGTAAATGACTAAATAATATTTTTATAGTTTTGACAGCCG
>CM047431.1:17769546-17772447 GCA_026168455.1 Theocolax elegans
CCAGGTACCTCGAGAATCATTAATAAATCGTATTACAACTATCAAAGGAATTTTATTCGCTTTTACGAGAAAACATAAAATAAATGAAATTAATGATTCGTATATGAAAAAGGAAAAAAATCATCATGATTCTTTTATTCGAAATACGTAAAATTATAAAATCGTCGGTATTTATGATTGTCATCAAAAACAAAATTACAAAATCAAACGGATTTTTGACTCGTGAAAAACAAACACATAAATTCATTAGTATTTGTAAATCTTAGAAAGAAAAACTCCTAAAGTCACCGGTATTTGCGATTCATAAAAACTAAAAATCCAAAAATCATTAGTATTTATGATTTTCAATAAATATAATCAAAAAATCAAAAGGAGTTGTGATTGTATGTGACAGAAAATACTTAAATCACTTGGATCTTATGATTCGATAAAGTTAAGAATCATAAAATCAAGCGAGATTAGGGTTCGCAGTAAATGAAAATCTTATATTATATTAAAGTGGATCGACTTTTGGTCTCCGGTTCTCCGGTTCTCCGGTTTTTTAAAAATGCATTGTTATAGTTTCAAAGTTTTATTTTAATTGGACTTTACACTTTTGGGCCTTACATTTTTTGGACCTTACATTTTTGGGCCTTATAAATTTTGGGCCTTACATTATTGGCAACGGAATTGTAAAGTTTTATTTTAATTGGACTTTACAATTTTAGGCCTTACATTTTGAGCCTTACATTTTTGTCCTCATAAATTTTGGGCCTTACATTTTTGGGCCTTATAAATTTTGGGCCTTACATTTTTGGGACTTAAAAATTTTGGGCCTTACATTTTTGGGCCTTATAGTTCTTTTAAACAAATAGATATCAACTACTATGCCGATATTATTCCCAGAAAATTATCTTAATAACAATAATTAAAATAACATTTGATTACGTAATTAAAATTAATAAAATTTCAACACTGGAACATACAATAAATCAAATTAATTTTTATTGTTTATTTTACAAACTTATTTTTGCAAAAATTTCAAATTACAATTATTATGTTGTCAAATTAAATTACAATTATTATGTTACAATTGTACTCTATTCACTTGTATATTTCATAAGATATATTTTTTTCAATATATCGTTTTTATTGTTTATATAATTTATAAATTCAGCAAGTATTCATCGAAATCATCTTTAACAGAAAAATTAAATCATATCATTAAATATTAAATGTATAATTAATTGAACATTAGATAAAATATTCAAATAAATATTACTGTTTTTAAAATGCCATTTAGAAGATTTATATCCAATATGCATATTGTCACATGTTATTAATATTATATATGTTCTATCTGTAACAAAAACATTTTTATTATTAAGGGGACAAGCCTGGGTTAAAACCTGAAAAAGAAGCAATTGTTTAAATCATATAAAAAATTTTTCAATTTACATTTAGGATTGTGTAAACAAGTTGTGACGTGGTATTCGCGAACCCGGTATAATTAATTATTATTAATAATTAAAATTAACCGTTGGGCCGCGTTGCCCAATACCGCGCACACAATTAATTTATTTATCCGAACTGCGGCTGTCGCCAGGAACGCGAGTTCGCTGGGACGTACGGTATGGAGGATTCGGGCGATCCTCCTTGCCTCGACACGATGTGTAAATTATTAAAATGTCGGCGGGAGCGGGGAGAATAAAAGAAAACACAGTTAATTAAAATAAAAATAGAAGAACATTTATTTTAATTTGATTAACAATTGGCCATCCAGGCCTCGTGCCGCGACAATGTTCTTTCGCGCGGGCGGAAGTCCGGGAGTCAACCGGATCGAGATCCTCGCCTGCGGTTGACTCCTTCCTGAACTCCGCTATTCGGGTACCGGCGTACCCGAATACACTCCCGATGTACTCACACACATACACTCGGGGAAAGGGGGGAACGCGCGATAATACAAGAGGACTTACCGGGGTGCGCCCCGTGGATGGCCCAGCCGATCCTTGTCCCTGTGTCCTCCTGGGCAACGGAGGACGACGTCGGCTGCGGTGGTGGAAGGCGGCCCTGTGCCGCGGCGAGTGCCTCGCGAACCGCGTCCGCACTCACACAACACTTCCCGTCCTTGCTCACACTCACCAAGTCACTCGCGGCTCACTCACGAGGATGTTCCGGGTAACCGATGGCTTTGTTGCGCCTCACGCGCCTTATTAGCCGTAAACACTATATTCGGCACCGGAAAGATTTTGTCCGCCTCGATCGGCGGATCGGGACATACTGCTTAGGCAATCGCCTAATTTTCGAAAAAGGGATGAGAGTGGGGAACACACACACACTCGCGCTCTCATCCCTACGTACCATTGCGCGCGTAATTGTACACTTCGATCGACGTAAACAAATGTCGTCGGTTGGCCTTGACATACCAAAGGCTCCGACGACTTACATTTAACAGAATTTAAATGCTTCGTTTGCCGCGAAAAGATTGTGTGACGATTTCCGTCACAAAGCCCCCCCCTAGACTCTACTTCCCTCGGGAAGGCCGAGTCGAAAGAAGGCACAATCTATTCGCGACCGCGCGCTGTCCTCTTCTCTCTTCAATCAGTGGCGGGAAGGGATGCGGTCCTTGAGGATACGGACCACCTCCTGTCCTACATCTCGTGCCATATCAGCTGGGAGATTGGCAGCAGCCTCCAGCAACATACGACATTCCCTGAGAATGTCCGCCTCGTTGCTGGATTGTGCTGTCGACCCAGCTGAAGAAGCCGATACCTCCGAAGATGTACGGGGTTTAGACCCACTTCCCGACTTTGGTGTCGGCTGACGAGATGGCCCAGCCATCCTCGTAGCGTCGACTTCCATCGGGGTGGGTCGTCGCAAGTCGCTAGGCCGAGCCTTCTGCGACTGCTCCCCACGAGGTTT
>CM047431.1:18372547-18689216 GCA_026168455.1 Theocolax elegans
CGTATTCTGCAAATAATGTATATCTAAGTGTTGACACATTGGTTATGCTGAAATGGAGAAACAAAGAATCAATTTCTTGACATAAACAAAATATAAATTTAAGGTTATGCAAATACTTATCTGATATAATTTGTTCATGCAGTTTTCTAAACCACTTGTTTTTGTTACTTATTTTATTTAGAATTATATAATATATTATATAATTCTATTTAATATTATAATAGTACAAAACTGAACTACAAACGTGTGGCTGGTGCAGACTTCCATTAACAGCTGTAATACTATATATGCCTCTCTCTTTCTCTATTACATGACAAGGCTATCCGAAAAAATCAATAATCTTATGAAAGACTTGTCATGTGAGAGAGAGAGAGAAAGAGATATTGTACACAACTGTCAAACAGTATTTGTTTTTACTGCATTCTTTACATACTTTTAATTATATTTAATGCTTATAATGAAAATTATAATCATATAATATAGTATAATAATCATAGTATAATTATTATTATATAAAATAGTATAAATAATCATGCATTAATATTCAATAATAGCTAAGTATTCTTGTAGTTTTAAAAAATTTTATTCCTCTTTTTATAAAGAAACTGATTCTTGAAGTTGATATTCTGTTATTTTAGATAATACATGTATATTAAAAAAATATACTGAGTATTATATTAATAAATCCAGAAAAAAGTCACTATAAACCTATTAAATATATATATTATTAAGATTATGTATATAAATTGTATGATATCTGAAGAATACGGTATTAGAATTATAAAATAAGTAAAACTTTAAATGCATTTATCTCATTAACCTTTTGACTGCGGGCGATATATAGACCACTTAAAATACACAACATATTTAATGTTTTTAGATCAATTTTGATGTTTTAAATATATATAAAATAGTTTTATAATTCCTCAAAATATTATTCACCTTGAAAATAGGTATTTCATGGTCAAATTTCATCCCTAGTAGAAGCGAGAATTTTAGAGTGATTTCATTCGTAATTTTATATACTGTTTATATAAAAAATTTTTTACCGACACGGTGGCGGAGTGGCGGAGACGCATCTCGGCCGGTCACGGAAGTTAAGCAGCACTGAGTGCGGTTGACACTTGGATGGGTGACGCTCTCGGTCGCTTGGCTTTCGTGGCGGGTTAGGTGTTTTTTCACACTTCACAACGTGAGCGGGAGGTGTGAAGCATTCGGTTTCGGTGTCAAGGCCTACGCAATGTGACTTTGACACCCAAAAAGAATGTTTCGAATACACCGGCTATCTCGGATGAGGTTTTTCCTGCTTCACAGGTTTCCCTCATCCACGGGCATAACCCCGGGCGAATGCGAGATGGTGGGGATAAAGCACCCACACATAGGTGGTAGGTGAACACCGTTAAAGTCCCCAGAGATAAACGGTAGGAAGTGCCAGGAAAAAGAGAGCACAAAATCAAGAATAAAAAAAAAAAAAAATATAAAAAATTCTTTAAAAAATCACTGCGGTATCCTTAACCTTCAAAATTTACAGTCAAGGCCATATTGTATTTTATAAGCATAAGCGAAAGTTCAATCTAGCTTTTTAGCGTTATTGATGAGGTCAAAACGGGGAAAAAAGTAAAAAAATCCTAAAATTATTTTTGTTCATGAAAATGTCTATTTCGCGATGAAATTTTAGTTTCCAAAACAAAATACCGAGCTTCAACCTTATTTTTGAAGGTTACATAAAATGCTGCGGCATCCATTTTCAGCGTGATCTATAATCAATGACGTATACACAAAATCTGTTTTTTACTATTTCGGTCTGGGAGTTGGTATATCTTTGTTGTTCGTCAACTGGGTACGAAATAAATGTCATCACTTATTGCAGAAACTCGTCTAATCTTCAAAAATATTCTAATCTCAAAAAATTAATTTATCTTTTATTCATTCATATTTATAAATTTATAATACGATGCAGATTGGTACTTCTCATGCATAACTTATTTGTCTCCAGGATTTGCACAGTATATAATTTTTACTATTTTCACTTTTTGAATATTACACTATTGAATAGTGTAATATTCTATCTTCTATAAAATGGCTGAACATGTAGCTTGGAGTAGTGGCGAGTCCGAACCAGAAAATGAAGTATTAGAAAACGAGGTTTTAGAATGGAGCAGAAAATGAAGACATCGGGGAAGTCAATTTGGAAGACTTTTCTTATAAGGAAACTGAATTGTCTGAGGACGCGTATTTTTATCCATCAATCAAAGACTTTCAAGGTAGCTCCGAAATAAATTCGAATATCTCTTTTTCAGGAAATACACCAATTGATTATTTCAATTTACTTTTGTGATTCTTCTTTGCTCAAAAAAAATGTAGAGGAAACCAATCGTTACGCTACTGAAAATCCCATAACTCGTTCTTCCCACATGAAAGCTTGGTCCCCTGTCACAAAAACAGAATTGGAAACTTTTCTAGGCCTTTTCATTCTAATGGGCCATGTCTGTAAAGGCGATTTACAAAGTTATTGGTCCACAGATCTTTTGCTACACACTCCAATTTTTGGCCTAATAATGCCTCGCGATAGATATATTCACATTCTACGATGTTTACATTTTCATAATAATGAAGAAATCGAAAATCATCCTTTAGTGAAAATAAAGCCAGTAATAGAACACGTGCAAAGCAAATTTTCAGCAGTTCTTACTCCAGAAAAAAATCTGTGCATAGATGAAAGTCTATTATTATGGAAAGGTAGGCTTCGATTCAAGCAGTACATTCCTTTGAAGAGAAATCGCTTTGGCATCAAGCTATTCATGATTGTAGACTGCGAGACGGGATTCGTGTTGGGTATTGTTTATACTGGCGCAGACACTGATTATCAAAAGTTTGATTTGGGTGTTACTGGCGATATTGCAGCTCACTTTTTACAATCTTATTTTTATAAGGGTCATGTTGTATACATAGACAATTGGTATACATCTCCCACTTTGGCAGAAATTTTACACGATCGTGATCAAAATATGGGTGGTATTGATAATGAAATAAAACTTCGATTGATCTCTGCGAACTCAGCTTTTTATTTTGTGCCTACGTTTCGGACGTTTCTTTGGCCGTCCCTTTTCAAGGCAATAAAAAAGACGCAGAGATGTTAAGTTTTCATATTAGTTACACCACAATCTTCCATCGCTATCGCACAACTTCGCACAACCCTCCACTCTACATGCTAAGAAGAAAAAACGAGGACCTCCCCGAAGGGAGTCCTGTACAGTATTGATAATGTTGATAGACAATTATCTATAACAGAAACAGTGTAAAAAACAATGAAATGGTATCGAAAGCTTTTTTTTTTTTCATCTTATTGATCTTTGTCTATCCAATGCTCGTGCATTGTATAAAATGAGAAACGTGAAAGCTATATCATTTCCTTCATTTAGATTACAGGTTGCTAGATCATTACTGAAACTTGATCCTTCTGCAAGCATCTCTCCTTACAATGACTCTCCCATTCGATTAGTTGGCCGCCATTTCCCGAGGCAAGGTACAAGTCGAAGATGCCACTTGTGCTCTTTGCGTAGAATGACATACATTTGCCCTAGTTGTGAAACTCCTCTATGCGCAGCACCATGCTTTGAAGAGTACCACACAAAAGAGACATTACCGTAGAGCCAATCATTCCTACGTGAGAGGCAAGGGGACTAACGGAAATCAACCACCCCGAAATGTGAGAGGCAAGGGGACTCACGAAAATGAAGCACCCCAATGGGATCACCTTTTCGCCACGTCCACGCCGTTGATACTGGGTTATGCTAAGAGCGAATGTCAGAATATTTCTTGACATCTTGACAAATGTAGCAGATGTTTGTTGCACTTGTTTTAGAAGTGAATGCGACTTTGAATGTAAATTTGTAAGATCAATGATACCTCAGCTATTTTTTTCAGAATTTTTTTTTATTCAATCCATGACACTATGTACGAAAATCTTCAAAAAAATCTATCTATGCTAGAAAAAAAATTTGACCTTGAAAAATAGATTTTCAAGGTCAAGAGTATCTCTAGGATTTTTTTACTATTTTTTCATGTTCAGCGCGAGAATTTACATAGAAATACCCTCTAGAGTTTTCCTGGAAAATGAGAAAAAAATTTTACATTGTACTTTACGTTGCCTGCGGGGGTGGTCGATTTATCGACCAGCAGTCAGGGTGGGGACTCTACCTGAAATATCCAATGATCTCATGTATACATTTTGCATTTTATAAAAGGTCGTTTAGTACTAAAATTTTCCCGCAGCCAAAAGGTTAAGGCCCAAAATTATTAAGTCCCAAAAATATTAAGACCTACTAATATCAAGTCCCAAAAATATCAATTCCCAATGAAATAAACTCATTAGTTTTATAAGAATATAAATAATTATTGAGTTACTATAATGAAAGATAACTATTATTATCTACTAAAATAACATTATTTTCATTGATGCATTTTAAAAATATATCAGCACTCCTTGATTGAATACATATTAAAGCTAATGGATAAACTAAATATGACAATTTAAATAATCTAAACAAATGAACATTTATTTAAATTGTACTTTTATTCTTCAAATATTATAATTTAAAACGAAATATTATTATAATTGAAAATGAAAAATATACCGCCGCCTGCATTTACTTCTATGGTTAGAGTTTTTATCTCTCTCTTTTTCTTACTCTCTCTCTCTCTCTCTCTCTCTCTCTCTCTCTCTCTCTCTCTCTCTCTCTCTCTCTCTCTCTCTGTCTCACTTTTATACTCATCGAGAAATGTCAAAGGTTCACAGTCACAGCCTAGCCTATAGGTATCAGTGTGCGAATATGAAATCTTTATTTCCCATGTCACGTCGCACTGGGGATCAGGGTGTAGGTGATTAAATTAAGGATTAAATTATCACTGAATTAATAATTATTTATTTGTGAATCACAGCGGGTGCTAGTCGCGTGCGCTTCGAGGTATTTGTCGTTGTTCGCTATTCAATGGAAGCGTTCAGCTTAATATAACGTGATTCTGTCTATACGATGATTCGAAATAAAGGAAATAACGTACGGCACGGTTGAAATTCGCTTCGAGTAAAGCTGGCTACTTCGCGCGCGAATGGGGGGGGGGAGAAGCTGGGGTATAATGAATTTACACGGCGAGTAAGGCTGGCTACCTTGAGCACAAGGGAAAGAAGCTAGGAACTATAAGGGAATTCGTGGCACACCCAGGCAAGTGAAAACAAACTCGCGGATATCGGCAGTAGGTTGCACAAATCTTTGGCGGTGCTGGCAAAAGTGCAGCACACACTCTTCGCTACGCTTGAGTTTCGAAGAGTCAAACGACTTCTGACTCTTATCGACGTCGACACAAGAGAGTCACTGCGCGCACGCGCCGTGACCACATCGTGCATACGCGGCCTTATGCCGCGTGCGGCTTAACGAAGATGTCCGCCGCGCACGAATGTCAACGACGACGAAGTTAGCTGTTCGGCCTTCTCTTCGTGATCTTCCTGGCTGTCTCCTTCTTCTCTCTTGGCGATCACTGGTTCGAGGACTCGGAAATATTGGCGTTTTTGCTTGGGTGAGTAATAAACCTAACCTCTCTTCTGCACCCATCCTATACAGAGCTGTTTAACTGTTGGGTGATCCTGTCATCACCTTTATATTGTACACATTGTAAGAAGTAATCTCACAGGGTTATTCGCTGCACTTGATGGCTGCTATGGGAGATGGTTCTGGTTACGCTTCTTCTGCAGGTATGCTGTTAGGGACTACTCTTCACCACTTCCTGGCATCGGTGCACTAGGTGTCCTTCTGCTTTGGATCTCCTTGATGACTCCGAGCTCTTATTTGTGTGCTCGGTGGTGTGGGCTTCCCTGTGTGTGTAGGCTGGTAGGGTTCGGTGAGGCTTGGGTAGGTTTGATGACTAAAATCTGGATTGAAATTCGCTTTCTATTTTCAATAGGGTACTGATTCCGTAATGATACAGCATTGATTCATTAATGATTTTTTACTGTTTCAGTAAAAATAAAGTTTTCCATTTTGGTGCGAATTGACTACTGAGTCAGTATTGATTCTGATCAATATCAATACATATTTTTTATTGAGTTCATACTGATTTCAGCACAGAATCAATACTGAATCAATACGAATTTTTTCGACGGGGTGTTTTCATTTTATTGTAGAATATATGTAACAGATAAACATGTAAAGACATAAAGTCTACTATGTTTACGATTGTTAAACTATCTGTGATTTTAAAGATAGAGAGAAATAAATTTACAGTAATATTACTCGAGCGGCGGATCGGGACATACTAGTCGGCATCTCCTAATTTTCGAAAAAGGGATGAGAGTGAGAAACACACACACACACTCGCGCTCTCATCCCTACGTACTATTGCGCGCGTAATTGTACACTTGATCGACGTAAACAAATGTCGTCGGTTGGCCTTGACATACCAAAGGCTCCGACGACTTACATTTAACATGAGTTTAAATGCTTTGTTCGCCGCGAAAAGATTGTGTGACGATTTCCGTCACACATTTTATGACCTCTATCGCTAATAAGCACCAAATTGGGAGCATAAAATAGTCCTTGTGAGAAATACTCACAACATATATTTCATATGATAAATACATGTTCATATCACCGAAACAAGTTTAGTATTAGTATTATTAAATCAACTCTTTGAAAAAAGAATAAAATGTCCATCTGTCCAGAAAATTTTTTTTTTCAGCGGATTGACTGTATACCTACTACTCTTCCTTGTAAATAATGTTTCGTCGACCTGGACTTGTCAGGGCACGTGGATATCATTTACAAGGACAAATTTATTTTCAGGGCATTCACAGAATGCAGGCATCTCTTCCTCGTATGTCATGTGTTGTCGAACTTGAACTCGCAGGCTTCCCATATGATATAATAGATACATCTATTTATACTTTGACAAATTGTGATGGCGATTACTCAGCCAATCTTATTACTATACACATGTAATAAATTAACAAATAAATAACAGTACGAATTGTATTTCAATTTTATTTAGCCGAGAATATTAGTAAATACAACATAATTTAAGCTGATAAATACATGTTCATATCACCGAAACAAGTTTAGTATTAGTATTATTAAATCAACTCTTTGAAAAAAAGAATAAAATGTCCATCTGTCCAGAAAATTTTTTTTTTCAGCGGATTGACTGTATACCTAACTACTCCTTCCTTGTAAATAATGTTTCGTCGACCTGGACTTGTCAGGGCACGTGGATATAATTTACAAGGACAAATTTATTTTCAGGGCATTCACAGAATGCAGGCATCTCTTCCTCGTATGTCATGTGTTGTCGAACTTGAACTCGCAGGCTTCCCATATGATATAATAGATACATCTATTTATACTTTGACAAATTGTGATGGCGATTACTCAGCCAATCTTATTACTATACACATGTAATAAATTAACAAATAAATAACAGTACGAATTGTATTTCAATTTTATTTAGCCGAGAATATTAGTAAATACAACATAATTTAAGCGATCATTAAGCTGCTATTTAAACTATCCATCATATGCGTTTAATAAATTATGTAACAGTATTTTTTGCAGACGATAACTCTAGTAGTATTTATATGCTTTTAACTTTTTTATTGAAATATTTCGTATTCGTTTTTTATATTTATTACTTAATATATTATCATTATTTTTGTTAATAAATTTATCATTTATAAATACTTTTAAATTCACTTTCTTTTTATCATATGGAAAGGAATTTTATCCAACGGTGGATATAAATCAATGCGTAGTAATAATAGTATCTTGCCAGCATATTTACCAGTTATGATATCTACTATAATACTAATAAGATATTGCTTCGTGTCTTTAATCATCATTCATGTGCCATTACAAAGTTAACCATTGATGTCTAAATTTCTCCAGCAACTATCGCACCCTTTTTTAATATGAATTGTTGTGGAAGTCCATGAGGCGTTGAAGAATTTAAAAATTCAGTTGACAATGATTTTGTTAATACATGTTTAAAATGAGTAATTTTAAACTATTTCTCACTTTTAACATAAAATAGTGGGGGTATATTAACTTAATGAACTACTTAACAACAGCAGTTATAACTAGCGTTTTAAATATACGATTGATTAATAAATATCATCAAAAATTAAGAAACTTAAATAATTGATAAATCGCCCTTTTTTTCTAATATATTCCTAATAGCTGCCTAATACATATTTTAATTCTTGCATAGTTGATCAAGACTAAATATAACCACAAAATTAAATAGTTATACATAAAATCGATTAAAGTTATCACTTCTGCCCTCCGTCCACGACGCACATCTTTTCTTTGACATCATTTCTTTGCATATAAACAAATATCCTGATGATTTAAAAGTTTTTATGTTTTATATATATATATATACAGGGTGATCCAGAAACATAGGTAACATATATAGTAAAAAAAAGGGTTGCACGATCAAAAATATTTTATCCATCCAAAATCTAATTCATCGATGATTAATTACCTTCAAAATAATGCAAAGTTTGAGTGCGGCAGAGCATTTCAGACAAAGTTATGGTGTTTTTAGTCAAATTCATAAAAAAGAGAGCGAATGCATTTTATGAAGAAAACAGACTAACCGTATACTTGCATTCAAACAATATGGCACTATTATTCCTCAATATTACTAAAATACTATTTATTGTTAGTCACTGATACTTTTTAATCTCTAAGTTGCTTACAAACACAAAACAGTAGGTATAAGCAGTTATACCTGTTATATAATTGGATAAATACCTGAAACTTTATAATTCCAATAAATCCAATTATATAATAGGTATAACTAAAAGTATCACAATTAAATAACAACTAAATAAAAGTTCAGTGACTAACAATAAATAGTATATTTTAGTAATATTGAGGAATAATAGTGCCATATTGTTTGAATGCAAGTATAGGTTAGTCTGTTTTCTTCATAAAATGCATTCGCTCTCTTCTTTATGAAATTTGACTAAAAACACCATAACTTTGTCTGAAATGCTCTGCCGCACTCAAACTTTGCATTTATTTGAGGTAATCAGTCATCGATGAAATAGATTTTTGGATGGATAAAATATTTTTGATCGTACAACCCTTTTTTTACTATAAAGGTTTTATTGATTATAACTATATTCAAATTTTTAAAATAATATAAATGACATATTTCAACTGATTCTTCTTGAAATTAATAAACTTTTTCAATTTAATGTATATAAGAAAAAATTGTTAGATTTTGAGTTATTAAGTGATAAACATGGCCAAAAAGTCAATTTTTTCAAAAATTCGATTTTTTGATTGGCTACAACTCTGGTACTAATTGAAATTCAGGTCTAAAATTTAGCTACACTCTATTCAAGTAGTATTTTACTGATTCCATACATTAAAACAAAATTCTATTTTTAACTGGATCACTTCACATGGAATCTCCATATATAGATATATATATATATATATTATATATATATATATATATATATATTCCGGTTCAGGAAATTAATTCGAGTATAATCCCGTCGGAATTTAAAAAAATATTAATTAGGCGAGGAGTAATTAATTTTTGAAATGGGCCAATCAGAGGCCGGATTAGAGAAGATAGGTGTGCGGCGTTGCCGCGCGGGACTAATGCAACAGGTGAAAAAGCGAAGCGGCCGAGGCGCCTGAACATAGCTGATGCGTATAGCAGAAGCAAAGATCGCGAAAGCGAATGAATCGCAAAATATATTTTACGAGATTGATTGTATGAAACAAATGTACAATCAAGAAAATGATTTTACTTAAGTATAAATTAAACCGTAGACTAATAAATTCATTACTACTATTAATAATTTATTTACTAAATCTATGATATGCGTGCGTTATAAATATGAGATTATTACAGTTTTTAATCTCATCGTATTTATATTATTTTAAAACTTTGAATATAGTTATAATCAATAAAAACCTTTATAGTAAAAAAAAGGGTTGCACGATCAAAAATATTTTATCCATCCAAAAATCTATTCATCGATGATTAATTACCTTCAAAATAATGCAAAGTTTGAGTGCGGCAGAGCATTTCAGACAAAGTTATGGTGTTTTAGTCAAATTCATAAAAAAGAGAGCGAATGCATTTTATGAAGAAAACAGACTAACCGTATACTTGCATTCAAACAATATGGCACTATTATTCCTCAATATTACTAAAATACTATTTATTGTTAGTCACTGATACTTTTTAATCTCTAAGTTGCTTACAAACACAAAACAGTAGGTATAAGCAGTTATACCTGTTATATAATTGGATAAATACCTGAAACTTTATAATTCCAATAAATCCAATTATATAATAGGTATAACTAAAAGTATCACAATTAAATAACAACTAAATAAAAGTTCAGTGACTAACAATAAATAGTATATTTTAGTAATATTGAGGAATAATAGTGCCATATTGTTTGAATGCAAGTATAGGTTAGTCTGTTTTCTTCATAAAATGCATTCGCTCTCTTCTTTATGAAATTTGACTAAAAACACCATAACTTTGTCTGAAATGCTCTGCCGCACTCAAACTTTGCATTTATTTGAGGTAATCAGTCATCGATGAAATAGATTTTTGGATGGATAAAATATTTTTGATCGTACAACCCTTTTTTTTACTATAAAGGTTTTTATTGATTATAACTATATTCAAATTTTTAAAATAATATAAATGACATATTTCAACTGATTCTTCTTGAAATTAATAAACTTTTTCAAATTTAATGTATATAAGAAAAAATTGTTAGATTTTGAGTTATTAAGTGATAAACATGGCCAAAAAGTCAATTTTTTCAAAAAATTCGATTTTTTGATTGGCTACAACTCTGGTACTAATTGAAATTCAGGTCTAAAATTTAGCTACACTCTATTCAAGTAGTATTTTACTGATTCCATATATATAATATATATATATATATATATCCGGTTCAGGAAATTAATTCGAGTATAATCCCGTCGGAATTTAAAAAAAATATTAATTAGGCGAGGAGTAATTAATTTTTGAAATGGGCCAATCAGAGGCCGGATTAGAGAAGATAGGTGTGCGGCGTTGCCGCGCGGGACTAATGCAACAGGTGAAAAAGCGAAGCGGCCGAGGCGCCTGAACATAGCTGATGCGTATAGCAGAAGCAAAGATCGCGAAAGCGAATGAATCGCAAAATATATTTTACGAGATTGATTGTATGAAACAAATGTACAATCAAGAAAATGATTTTACTTAAGTATAAATTAAACCGTAGACTAATAAATTCATTACTACTATTAATAATTTATTTACTAAATCTATGATATGCGTGCGTTATAAATATGAGATTATTACAGTTTTTAATCTCATCGTATTTACATTAATTTATTTGAAACCTTTATGACGAATTTTAAGACAATAAAATTTTGAATTAAATTAAGTTTTGGGTACAATATAGCCAAAAAAAACGTTTACCATGCAGATATATCGCTACATATTGGAAATATATTAGTTAATTTTGTAAGTATATTGTCAATAATATTGCTAGTGAAATAATTTCTAGTCCGTGTAAAATGAATTTAGCTCAAGCCTCAATTCTCCGCTTAAAAAACAATACCATCGCGAACGCTCTCCGATGTTCGCGCACATCAAATTTTGTGTTCACGGAGTAAGCCCGCCGCGGGCGCTCTCCGACGTTCGCGCTCATCAAATTTTTTACTCGCGGAGTAAGCCCGCCGTGGGCGCTCTTTGAGGTTCGCGCTCATCAAATTTTGTGCTCGCGGAGTTAGCCCGCTGCGGACGCTCTCCGACGTCCACACTGCAAGAGCAAACGTGCTCGAAAAAAGTTACTTCGTTAAAATTATAATTCATCCACGTTTTCATCCATTTGAAGTAATAAAAGATCATCGATTCGTCGGTGGTATTGACAATTTGGTAAATGTTACGAATTTATGGAAGACACGAAACATATTGGCGATATATTGATAATACTTTGGCAATATGTTGGCAACATATTTGCAACGTATTGGCAACATATTGGCAACATATTAGCAATATATTGACAATACTTTGGCAACATATTGGCAATATATTGACAATACTTTGGCAACATATTGGCAATATATTGACAATACTTTGGCAATATATTGGAAATATATTGACAATACTTTGGCAACATATTGGCAATATATTGACAGTACTTTGGCAACATATTGGCAATATATTGATAATACTTTGGCAATATATTGGAAATATATTGGTAATACAAATAATAAATACTTAACGAAATACACTTTAAACTGCAAGATTTAAGCCAGACTTTAAGCCATACTTTCACAAACACTTTCAGACATACATACAGCCATACAATTAGCCATACTAAAAGATCAGCTTTTCATTCCTTGTAACTACCCTCTGTATTGGTTCGTAATAAAAATCGACATAAGATAAATCAACGAGTTATTTTGTTATTCTAAAATATCTGTCTTTCGTTGAATGCTTTAAATCGTTTTTTCGTACTTGCATTAGTAGCACAAACCTGTGTAAGAAGTTTTATCAACCACCTAAATACAGGAGGGTAGTAATAGACATTTTCATGTTATTTTCTTATCTAAAATATCTGTCCTTTGTTGATTTTTCTTAAGTTGGCTTTTCGTGCCAACCAATACAGAGGGTAGTTACAAGGAATGAAAAGTTGATCTTTTAGTATGGCTAATTGTATGTCTGAAAATGTTTGTGAAAGTATGGCTTAAAGTCTGACTTAAATCTTGCAGTTTAAAGTGTATTTCGTTAAGTATTTATTATTTGTATTATCAATATATTGCCAAAGTATTATCAATATATTGCCAATATGTTGCCAAAGTATTGTCAATATATTGCCAATATGTTGCCAAAGTATTGTCAATATTTTGCCAATATGTTGCCAATATGTTGCCAAAGTATTGCCATTATATCGCCAATATGTTTCGTGTCTTCCATAACTTCTTAACATTTACCAAATTGTCAATACTACCGACGAATCGATGATCTTTTATTACCTCAAATGGATGAAAACGTGGATGAATTATAATTTTAACGAAGTAACTTTTTTCGAGCACGTTTGCTCTTGCAGTGTGGACGTCGGAGAGCGTCCGCAGCAGGAAAGGAAAGGTAAAGAAGGGGGGCCCCCTGCGCCCCACCCACGTGAGGTTCTACTTTGCAGTGATGCAATGGCTCGCAGCTCCATCCTCATCTGCGGATGAAAATCCACAGTGGAAAGTGGAGTCCCGAGCCTACTTCTCCGAGGAAAGGAAGTAGGATTATCATGGAAAGGAGGTGTTGTGCATTGCTAAAGCATGATTACACAGTCATGGGGGATATAGAAACATGGTGGTTCTGCTTGGCTGCTGAAAAGTGTCCTTGTGGACGAGAAGAAGATGTACCTGAAAGAAAATATATTAGTAACAAATATAATGAAATGGGTGGTATTATGGGCTAATCGAAGATGATATCTGTAACAGAATACTGAAGTAAGTCTATTCATGAGTGATTAAGTTATATTTGTTAATTAGCATAGCTTGTTAGGATGTCTCTTGTGGTGATTTTAATGTTAAAAAGTTTTTAGGTTTTTTGTGTTTATTATGTGGGTTATAGTCGTAATTACAGAGGTTTTTAATTAATTCGTAATCGGAGGTTTTTACTTTATTATAAAAGTTATTACCGGCTTTTATTATATAATCTTTAATGTATTCAATGTCTAGTTCAGAGTGAAGTCTAGACATGCGAGTGTATTGCGGCGAGTTTGTTATGGTTTTTAGAACGCGATTTAATATCCTTTGGATTTTTAATAAATTTGTGGGAGCTGTGCCACCCCAAATTGTTGACGCGTAGGTTAGAATTGGTCGGATAATGAGTTTATAAATTATTACACCGTTGTCGTAATTTATGTTAGAGTGATTTTTTAGAAGAGGCAACAGTCGCGCTATTGCTCCTGTTGCTTTGTTACGCGCGTTGATAGTATGAAGGTGATATTTTAGTCTTTTGTCGAGTGTAACGCCAAGGTATTTAACGCTTGGTTTTCACACTATTTTAGTTTGACCGAAGGTAGGAGGTTTTAAGTTATTTAAATTTACTCGTTTATTCCCGAAAAGAATGGCTTCCGATTTACTCGCGTTGATTTTAATTCTCCAATTTGTGCACCAGTCATTAATTTTGTTTAGTGATTGATTTAATTGGTCAACTATTTTTGTGTCGCGCATTGAGGAGCTATAGAGGACGGTGTCGTCCGCATATATTCCTATATTTACCGAGGGAATTGTTGGAATATCATTAATGTATAGATTAAAAATGGTTGGGCCTATTAGGCCGCCTTGGGGGACTCCTGCTTGAATTGGAAAGCTATTTGAGTGAGTGTTATTGTCTAGTTTTACCGAGAAGGAGCGATTTTTTATGTATGAATTTAAGAAAAATATCATCCATTTAGGTACGTTAAGATTAATTAGTTTTCTTAGCAAACCATCGGTCCAGACGCTGTCGAATGCCTTTTCGACATCCAACAGGACTGCCCTGGTGTTTTGCTTCCAGTTTATATATTTTGTTATGTGTTCGGTTAGTCTAAATATTTGGTATACAGTTGAATGCCCTTCGCGAAATCCGAACTGTTCTGATCTTATTAGATTATTAGATTTAATGAATTTATTAAGTCGGTTAAGAAGCATTGCTTCTAGAGCTTTGCTCATTGTATTAAGAAGACTGATGGGTCTATAGCTAGTAGCTACTCTTGAGTCTTTACCGGGTTTTTGAAATACTAAGATTATTGCGTGTTTCCACTTTTGTGAATAATATTGTAATGAAAAGCATGCATTACATATTTTTTCAAGAACTGTTAGGTATTCTAATGGAAGTTTTTTAAGAACAAAGTTCGTGATTTCGTCTGGGCCTGGAGCTTTGTTATTTTTAAGTCTTTTTAGGTATTGGTAATGTTCTAAATTGTTTATTTGTGGAATTTCATCTGAGCATTCGGAGGTTAGATATTGATTAATTAATTTTGTTGTTTCTTGAGTAAATGCTGGGGAGCTAGGACTATTATGTGCAGTGAAGGTTTTCGCGAAGTTTTGAGCTAAACAGTTGGCTTTATCTTCTGGAGAAAAATATTTTAATTGGTTACTTTCATCTTTTAAAGGGGGACGGATGTCCTAGTGTTAGTTAAGACTTTAGTCATGCGCCAGAGAGAATTATCTTTTATATTTAGTTTAGAAACTTTATCGTTACAAGAATTACACCTAAATTGATTGATTTCAAAGGAAATTTGTTCTCTTAGTTGGTTAATTTGATTTCTAAGTATTATACTAAATCTTTTATGGTTTTTTGATTTTAATTTATTACGTTTCTTAATGAGTTCTAGGATACTATTTGGAAGGGGTGGGTTTCTATTAGATGAGTTATTTATTGGGGTTGAGAGATTTATGGCCTTTTTTATTACCTGTGTTAATGATTCTATTGTTTGGTCTGTTGAATCTTTGTTAGTTAGGTTGTCAGTGTTGGGAATATTATCAATTAAATAGTTATTAAAGGTTTCCCAGTTAGTTTTACGGAAGTTGTACTTGGAATTGAGAGAGTTGCATTTATATGAAGTATTTATGGTTAGTAATATTGGGTAGTGGTCTGAATCAAGTTCATGCAAGTCCCCGGCAGCGATTATTGTGGGAGATATTTTAAATATTTTATCATAATTATTTTTATTAAATGGTTTAGATGGAGAATTATAGGAGATTAGTGTAAATTCTGTACCGTTAGTTACTATTTTAATGGCTGCAGTTTCAACTGATTGGAGATTATTTATATGTAATTCGCTGTGTTTAATTTGTTTTTTAATTAATATTGCGGTTCCGCGGTTTGAGTCATTTCTGTACGTATTATAATCTAAGAGATAGAATTTAGCTTTATTTTGTAGAAGAGTCTCGCTTATTAGACATACGTCTATTTTATGTTTATTTAAGAATGATTCTAATTCGAATTTACGTTTGAGACATCCGAAAGCGTTCCAGGCGATTATTTTAATTTCTTTAGATGTAGTTACCATAAGTTAGTGCTAGTTTGATTAATTTAGTAGTAAGGGCTGTAGTTTTGGTAATTGCTTCTACGCGGGTTAATTTACCGGACATGAGTTCGTTAACTAATTGGGTACTGTAATTTAATAGTTCAATTAATTTTTCGAAGAATTTTTCGTTATCGCGGTTGGACGAGTATTCTTTTTTATGATGTTTGTCTTTTAATATTTGGCTATATAGTGGTGTTTGTTTATTTGTTAGAGTTGGATTTGGCATTGATTTTTTGTACGTTGAATTAGTTTTATGCGTTAGTTGTGGAAAATCGTTAGTTGAGCTGATATTAAGTTTCGGTTTGTTATTTTTGACCGGAGGGGTATTATTTTTAGATTTAGTTTTCTTTTTATTGTAGTCGGCGCGAGCTTGTTTATAAGCCGTACAACCTCTGTAATTTGCAGTGTGTTTGCCGCCGCAATTTGCGCAAGTGCCGGTCTCATCCCTTAACTTCTTACAGTCAGAAGTCAAGTGAGAGCCCGCGCACTTTACGCACCTTGGCTCGACTCGACAGTTGCTCGCTACATGGTTGAATTTTTGGCACTTAAAACATTGGGCGGGAACTTTAGGTTTGATATAGTCTTCGATTGTTATTTTAATCATGAATAATGAGTTGACCGATTTAATGTTTGCTGATGAGGGGGTGTTTTTAAGGGCTATTACATAAAGTGGCAAAGTTGGTTGGTTTTTGTTGCCGTTTTTGTGCATTTGTGCCACATTGATAATTTCATAATTTAATGATTCTAATTCTGTTTTAATGTCTTCAATTGGAATGTTATTTGGTAAGTGTTTAATGACTATTTTTAATGGAGGAGTATCACGTGGGATTTTATCAGGATAGAAAGAAAATTTATCTGATTCTAGGGCACTTTGTAGTGTTCTGTAATCATTTAACGTTGCCACGTTTACGGCCATTTCTTGGCTTTTTGGTTTATTAATTAGTACGGGGGCTAATTTGCACGCGTTTTTAATGGTTGATTTTAATTTGTTAAAAGCGTTATCATCTTTGATTAGCACATTAAACGGAGGGATGGTTATAGATTTAGTTGTAATTGAGGTTTTATTTGTTGGCTCGATGTTTGTAAGTAATGAAAATTTATTTTGTATCATGTCCTCTGGAGTCCTGGACCGCTTCCTGGTCCTCTTGGGGGTATAAAAGCCGTCGAGTTGGGTGAGGGTGTCCTTGGCTGAGGATAAACCCATCTCTTCGTCCATAGCAGATTTGTCGCTGTCTGGGAGTTCACTTCCAGTGTATATGGATGAGTCCTCCGAGGAGTACACGTCCATGATATTTCGCTGATGTGGCTCCTAATTGGTTGAATTTGGTTTCCGTGCGGTGGTAGCTCTATGTAGAGGTCCGTACTGCTCGGCGTCCAAGACATAACTCCAATCTTTTTTCGTCCGCAGCGGGCTAACTCCGCGAGTACAAAATTTGATGAGCGCGAACCTCGGAGAGCGCCCACGGCGGGCTTACTCCGCGAGTACAAATTTTGATTAGCGCGAACGTCGGAGAGCGCCCGCGGCGGGCTCACTCCGCGAACACAAAATCTGATGTGCGCGAACATCGGAGAGCGTTCGCGGTTGTATTGTTTTTTAAGCGGAGAATTGAGGCTTCAGCTAAATTCATTTTACACGGATTAGAAATTACTTCACTAGCAATATTATTGACAATATACTTACAAAATTAACTAATATATTTCCAATATTTAACGATATATCTTCATGGTAAACGTATTTATTGGCTATATTGTACCCAAAACTTAATTCAATTAAAAATTTTATTTTAAGGAGTAATACGCTCGTGAATTTTATGTTATATTAATTTTTAACGGTCTGTACGAGCCAGAATATTTAAATATTCTTAATCATTAGTCCATGGTGTGCTACAAATTTGTAGCTCCAACACCATGTTCGATGAGTATAGATATTTTAATTCTGGAGACTAAAAATATTGATGTGGAAATAAAAATTATTATTAAGATAACTTTAAATATAAATATAAAGAAAGTGTATGATAAAGTTATATATGTAATGAATGTTTCGACCACAATTGCCAGTTGGTCTCATCAGTAAGGACTGGCAATCTACCTTAGACATTGAATATAGAAATTATATCGAAATAGACCAAGAACAATACTATTGAACGGGGTATATATATACATTTAAAAGACTTTATCACTTACATGTATTCGAAACCAGGAAAAAACTTGTGGTCGCAACATTCATTACATATATAACTTTATCATACACTTTCTTTATATTTATATTTAAAGTTATCTTAATAATAATTTTTATTTCCACATCAATAATTTTAGTCTCCAGAATTAAAATATCTATACTCATCGAACATGGTGTTGGAGCTATAAATTTGTAGCACACCATGGACTAATGATTAAGAATATTTAAATATTCTGGCTCGTACAGACCGTTAAAAATTAATATAACATAAAATTCACGAGCGTATTACTCTTTAAAATCTTATTTAGGCGTGTGTGGTCGTTTTTGCGCCTACCCAAGACAATATTGATTGTTTTCAACTTTATCCACTAGGGGTTTTTTCCTGGTTTCGAATACATGTAAGTGATAAAGTCTTCTAAATGTATATATATACCTCGTTCAATAGTATTGTTCTTGGTCTATTTCGATATAATTTCTATATTCAATGTCTAACGTAGATTGCCAGTCCTTACTGATGAGGCCAACTGGCAATTGTGGTCGAAACATTCATTACATATATAACTTTATCATACACTTTCTTTATATTTATATTTAAAGTTATCTTAATAACAATTTTCATTTCCACATCAATATTTTTAGTCTCCAGAATTAAAATATCTATACTTATCGAACATGGTGTTGGAGCTACAAATTTGTAGCACACCATGGACGAATGATTAAGAATATTTAAATATTCTGGCTCGTACAGACCGTTAAAAATTAATATAACATAAAAATTTTATTGTCTTAAAATGCGTCATAAAGGTTTCAAATAAACTAATGTAAATACCATGAGATTAAAAACTGTAATAATCTCATATTTATAACGTACGCATATCATAGATTTAGTAAATAAATTAATAATAGTAGTAATGGATTTATTAGTCTGCAGTTTAATTTAAACTTAAATAAAATCATTTTCTTGATTGTACATTTGATTCATACAATCAATCTCGTAAAATATATTTTGCGATTCATTCGCTTTCGCAATCTTCGCTTCTGCTATGCGCATCAGCTTTTTCACCTGGTGCATTAGTCCCGCGCGGCAGCGCCGCACACCTATCTTCTCTAATCCGGCCTCTGATTGGCCCATTTAAAAAATGAATTACTCCTCGCCTAATTAATATTTTTTAAAAATTCCGACGGGATTATACTCGAATTAATTTCCTGAACCGGAATATATATATATATATATATATATATATTGTGACGGAAATCGTCACACAATCTATTCACGACGAATAGAGTATTTAAATTGTCGAATTGTAAGTCGTCGGAGCCTTTCGTATGTCAAGGCCAACCGACGACACTTGTTTATTTTTCTACAAATGTACGATTACGCGCGCAATAGTACGTAGGGATGAGAGCGCGAGTGTGTGTGTGTTCCCCACTCTCATCCCTTTTTCGAAAATTAGGCGATTGCCTAATGAGTATTTCCCGATCCGCCGATCGAGGCGGACAAACATCTTTCCGGTGCCGAATATAGTGTTTACGGCTAATAAGGCGCGTGAGGCGCAACAAAGCCATCGGTAACCCGGAACATCCTCGTGAGTGAGCCGCGAGTGACGTGGTGAGTGTAAGCAAGGACGGGAAGTGTTGTGTGAGTGCGGACGCGGTTCGCGAGGCACTCGCCGCGGCACAGGGCCGCCTTCCACCACCGCAGCCGACGTCGTCCTCCGTTGCCCAGGAGGACACAGGGACAAGGATCGGCTGGGCCATCCACGGGGCGCACCCCGGTAAGTCCTCTTGTATTACCGCGCGTTCCCCCCTTTCCCCGAGTGTATGTGTGTGAGTACATCGGGAGTGTATTCGGGTACGCCGGTACCCGAATAGCGGAGTTCAGGAAGGAGTCAACCGCAGGCGAGGATCTCGATCCGGTTGACTCCCGATACTTCCGCCCGCGCGAAGTAACATTGTCGCGGCACACGGCCTGGATGGCCATTTTGTTAATTAGATTATTTAAAATAAATGTTTTATTAATTTTATTTTAATTGAGTGTATTTCTTTTAATCTCCCCGCTCCCGCCGACATTTTAATAATTTATACATCGTGTCGGGGCAAGGAGGATTGCCCGAATCCTCCACACCGATCGTCTCAGCGAACTCGCGTTCCTGGCGACAGCCCGCAGTTCGGAAAAATAAATTAATTGTGTGCGCGGTATTGGGCAACGCGGCCCAACGGTTTTTATTAATTACGTTAATTAATTAATTTCACCCGGGCACGCGAATACCACGTCACAAATGGCGACCGTGACAGGACGTTCGGTTTCGTCCTCACCGATATATAATTTAAATTAAAGAAAGTTGTCGGCCATCTTTTCGCGCGCGAGCAGTGTCGCGGCGAAACGGAGCGGGTAGAGAGAGAGAGAGAGAGAGAGTGAGTTATACGAGTTAGAGTGAGAGAGAGAGAGAGAGCGCGAGAGACGGCGTGTGAGACGCGTCTCTATACCGGAGTATTCCCCCTCTTGCTCGGGTATCCGAGGAGAGGTATACACCGGTATATCGAGAGAGAGTTCGCGCGCGACCGTGTTTAGCCGGAAGCGCTCGAACTTACCGAGATCGGTCTCTCTCGATCGCGAGCTACGGGAGAACTTTGCTTAGCTTGTATGGGAGCGGCAAAGTAGGGAGAGAGTAGCTTGCGCCGCGGATCGCGGGCAGCGAGAATCCCCCCCGAATAGCGCAAAGGAAAGACTTCGCGAGAGCCGATCATCATCGGCTCTCTCCGATTGCGCCCGCGAGTGGGAGTGAGAGAGAGAATCCCTAGTCGCGGGGAATCGGAGTTAGGTGCTAGGCGGGCTATAGGTGTGTGAGTGAGAGAGATAGCGCGATCGCCTAGCCCCTTCGCGTGTATAAGTCTTCGCAGCTGGTTTCGCCAATAGAAACCACTGCGGCGAATTATTTTTATTTCATTCTAATAAAATAAATTCGTTCCCGCGCGGGATCTAATTTATATTTCTTTTGTGTGAGAGTGTTTTAAAAGTAGATCCTTTCGGGAGAGGTAGTTGCCCCACCCCCTCCCTTTTAAAGAAAATTTTTAAATTATCTAATTTAATTTTTCTTATATACGGGACGCGGCGATATAATTATTGTTGTTATTGGAGTTCGAGAGCGAAAATTTTGTTGCTTTCTCCCCTCCCTGACATATATTATATGTAATTATAATTTAGTAATTGTATATATTATTTATTACTATTTATATTTATAATATATGTTATATCATTTTATTTGTGTGTGAATAAAATATACTTTACAACTATTGTTAATTATTTAGACTTGTTTGCAAGTTAAATAATTAACATTAAGTAACTTTGTGTGAATCAGCCGCAAAGTTACAATAGTTGTAATATTGATTATTTAAGCTCGTGTGTGAGTAAAATAATTAAAATTATTTCTTTATTACAATTATCTGACAGTAATTACTTGATCTAATATTTGGTATTTATTGAGTATTACTGTTCACGATACTTGTAATATATTTTTGTAAATTTTTGAGTGTGAGAAAATTTTTTTTTATAACTCGTGTTAATTGTTTAGACTTGTTGCAAGTTAAACAATTAATGTTAAGTATCTTTGTGTGATTGTTCCGCAAAGATACGAGAGTTGTAAAATATAATTATTTAGACTCGAGAGTGAGTTAAATAATTGAATTTTTTTTGCATGTGTTTTAATGATCGGCATTTAACCTAATATTTCGTATTCGTTATTTGCTGTGAAATTTTAATATATGTTAAAAACTTTCTTTTCTCTTGTTGTGTGTTTAAATTATATCTCCACACATTTTTACCAATTATTTAGACTTGTTTGTTAGTTAAATAATTGGTTATAATTTTTTTTAGTGTGTTTGAGTAAAATAATTCGGTGTATAAATTTAATTGTTTAGACTTGTTAGCAAGTTAAATAATTAAATTTTCATTTCCTTTTCGTTCAATTTAATTAAAAAAGGAAATATAAATTATTTCAACTTGGTAGCAACATAAATTATTTATTTAGTCCTTCTTAGGATAAAATAAATATATTTCGCTGAAAAATTGTCGTTTGGGACGACAATTAGTGAAATAATTATTTTGTTGCAAACTACCGTTGAAATAATTTAATTAAATTTGTGTTTGTTGTGTAGTGTAAATTATAAAGGAAATTTTTTTTTGTTGTTTTGGGCTTGGAAAAGCAAAATAATAAATAGTGTCTTGGTGTGTGTATCACAAGACACTGTATTTATTTTATATTTATTTTAAAATTAATTATTTAGACTCGAGAGTGAGTTAAATAATTGAATTTTTTTGCATGTTTTTGATCGGCATTTAACCTAATATTTCGTATTCGTTATTTGCTGTGAAATTTTAATATATGTTAAAAACTTTCTTTTCTCTTTTGTGTGTTTAAATTATATCTCCACACATTTTTACCAATTATTTAGACTTGTTTGTTAGTTAAATAATTGGTTATAATTTTTTTTTGTGTGTTTGAGTAAAATTAATTCGGTGTATAAATTTAATTGTTTAGACTTGTTAGCAAGTTAAATAATTAAATTTTCATTTCCTTTTCGTTCAATTTAATTAAAAAAGGAAATATAAATTATTTCAACTTGGTAGCAACATAAATTATTTATTTAGTCCTTCTTAGGATAAAATAAATATATTTCGCTGAAAAATTGTCGTTTGGGACGACAATTAGTGAAATAATTATTTTGTTGCAAACTACCGTTGAAATAATTTAATTAAATTTGTGTTTGTTGTGTAGTGTAAATTATAAAGGAAATTTTTTTTTTTTTTGTTGTTTTGGGCTTGGAAAAGCAAAATAATAAATAGTGTCTTGGTGTGTGTGTATCACAAGACACTGTATTTATTTTTATATTTATTTTAAATTTAATTATTTAGGCTCGTTAGTGAGATAAATAATTTAATTTTTTTCTTTGTCTTTTCTTCCTTTATAATTTGTTGTTCTGTATTTATTAATAGATTGAAACTTTAATTATTTCAATTTCCATAACAAAATAAATTCTTTTCGCCAGTGAGGAATCTTTTGGATTATAACTGGTGAGAGAGATATTTTGGGAAATCGTTAAATTTACCATTACTGGTAAATTACCAACGATATTGAAATAATTTGAAGATTTCTTTTTGTTAATAATTAATTATTTTTGCTTGCAGAAGCAATTGTATAGAGTCTTGGTGCGTGTGAGTCACAAGACACTATTATAAACATTAATTATTTAGACTTGTGAGCAAGTTAAATAATTAATTTTAATTTGGTGCAAGTGTTAAGTGTGTGATTTGTCACAACTTTAACCAACAAAATTTAATTATCTTGTCCTTCTAAGGACGAAATAAATTCCTTTTAAAGAAAATCTTTTGGATTTTAATTAAGTGAATTAATTTTGTTGGTACACCAGTCGGTGCATTTTTACAATTTATTGTAATTAAGCCGACACCAAATTTTTTTTTTTACTCGTTGGGAGTAATAATTATTTTATTGTGGTGAGTCCAATAAAATAATTTCCAATTGAAAATTGGATACTTCCGAAGTATTTGAAACACTAGGGATTTCATCTGAAATCCCGGTTGAGAGTACTTCTCCCGACGTAACACGTCGGCTGCTGCTGGTCAAAAAAATAATGGCCAGCAGCTATGAAGCCCGAATGGCCCAGCTTATGCGTGAATCACGCATAGCTAGGGATATTCGTCGGGAAACGAAGAAGCTTCCGATTGAGGCAGTGTATGCCCAATTGGAGCATCTAAGTTTAAACGCAAATGGCGAAGAGGCGGAGTGCCGCGAACGCCTTTTGCGTCACCGGATAAGATGTGTAGACATTAATCTGGAAATACCATGGTTCCCTGAATACGATGAGAATGTAAGGGCAGAGCCTGCACATAAACCTCTAGTATGTCAGGAACTATGGGAAATTAGGAAACCTCGTTCCAGGAAAGGGAGTGTGGTCCCATCAGGAACGGAAGTTTCCTGCGAGTCCGAAATGTCGGATCGCGAAAGGGTTGCTAGTGACAGAGCACCTATCCCTGAGGAAGATGGAGCTCTGTCGCCAAGTGGTCTGTCTAGAAACTCGCCAATGAGTACTGCACAGAGCCCGAGGTTGGCATCAACAGGTGCTATACCTAAACGGTTTGGTGAGGTACTGGCAGCTAACATGACCACGACTGCAATCCCTTATGTTCCTGTTTCGGTGGCTGCAACCTCGTGCACAACCACTACGTCGACGGTTACGACCGTGACGACTGCTCAACTCGGAGGTTTTTATGCACCCGCACATTACCTCCCAATTGAAGAGCAGAGAAACAGTGGACATCTTGGCACTAGAGAGAGTGAAGTGCCAACACAACATTTTGACTTGGGTTCGCAGACGGAAGCCGACCGTCGTACGTCACGAGGATACACCTCTAGACAATACGACAACAGGCAACCTGAAGCTAATACTACCGAACGTCAATTTGTTGATGATAGGAATGGATATGACCTTCCTAATGACGTCAGTGTTCAATCTTACGAAAAACCGAGATTTGAACAGAGACGTCGTGAGACCTCTTCTAAGACTTGTGAAGGACAAGATAGAAGAGAGAGGCGTGAGTACACGACTCCAAACAGAAATTCACGACACCATCGTTCTGTGAGTAGAGCCTCAAGCAACGATGAACGTCGTGAAAGCTGTACGGAGAGACGTACTCATAAACGTCAGTCCAACCGTAAACTCGACGACCGAGCACAGACGGAAATTCCGGAGCAAGGTCACAAAGAGAGGTCGGACAGACGTAGAGAAACGCCTCGAGAGAAACGTGCGGTGGCCACTTGCGATCAGTGCACTCAGACGGATTCGTCCGATGGGTATCAGTCTGATCGCGAACCTGCTCGTAGGAGATCCGATTCTCGTAGGGCGGCTGAAGGCCGACAAGAGAATAGGAATCCTTCTACCAGCAGGCGTAGGAGTTCCCGGACGGATAATAGAGACGACCGTCGGGAAAGAGAGTCCTACGAAGCCAGGCCAAGGTATCGTGAAGACGATAACCGAACGCACGATCGGACAGGGTGCGCACGAGAGCTGCGTATCTGGAACATGTCCTTTGATGGTGAGACCAAAAAGGACGCGGAAGAATTTCTGAACCGTTTGCACGACTTCAGAAATGACAACGAGTTCTCAGATCGCAGGATGTTCAGTGCCCTGCCCAATGTGTTCTCAAAATCAGCACTGTTCTGGTATAGAACAGTTCAGCCATCTCTTCGAGATTGGCGTGATTTTGAAATCGAGTTCCTAAATGAGTATGGCCGTATAATAAATGACGAAGATTTACTCATGGAACTTCGATCAAGAACACAAAATGAGGGAGAAAAGGCTACGACGTTCTTGAACTGTTTCAGAGCGATCGTAAATAAGTTTAAAAGCCCTCCCTCATTAGAACAACAGGTGAAGATGGCCTACTCGCAGATGAGGCCAGATTACCGTAGGTACATACCAGTACGTCAAATCAGGAATTTCTCTGATTTGACAAGCTACGGTAAAGAGTACGAGCAGCATTTAACATGGGACACGAAATTTTCCAGTTCCAACGTTAAACGCGAGAAGCTCGTACCAGAAGCTTTTCCGAAACAGAGTGGTGCAGCACGAGTTTCGGGTAAAGTGGCGACTGTTACCGAAAAGAGTAAGGATGAGTCTTCTCATTCGGATAAACAGTCGTCTAAGAAAACTATTAAGAAGAAGAGCAAGAAAAGTGCGAAAAACTCGCCAAACTCTTCTTCGAGCGAATACGAAGCAGCCGGTGTGTACGGTACTTCCAACGTCGCTAATAGTTTTCAGAAACGATACGGCAAATCGAATAATGGAGTGAGTGCCCCCAATTCGAAATCCGTATCGTACGTGCCTGTTTCTCAACAGTCACCTGGGCAACAAAAACAGAGTTCGGGCAAAAGAGAAAGACGTGTTTTGACAAATTCTCAACTGCCCCAGCAAAACGTTTTTGTCCCACAAATGGCACAAAACCTGGTGAGGTATGTGCAACCACAGGCGACGGCAGTAAACCCAACGAACCTGAGCACCAACTTTGTCGGCGTGTGTTTCACATGCCAAAAAGTCGGACATAGGTCGTCGGATTGCCCGAGCCGAACATGCTACCGATGCGGAAACATTGGGCACTCCGCTGAGCAGTGCTCTACCGAATTGGTAGCAAAGGAGTGCCAGCTGTGTGGAACTAGTGGCGTTACACTCCAAACATGTCCTAACTGCGTCAGATTCCTCCAAAACGTGGGAAACCTGAACGCAGGGCACCCGAGCTGCCCCGGGCGCCCTGCACTGCAGTAAGTAAACCGCATGGTTTACAAGGGCAAGAGTTTAAGGTTGGAGAACCCTCTAAACTCTTTAAGAAGTCTAGCAAATCATTTGCTGACTTCTCTAAAGTCCTTAACGGAGATCAAATTCCCTCTCAGACCGAAGTTGGTGTCGAAAGTAAGTCTGAGTGTAAGGATTCTAAACGTTCTGGGGATTCGACAGATGGAAAAGTTCTTAGAACACAACCTGTCAATCCCACCCGAGCTTTGCAAGGTAAAACAGAACAAGGAACCTTATTAGACCAACAAAAGCGTGAGGCTAAAGATTGGTCTAAGGAACTCCAAAGGCAAATATACTCTGATAGCAGAGATATTATTGGTGAAGAAAGCGTTAAGAGATCGTTATCTCAGCCGCTTAGCACCATCGGAGTGAACGACCTTGGTTGTTGCTCATCGTCACCCCGTTGTGACACACCTAGTAATGAGGACAAGAAGCCCTTGGTGGAGAAGGAAATTGTCCTCAACAACGAGCCCTTGGTGGAGAAGGTAGTTGTCGATGGTGTGCATAACATGAACCGTACAAGCTCGTTGCCGAGAAGTACAGTTCAGGGGGGGGCAGATGCCGTACCAAGTACGTCTAAAATGACGCACACGGCATCGACTCCTAACGACGATAGTCAAACCGATCAGATAATTGCTGGAATCCAATCGGATAACCGGCTATTCTTTTTGGTACGACTCGGTGGAAAGGACTTTAAAGCACTTTTCGATCCTGGCGCCATGGTCTCTCTTGTACGATCAGATGTTGTCGAACAGTACAAGTTTAAATGGAGACCTGTCAAGGTCATCGTGAAAGGTGTGGCTGGACCAGCTCTTAAAGTCCTTGGCCTAATTGACATCCTATTCTGTGTAGAAGGCCTTGATGGCAATATCCAACTGAGAATTGTAGAGAATATTGAGCATTCCATCATTCTCGGTATGGATTTTCTACAACATTGGAATATGGAAGTCAAATTAGGCGAAGCTATTTGGCGTATTGGCGAGAGTGATTGGAGACACTTCGTCAGAGATACATCTCATGACATCAATTCGAGGATTTCCGCTGAATGTGCTGGTATAATTGAGATACAGAACGACCAGCGGAAACAAGTCAAAGAGTTAGTTGAAAGCCTACTCTTGCCCTCGGGAGACGTCCACGGCTTTACGACGTTAACGGAGCACCATATAGAGGTTGAGCCTGGTGCAAGACCGGTTCGTCATAAGCCAAGACGTATGTCTCCCAAGGTCCTCGAATTTGCCCAGAGTGAGGTCAAAAAGATGTTTGACAAGGGCATTATTGAACCGAGTGCGAGTGATTGGTCAGCTGCTCCGGTCATCGTCCGCAAGGACGAAGGAAGTTATCGCTTCTGTATCGATTTTCGAGACCTTAATGCAGTCACAAAACGTGATTCTTATCCAATTCCTAATATGGATACCATATTGGATAAGCTGCATAATGCAAGGTATATATCGAAAATTGATCTTAAGAAAGCGTACTTCCAAATATTAATGGCCGAGGCGAGCCGGCATTATACTGCATTTGCTGTACCAGAGTCGGGGCTGTGGCAGTTCACGAGAATGCCTTTTGGCCTCATGAATGCTCCTATGACCTTTGCACGGCTTATAGATGCAATTTTCGGGCCTAAGGTGGAACCTCATGTGTTTGGTTATTTAGACGACTTGATCGTCATTACCGAAACTTTTGAGGACCATCTGAAATGGCTCGAATACGTACTAAGGACGTTGAATGACGCTGGACTCGAAGTGAATCGAGAGAAGTGTGAGTTCTGTTGTTCCAGCGTAACGTTCCTTGGGTACAAATTGGACGCGGACGGCTTGAGGCCTGACGAGGAACGAGTCGCTCCAGTCCTTAATTACCCTACTCCTCGTAATGTCAAACAGCTGAGATCCTTTCTCGGGATGGTAGGCTGGTACTCTCGATTCATTAATCGAGAAGCTGACATTAAAGCTCCCCTTACCAAGTTGCTGCGTAAAGACCAGGCTTGGGATTGGGGCGAGGAGCAGGAGGAGGCGTTTCGTCAGCTTAGAGTTGCGTTAGCTGAAGCGCCTGTACTAGCCCGTCCAGACTTTTCTAAGCCATTTACCGTCCAAAGTGACGCTAGTGACTTAGCAATAGGTGCGGTGTTGACGCAACTGGACGACGAGGGTTTCGAGCATCCGATTGTCTACGTCAGCCGATTATTAAATCGCGCTGAACGTAATTACATGACAACGGAAAAAGAATGCTTGGCTCTCATATGGGCTATTAAGAGATTGAGACCATACATTGAGGCCTATCGATTTACGGCTGTGACCGACCATAGTGCTCTCATATGGCTCAAAAATCTCAAGGAGCCGTCGGGTAGGTTGGCACGATGGATACTTGAAATGCAGCAATGGGACTTTGAAATAGTGCATAAGAAAGGAGCATTGCACTATGTCCCGGACGCGCTTTCTCGTGCCGTCAACCCAGACCCCGACGAAGAAGAGATTGCCTCGTTCGAAGTAATTACAGACCCATGGTATATTGCTAGGTTAAACGATGTACGCTCATGCCCTCAGAAATTTCCGGAGTGGAAAATTGAGGATGATATGCTATATCGTTTTACAAGTGATAAACTCTTGGACTCTGTAACTGAACGAGAAGAAGGCTGGCGTCTTGTGCTACCCTTAGAGCAGAGGAACCGAGTTCTAGTAGATTCTCATTTCCACCCAGCTATGGGTCACATGGGAATTGAAAAAACTTACGAACGCGTTGCAAGAGATTATTATTGGCCAGGTATCTACCACGATACCCGCCAATTTGTTTTACAGTGTCTGATCTGTCAGAGCTATAAGACGTCTCAAGCAGGTCCTCAAGGCTTGATGGGTAAACGTAACATTGAGAGACCCTGGGTCTTAACAAGGCTTATGATTTAAATTGGCCGTACACTTTCCTAAGGTGCGTAAGGCATGTCTGCTAAACTGGCACCAAAGTATGACAGACCCTTTGATGTTAAAGAAGTACTATCTCCAGTAGTTCTGAGACTAGAAGAGTCTGGTCGGAAACGGACCGAGGTACACATATCCGATGTGAAGAGATATGTACAACCTCGGGTTGCCATGTAAAGCGGTAGGGAAAACGTATCGGCGTACGTGAGAACAGTCAGCGAAGGCTGGGCCTGGTGACTGTATGCCACGTCAATATCATATGAAGCACGAAGAATCATTGAAGCAGCCTCCAATTGAAGAAAAGAAGAGAAGCGTACAGCGCGCAGTCGTGGATAGATTGTGCCTTTCTTTCGACTCGGCCTTCCCGAGGGAAGTGGAGTCTAGGGGGGGGCTTTGTGACGGAAATCGTCACACAATCTATTCACGACGAATAGAGTATTTAAATTGTCGAATTGTAAGTCGTCGGAGCCTTTCGTATGTCAAGGCCAACCGACGACACTTGTTTATTTTTCTACAAATGTACGATTACGCGCGCAATAGTACGTAGGGATGAGAGCGCGAGTGTGTGTGTGTTCCCCACTCTCATCCCTTTTTCGAAAATTAGGCGATTGCCTAATGAGTATTTCCCGATCCGCCGATCGAGGCGGACAAACATCTTTCCGGTGCCGAATATAGTGTTTACGGCTAATAAGGCGCGTGAGGCGCAACAAAGCCATCGGTAACCCGGAACATCCTCGTGAGTGAGCCGCGAGTGACGTGGTGAGTGTAAGCAAGGACGGGAAGTGTTGTGTGAGTGCGGACGCGGTTCGCGAGGCACTCGCCGCGGCACAGGGCCGCCTTCCACCACCGCAGCCGACGTCGTCCTCCGTTGCCCAGGAGGACACAGGGACAAGGATCGGCTGGGCCATCCACGGGGCGCACCCCGGTAAGTCCTCTTGTATTACCGCGCGTTCCCCCCTTTCCCCGAGTGTATGTGTGTGAGTACATCGGGAGTGTATTCGGGTACGCCGGTACCCGAATAGCGGAGTTCAGGAAGGAGTCAACCGCAGGCGAGGATCTCGATCCGGTTGACTCCCGATACTTCCGCCCGCGCGAAGTAACATTGTCGCGGCACACGGCCTGGATGGCCATTTTGTTAATTAGATTATTTAAAATAAATGTTTTATTAATTTTATTTTAATTGAGTGTATTTCTTTTAATCTCCCCGCTCCCGCCGACATTTTAATAATTTATACATCGTGTCGGGGCAAGGAGGATTGCCCGAATCCTCCACACCGATCGTCTCAGCGAACTCGCGTTCCTGGCGACAGCCCGCAGTTCGGAAAAATAAATTAATTGTGTGCGCGGTATTGGGCAACGCGGCCCAACGGTTTTTATTAATTACGTTAATTAATTAATTTCACCCGGGCACGCGAATACCACGTCACAATATATATATGTTACCTATGTTCCTGGAACACTCTGTATATATATATGGGTGGTTCTCTGTGAAATCGAAGATGAAAAAAATGAATATTGCTATAACTATGGAAATGTGTTTTAAAGATGTCCAGTAGTTCTTCTGAATTTTTTCAGATTTTTTCGGTATCATTATTTTAAGTTACAGAGAGTCAAAGTTGACATTTTAGCACTTTTTGCATTATATGCCCATTTTCATGAATTTGTAGCTCCCAGGGGATGCATTTTTCACTAAAAACATAAATATGACTTTTTTGTAAAATTTTCTGAATTTTTCATTAAAAATTCTTTTAAAGTCATAGATGTATGCTGTCACACTCTTGTAAGCCATTTGAACCTTAAATACTGAAAATCAACAATTCTGCTCCGGACTCTGGAAACCTAATTCTGTCTAAAAGATGTCTTTTTATAGTCAGAAACTGCCTATAAATTTCCAGAGTGGGTATTAATCATTAAGATTACTTATGGTCAAGATATCTGGGAAAAGCGCCCGAAATATTAATAGAAATGTATATTTGTTGCCTTATAATGATGAATCTATTAGCATGATCATTGCAAAAAAATTTATGCACTTACTTTGGAAGGATAGAAAAGTATCTCCACTTGTTTCAGTATCCATCTAATCCCCTGTAAGCTGCTAAAAATACAAATAATATTATACAATTATAAAAAATTAATTTTTAAACATTTATAATGCTGGATTTTTAGTTCTATAACCCTTACAAGAATTATAATACTAATCTGATGGATTACTATAAAAGTATCAACATTATTATTATTATTATTCAGCAATACATTGTTTAGATTTCACAAACTTGTCGCTGTCACGTTATCATATTATTCATTATAATTATATATCCGATTTATTTATATATCTTTTGTATTAAATACGTATATTCAGTTATTGTAATAATGATGTTTATATATTTATAGTAATCCTTCAGATTAGTATTATAATTCTTGTAAGGGATGTAAAACTAAAAATTCAGCATTATAAATGTTTAAAAATTAATTTTTTACATTTGTATAATAATATTTGTATTTTTAGCAGCTTACAGGGGATTAGATGGATACTGAAAAAAGTGAAGATGCTTTCCTACCACTCCAAGGTAAGTGCATAAATTTTTTTGCAAGGCTCATGCTAACAGATTCATCATTATAAGGCAACAAATATACATTTCTATTAATATTTCGGGCACTTTTCCCAGATATCTTGACCATAAGTAATCTTAATGATTTAGACCCACTCTGGAAATTTATAGGCAGTTTCTGACTATAAAAAGACATCTTTTAGACAGCATTAGGTTTCCAGAGTCCGGAGCAGAATTGTTGATTTTCAGTATTTAAGGTTCAAATGGCTTACAAGAGTGTGACAGCATACATGTATGAATTTAAACGAATTTTTAATGAAAAATTCAGAAAATTTTACAAATAAAGTCATATTTATGTTTTTAGTGAAAAATGTATCCCCTGGGAGCTAAAAATTCATGAAAATGGGCGTATAATGCAAAAAAGTGCTAAAATGTCAACTTTGACTCTCTGTAACTTAAAATAATGATACCGAAAAATCTGAAAAAATTCAGGAGAACTACTGGACATCTCTAAAACACATTCCCATAGTTATAGCAATATTCATTTTATTCATCTTCGATTTCACAGAGAACCACCCATATATATACATATATTTATTTATTATTATTCACAATATAATTTCTACAGATTTACAACAATACACTAATGTACAATTTTTTTTAAGCTATTATCATTGTTTTACGAATAAAAATATCGCGTACTGTCTATGTGAATCGGACAGTGAGGATTTTCATTCCACATATTTTGAATGCAAAGAATTTATTTTTCTCAATTATATAGTTCGCAATACTTTTGTCACGTATACGTTCCCTCGAGTTACAATATCGTAGAGTACAATATTTTTAACATTTCGTTATATTTAATACTGCATGCTTCGCTTTTATAACTATTTTCCTTTAAAATTATTAATGTGTGCAAAGCCTTATGCCATGCTAATCATTCTAATGTATTTTTGTATTATTAAGTGATTTTTTGTCGTCCATGCAGTGCATTATGAGTAGTTTAGGTTTTCCTCGATATTGATGAACAAACCATATTTATTTATTTGGCGACGTTTCGATGGATATCCTCCATCCTCATCAGGCTATACCTTTTTATTAAAAAATGATTTCATTTTACAACATCTTTTAAACACAATTTTTACATATATAAATCTAAGTTTCTTACTATTTCGTCAATATATAGGTATACACAAATTATTAACAGCATCTCTGATGCGTCGCTCTATAATTGAAAACAATGATTAAAATAACAAACGTTTAACAATTTTTGCACAGAGATTGAGGTTATATATAACATACCTTTCCCCTATTGTTGTGTCCATAATCAACACAAAAAATTGAAAATTAAATAAATACTTGAAGAACATTACAAAATAAATTAACACATAATCACACATATTAAGCAAAAGGCAGTCAAATATTAAAATAAAGCTAACAATGTATATCACAGACGGTTAATACTGAAAAATTTGAAATATCACGTCCCCCGTTTTCAGAGACACCTATGCGATCAATCTTAATCAGATCGACAACACAGTCATCCCCACCACAGGCGCGAAACTTCAAATTAAGTACATTATGTGTACTGATAAGTAATAAAAATTAATAAATTATTTATGATTATTTACAAGAGAACTCAAAACATTTTTTTGTAAGACTAAATTAAAATTTACCATTTCAATAAAAAAATATTTTTTTCCCGTTAAAACAAATAATAATTGGTAATAAAAATTTAAAAAATTAAATTTAAGTAGTTAAGTATTTTATTAAATTTTAAATATAGTAGATTAACTAAACAATTTTTATAATAATGAAGAATCTTTTAATTATGAACTTAAATGAGAAGAAATTAAAAAAACCAAAAATATATATTTGAATTTACCGCGTCCCGCATCGTGCAAGACACAATACGCGCATCGATCAACACGCAAGTCAATCACTCACCTTATCCAAACATCTGATCGATATACATTGATTTGAGGTTATGTCATAGGGGAGAGATACACATTATAATTTAGATTTTAATTTAATACTATTGATAATGTCACTGTAATGTTGGCTAAGATGTCTAGTATCGTCTTTGCAATTGATCGCATTATGTTGCAGATTTATGTGGATCATTTCTGATAATACTCGTTTTTTCCAATTCTTTTCAGTATCAAGTATTTTGACGTTGTCAAAATCTAACGAATGATCATATGCGAGCATATGTTCATTGATTACATAGTGCGACTCAGTTTTGTTTATATTAGCTTTATGTTCTTTAATACGACATTTTACTTGTCTCTTTGTTTCACCCACATAACTAGCATTACAATCTTTACAATCTATTTTATACACTACATTAGTTTTAGTTAATTTGTCTATTTTATCTTTGCCCCTCTCAATAACACCATCAATTTTATTATAAATTTTAGGTATAACTTTGATAGCTTTGCCCTTCATAGAACCAGATATTTTTTCATAAAATTTAGGAATAAAAGGAATATTTGAAGTTGCTTTATAATTAGTTACTACTCTATTATTAACTTGATCATTGTTATGACTAGAACTATATTTTATTTTCTCTAATCTTTTTCTTACATTATGATTTATAAACTTTTTTGGGTAACAATTATTTTTTAAAAATTCTTTGACTAGTTTAATATTGGTTCCATGAAATTTTTCATGTGCTAACAAAATTGCCTTGTCCACCAATGTATATACCATAGCCCGCTTCTGCTGTATTGTATGACTAGATTCAAAATGTAAAAATCGTCCTGAAAATGTATCTTTCCTATACCAATTAGTAATAACTTTTCTATTTTCATTTCTTATTAGTGATACCTCTAAAAAACTTATATAACCATTATTCTCTTTTTCATGAGTGAACTGCAATTTCTCATGGTAGTTATTGAAAACTTCAATGACATTTGTTAATTTATTTTCGGGAATACACATAATTGTATCATCCACATATCTGTAATAGAACGGTGGAATAAATCTAATTCTTTGAGACAGTATTGCTCCAAATCTGTCATAACAATATCAGCAAAAATCGGGCTTACCGGGCTGCCCATAGGACTTCCATATAGTTGTGATACTATTTATTATCCATTGAAGTAAGTGTTGCTCAGCAAAAATTACGTCACTACATTAGTTTTAGTTAATTTGTCTATTTTATCTTTGCCCTCTCAATAACACCATCAATTTTATTATAAATTTTAGGTATAACTTTGATAGCTTTGCCCTTCATAGAACCAGATATTTTTTCATAAAATTTAGGAATAAAAGGAATATTTGAAGTTGCTTTATAATTAGTTACTACTCTATTATTAACTTGATCATTGTTATGACTAGAACTATATTTTATTTTCTCTAATCTTTTTCTTACATTATGATTTATAAACTTTTTTGGGTAACAATTATTTTTTAAAAATTCTTTGACTAGTTTAATATTGGTTCCATGAAATTTTTCATGTGCTAACAAAATTGCCTTGTCCACCAATGTATATACCATAGCCCGCTTCTGCTGTATTGTATGACTAGATTCAAAATGTAAAAATCGTCCTGAAAATGTATCTTTCCTATACCAATTAGTAATAACTTTTCTATTTTCATTTCTTATTAGTGATACCTCTAAAAAACTTATATAACCATTATTCTCTTTTTCATGAGTGAACTGCAATTTCTCATGGTAGTTATTGAAAACTTCAATTACATTTGTTAATTTATTTTCGGGAATACACATAATTGTATCATCCACATATCTGTAATAGAACGGTGGAATAAAATCTAATTCTTTGAGACAGTATTGCTCCAAATCTGTCATAACAATATCAGCAAAAATCGGGCTTACCGGGCTGCCCATAGGACTTCCATATAGTTGTTGATAATATTTATTATCCCATTGAAAGTAAGTGTTGCGCATCAAAAATTTTACTACTTCAATTAATTCATGTAGAGAAACATTATGTATTTTTCTTATTAAATGGTATCTTTTTTCAATACCTTTAAGAACTAATTCTTCTGGAACATTAGTGAACAAGGAGACTACACCTAGTGAAATTATTATATAATTTGCAGGAATGTCACAGTTGCTAAGTTTTTTAATTAATTCGACACTATTTTTTACATAAGATTTAGGTTTCTTAATACTAGATGGCTCAGGCTGTCTTGTTACCCTTTTGTTTACTTTTTCCTAACCTCTTATAAACACGTGTCAACCTTACTACTAATCTATCTCATATAATACATTTATCATTAACACTTCCTTATTTAGTTTAAATAATTACCAAAGCATTATAGTTCATAGTTTGTAAAATTGGAAACTTCGAAATATTTTTTCCCGAATATTTTTCGTAAATCTAAACGTATTTAGGAAATCTTAAATTTTATACTGCATAGGCATAAATTAAATATAATACAGACATCAAAAGCTACTGCGTAAATTCCACAATAATAGCTAGTAGTTTGAGATTGCACTGTTTCAAAAACAATTTTCAAGTTGTTTATTATCTGGAAATAATCTATTGATGTAAATTTTGTGTTCATTTTGCAAATATTTAGCATTCAAGCTATGATAAATATACTGCTACAGTAATAATCTTAATAATTTGTTTTAAATAATTAATATCACAGGTCAACATGGTTTTGTTCTAAGAAAGCAAAGGTTCATTTCCGATGTAATTTTTCATGTAAAATCCGAATCCGGAGTCTGAATTCCTCTATCACGTCAGGACATTGAGAGATCCTAACCTAATAGTGCAAAAATCGCGATTTTTGGCTACATTTGATGTTATACAGCATTATCATATTCTTTTTTCTCAAAAAACAACCGCTGGCACTTACGTGTAAGGCTTATTTATTCAAATGCCGTTAAGTTTGCTCAAATAGCTTATTTCTGCATTCAGATATTTTATTTTGAATTTTTCGAGTTTTGGCAATTTCGTTATTCTTAAAATTCACATGATTCTGTAGCCTTTGACGTCCAAATTCAACACTTATGTTCAATTTTTCTTTTGACATTTGAATCATGATCTTTTGCGACAATAGGTTTTTTAAAACTAAAATTTAATGTGCATCAAGTGTTACGACCCAAAACCAAGTACTTTGAAGGCGGCGAAAAGGGGGCGAAAAATGCTGAAATTGATCGAAAAGTATTTCACTTTTTGACTTTCCACGTACTTTTTGGCGTAGTTTAATATAAATGGACTTTTAGAGTAAGGAGACGAGGTACTCTAAGTTTCAGCACACAAACTGACTCCTTAGTACTTTGAACGGTGTGAAAATGGGGTGAAAATCGCTAAAAACAGTCTAGAATTATTATTATTCCAAATCTCTGGGACTACAGTGAAGAACAAACTGAACGATTTCATCGAGATACATAGGAAATGGAACGTAGATACCAAGGAAGATGGTACATAAACATGATGGCAGATTTCTGTTGGATGTTAAAGAGGAATACTGAAACTAAAGGAAAGAAGAGAAAAAGAAATTCACTGCACAAACAGGGTTGCCAGATGGCGATATTTTCTCTTTGTTGCTCTTGCTTAATAAACATCTATATACGTAAGAGAGAAAAGGAAAAAAAATCGCCAACTGGCCACTCTGTGCACAAATCGTTTGAACAGACGATGGTTCGGTACAAGCGAAGACAATGGTGAATTTCTGGAATAATTTTACGGCTGTTTAACCTTTTGGCTGCGGGAAAATTTTAGTACTAAACGACCTTTTATAAAATTCAAAATGTATACATGAGATCATTGGATATTTCAGGTAGAGTCCCCGCCCTGACTGCTGGTCGATAAATCGACCACCCCCGCAGGTAACGTAAAGTACAATGTAAAATTTTTTGGAAATGGAACGTAGATACCAAGGAAGATGGTACATAAACATGATGGCAGATTTCTGTTGGATGTTAAAGAGGAATACTGAAACTAAAGGAAAGAAGAGAAAAAGAAATTCACTGCACAAACAGGGTTGCCAGATGGCGATATTTTCTCTTTGTTGCTCTTGCTTAATAAACATCTATATACGTAAGAGAGAAAAGGAAAAAAAATCGCCAACTGGCCACTCTGTGCACAAATCGTTTGAACAGACGATGGTTCGGTACAAGCGAAGACAATGGTGAATTTCTGGAATAATTTTACGGCTGTTTAACCTTTTGGCTGCGGGAAAATTTTAGTACTAAACGACCTTTTATAAAATTCAAAATGTATACATGAGATCATTGGATATTTCAGGTAGAGTCCCCGCCCTGACTGCTGGTCGATAAATCGACCACCCCCGCAGGTAACGTAAAGTACAATGTAAAATTTTTTGGAAATGGAACGTAGATACCAAGGAAGATGGTACATAAACATGATGGCAGATTTCTGTTGGATGTTAAAGAGGAATACTGAAACTAAAGGAAAGAAGAGAAAAAGAAATTCACTGCACAAACAGGGTTGCCAGATGGCGATATTTTCTCTTTGTTGCTCTTGCTTAATAAACATCTATATACGTAAGAGAGAAAAGGAAAAAAAATCGCCAACTGGCCACTCTGTGCACAAATCGTTTGAACAGACGATGGTTCGGTACAAGCGAAGACAATGGTGAATTTCTGGAATAATTTTACGGCTGTTTAACCTTTTGGCTGCGGGAAAATTTTAGTACTAAACGACCTTTTATAAAATTCAAAATGTATACATGAGATCATTGGATATTTCAGGTAGAGTCCCCGCCCTGACTGCTGGTCGATAAATCGACCACCCCCGCAAGTAACGTAAAGTACAATGCAAAATTTTTTTCTCATTTTCCAGGAAAACTCTAGAGGGTATTTCTATGTAAATTCTCGCGCTGAACATGAAAAAAATAGTAAAAAAATGCTAGAGATACTCTTGACCTTGAAAATCTATTTTTCAAGGTCAAATTTTTTTTCTAGCATAGATAGAATTTTTTGAAGATTTTCGTACATAGTGTCATGGACTGAATAAAAAAAAATTCTGAAAAAAATAGCTGAGGTATCATAGATCTTAAAAATTTACATTCAAGGTCGCACTCACTTTTAAAACAAGTGCAACAAAAATCTGCTACATTTGTCAAGATGTCAAGAAATATTCTGACATTCGTTCTTAGCATAACCCAGGATCAACGGCGTGGACGTGGCGAAAAGGTAATCCCATTGGGGTGCTTGATTTTCGTGAGTCCCCTTGCCTCTCACGTTTCAGGGTGCTTGATTTCCGTGAGTCCCCTTGCCTCTCACGTAGGAATGATTGGCTCTACGGTAATGTCTCTTTTGTGTGGTACTCTTCAAAGCATGATGCTGCGCATAGAGGAGTTTTACAACTAGGGCAAATGTATGTCGTTCTACGCAAAGAGCACAAGTGGCATCTTCGACTTGTACCTTGCCTCGGGAAATGGCGGCCAACTAATCGAATGGGAGAGTCATTGTAAGGAGAGATGCTTGCAGAAGGATCAAGTTTCAGTAATGATCTAGCAACCTGTAATCTAAATGAAGGAAATGATATAGCTTTCACGTTTCTCATTTTATACAACGTATGAGCATTGGATAGAAAAAGATCAATAAGATGAAAAAAAAGCTTTCGATACCATTTCATTGTTTTTCGCACTGTTTCTGTTATAGATAATTGTCTATCAACATTATCAATACCACCCATATTTTGATTATAATCGTGGACACACCTTGGCTTCATAATATCTTTATTTGTTAGGTAACATTTTTTTCCAGTGGCACAGAATTCAAGTTCGTGCACAGTTGTAAGCATACGAACGCTACGTTTATCTTCCCACCTCTCTGCCATCCACACATCGTTGTGAGAGACTTGTACTTCACCTCGAACTAACTTGCTTTCAAGCTTTGGCATTGCCTTTCTATTTGCTTTCACTGTACCACACATACCTGTATCACGATCCTGTAAAAATTCTGCCAAAGTGGGAGATGTACCAATTGTCTATGTATAGAACATGACCCTTATAAAAATAAGATTGTAAAAAATGAGCTACAATATCGCCAGTAACACCCAAATCAAACTTCTAATAATCAGTGTCTGCGCCAGTATAAACAATAAATCCCAACACGAATCCCGTCTCGCAGTCTACAATCATGAATAGCTTGATGCCAAAGCGATTTCTCTTCAAAGGAATGTACTGCTTGAATCGAAGCCTACCTTTCCATAATAATAGACTTTCATCTATGCACAGATTTTTTTCTGGAGTAAGAACTGCTGAAAATTTGCTTTACACGTGTTCTATTACTGGCTTTATTTTCACTAAAGGATGATTTTCGATTTCTTCATTATTATGAAAATGTAAATATCGTAGGATGTGAATATATCTATCGAGAGGCATTATTTGGCCAAAAATTGGAGTGTGTAGCACAAGATCTGTGGACCAATAACTTTGTAAATCGCTTTGTAAAAGTTTCCAATTCTGTTTTTGTGACAGGGGACCAAGCTTTCATTAACAACCAAGCTTAACGATTGGTTTCCTCTACAATTTTTTTGAACAAAAAAGATTCACAAAAGTAATTGAAATAATCAATTGGTGTATTTCCTGAAAAAGAGATATTCGAATTTATTTCGGAGCTACCTTGAAAACATTTTCATGAACAAAGATAATTTTAGGATTTTTTTACTTTTTTTCCCGTTTTGACCTCGTCAATAACGCTAAAAAGCTAGATCGAACTTTCGCTTATGCAAATAAAATACAATATGACCTTGTCTGTAAATTTTCAAGGTTAAGGATACCGCAGTGATTTTTTAAAGTATTTTTTATAAACAGTATATAAAATTACGAAAGAAATCACTCTAAAATTCTCGCTTCTATTAGGGATGAAATTTGACCTTGAAATACCTATTTTCAAGGTGAATAATATTTTGAGGAATTATAAAACTATTTTATATACATTCAAAACATCAAAATTGATCTAAAAACATTAAATATGTTGTGTATTTTAAGTGGTCGATATATCGACCACCCTCGCAGTCAAAAGGTTAATACAGAATCAGTTCATGCAGACGCAGAGTAATTTTTTGAATATCAAAATTTCTCTTACCATTACCTTACAAAGGAAATTCTTTTTTTTCAAATTAAAATTCCTCTATTGCGTTCCGGATAAAGGGGAAGTTTTTTCAGACTTAGGGAGTTGCGAGTTTCAGGGAATTTTCCAGATAAGGGGTGGTTTTCTGTAGACTTAAGGGGTTGCGAATTTCGAAAACTTATAAAAGATGCTCTGCACCTGAGTGTACGTGCAATTTTATTTTCTAAGCCTGGCACCGGATACTCCGATTTCGTCAATCCCCGCAATTTTCTGCCGTGACAAGAATTTCACCATATTAGGGGTAATTTTATGTAGACTTGGGGGGTTGCATGGCTCTGACACCCCAAATTTCAACTTCAGCCCATTAAAATGCAAAATTGTGGTTATAATATTACATCGTGGTCCAACTTATCTATGATTTTCTGAATCTTAGGGATAGTTTACCCCGATTACGAGTAACTGGAGTGTGTACGGTCAATTCTGACGTTGGATTCGGATACAGCGCACCAAATAATATAAGGGTACATAGGTGCCATCTTTGGAAATTCCCACTTTTTGTGTGCCTGTGTTACTTATATTTTGAATATGGCATTTACATATGTTTTTATAGCTATTTTATCTTGACGTATATTAATCATTATGCTCATTAAAAAATTTGTTTGTGAATTATCGTGTTATTAATTAACAAACATTTGATTATAATACTATCTTCAGATTTTAATAATGATTGTACTTAATGCATGTATGTTAAATTATTATTTTCAAATAGAAGTTTTCGTTCAAAAACATATATAAGTGTATACCGATTATTTTATACTTAAAAATACAATCAATATTTCATAATTTTAATCATGATTACATGAATGAAATTATAACTTTATTTATAGCAGTGGATAATGAAACTTATACAGAGAGTACGAAAACTATTGTTGAAGAAAAATTGAATGGTTTGAAAAGAAATGATCGAAGTGAACAAGATTTAGACAGTTTTAATGAAGGTAACCAAGGTTTGCGTACCGATAAGCGTGAACTTAGTCACAGGTAATAATGTTTTCAAATAAACTTTTATCTTAATACAATGTATATTCATAAAAATAGCTGTTCATTCGCTTGTGTTAAGTCCATAACCAGATTTATATCCCTTAAATGTTTTCAATTTATAGAAAACCACCCTAACAATTGTAAGTGCGGAATTTATTTCTTAATTTAGTCCATTAGATCTTTGTTTATAATACTCAAGTAACCAAATATAAAACCAGATGTAATTTTTAAATACGCCAATAATATAAGGCATTGTCTACATAACACCATAAAAAATGACACGTGGAGTGTTATTCCGTATACCATATAAAGCACTAACTTACGGCGTAATCACTTTTTGTACGGCATGCACGGTGCATGGTCATCTTCCGCCCAAGTCTCTGCACAGCGCACGGATTACGGTTAGTGCCAGTCTGTGTACGGCAATGTTTCGTTTAAATTTGTGCACGGTGCTCGGCAATATTTCGTTTGAATATATGCACATCGCACGGTAATGATTCATTCAAGTCTGTACACGGCGCACGTCACATACTTTGTATGACTCTAACAAGGGAAATACTTGACCTTCGGAAAACCGATCTTATCCTAACTTTGGTATGTTTTTTGTAGTATAAAATTACGAAAGAAATCACTCTAAAATTCTCGCTTCTATTAGGGATGAAATTTGACCTTGAAATACCTATTTTCAAGGTGAATAATATTTTGAGGAATTATAAAACTATTTTATATACATTCAAAACATCAAAATTGATCTAAAAACATTAAATATGTTGTGTATTTTAAGTGGTCGATATATCGACCACCCTCGCAGTCAAAAGGTTAATACAGAATCAGTTCATGCAGACGCAGAGTAATTTTTTGAATATCAAAATTTCTCTTACCATTACCTTACAAAGGAAATTCTTTTTTTTCAAATTAAAATTCCTCTATTGCGTTCCGGATAAAGGGGAAGTTTTTTCAGACTTAGGGAGTTGCGAGTTTCAGGGAATTTTCCAGATAAGGGGTGGTTTTCTGTAGACTTAAGGGGTTGCGAATTTCGAAAACTTATAAAAGATGCTCTGCACCTGAGTGTACGTGCAATTTTATTTTCTAAGCCTGGCACCGGATACTCCGATTTCGTCAATCCCCGCAATTTTCTGCCGTGACAAGAATTTCACCATATTAGGGGTAATTTTATGTAGACTTGGGGGGTTGCATGGCTCTGACACCCCAAATTTCAACTTCAGCCCATTAAAATGCAAATTGTGGTTATATATTACATCGTGGTCCAACTTATCTATGATTTTCTGAATCTTAGGGATAGTTTACCCCGATTACGAGTAACTGGAGTGTGTACGGTCAATTCTGACGTTGGATTCGGATACAGCGCACCAAATAATATAAGGGTACATAGGTGCCATCTTTGGAAATTCCCACTTTTTGTGTGCCTGTGTTACTTATATTTTGAATATGGCATTTACATATGTTTTTATAGCTATTTTATCTTGACGTATATTAATCATTATGCTCATTAAAAAATTTGTTTGTGAATTATCGTGTTATTAATTAACAAACATTTGATTATAATACTATCTTCAGATTTTAATAATGATTGTACTTAATGCATGTATGTTAAATTATTATTTTCAAATAGAAGTTTTCGTTCAAAAACATATATAAGTGTATACCGATTATTTTATACTTAAAAATACAATCAATATTTCATAATTTTAATCATGATTACATGAATGAAATTATAACTTTATTTATAGCAGTGGATAATGAAACTTATACAGAGAGTACGAAAACTATTGTTGAAGAAAAATTGAATGGTTTGAAAAGAAATGATCGAAGTGAACAAGATTTAGACAGTTTTAATGAAGGTAACCAAGGTTTGCGTACCGATAAGCGTGAACTTAGTCACAGGTAATAATGTTTTCAAATAAACTTTTATCTTAATACAATGTATATTCATAAAAATAGCTGTTCATTCGCTTGTGTTAAGTCCATAACCAGATTTATATCCCTTAAATGTTTTCAATTTATAGAAAACCACCCTAACAATTGTAAGTGCGGAATTTATTTCTTAATTTAGTCCATTAGATCTTTGTTTATAATACTCAAGTAACCAAATATAAAACCAGATGTAATTTTTAAATACGCCAATAATATAAGGCATTGTCTACATAACACCATAAAAAATGACACGTGGAGTGTTATTCCGTATACCATATAAAGCACTAACTTACGGCGTAATCACTTTTTGTACGGCATGCACGGTGCATGGTCATCTTCCGCCCAAGTCTCTGCACAGCGCACGGATTACGGTTAGTGCCAGTCTGTGTACGGCAATGTTTCGTTTAAATTTGTGCACGGTGCTCGGCAATATTTCGTTTGAATATATGCACATCGCACGGTAATGATTCATTCAAGTCTGTACACGGCGCACGTCACATACTTTGTATGACTCTAACAAGGGAAATACTTGACCTTCGGAAAACCGATCTTATCCTAACTTTGGTATGTTTTTTGTAGTATAAAAATATGAAGAGCCAAGTTATTACTTGCCAATGGCCACTTTTACGAAAGTTATTCGACATCTAACAATAATTTCAATGAAAATTACTTCCACTTTGATCGCTTATAACTCGAAAATGAATATTGATGGGAACTCAAACCAAAAACTATAAGTTAGTTGAGTTTAAATAGATATGGTTTGTAAAAAAAAAGAAGCTGAAATTGCTAAATTTGGAACAAATTTATAAAAAAATAAGAAAATAAAGAAATTTTAACCAAAATTTAATATGAAAAATTTATGTTTTCTTTTGGCCTAAAATTCTTAAATTTCTTATTTTCTGCATAACTTTGCTATATACTTAGCAATTTCAGCTTCTTTTTTACAAACCATAACTACTTGAACTCAACTATCTTTTAGTTTTTGGTTTGAATTTTCATCAATATTCATTTTTGACTTGTAAGCGATCAAAGTAGAAGTAATTTTCATTGAAATTATTGTTAGATGTCGAATAACTTTCGTAGAACTTGGCTTTCTTCATATTTTTATATTACAACAAACATACCAAAGTTATGATAAGATCCGTTCCTCAGAGGTCAAGTACTTCGCTTGTAAGTATGGCGTATACCAATGTTTCGTTCAAATCTTCGTACAACGTATGTCAATGGTTTGTTTGAATGCATGCATAGCGCACGGCTCACACTCTGTTTGAATCTCTGCAAATCAATATTTCTATCTACCTAGATACGATGCACGGCAATGTTATTTGGAATCTTTCGTTTGAGTTTATGCACGGTATAGGGCGAAGATTTGTGCGACAATTTCTGCAATATAGTGTATTGAAATTAAAGCGGAATCAACACGTATATTTACATCATATCTTGAAATCATATTTTAGTTAAACGTTTTAATAGCATTCAATTCCATTACTATAAGTGCATTGTGTCTATAGAAAGTGACCTGTGGGGGCCCTTGCTCAAAGACATGCCGGCCGAGCACTCAGACCAATGCCCATTGTGCTATGGACTGGTGGAACAACTAAGGATAATATTATATTATCCATATTTATTTATATTATAATAAAATGATCTCCATTTAAGTGGAATTATGAAATTTTCAGCGTCCAAAACGTACGTATACATAAGTTTATATTATAGGATTAACACCAGAGGAACGAGTCGCGTTAGAATTCGGTAACATTATATACGTAATTCTACCCCATTTCGCATTAATGCCAATGTGTCCAACTATGTGAACACGTTTGGCTCTCATTCTGTTTTTTTAACTTGCCGATTATTGTTTGGAAGATTACAGGTGCATTCGATAGGCCATAGGGATACGAGTAAATAGGAATAATCCTTTACGGGAGTGAAAGGTTGTAATTTCGTAGGTTTCTGGTGCTAGAGAAACTTGGTAGAAGCTTGGGAAAGATCAAGCTTACTAATGTAACGGCTTTCTTCCAGCTGATCGAGAATGTCATTCATGTTGCGTATGGGAATATGCTATTTTCTTCGTAATTGCGTTAACCTGCTGAAAATCTATACAGAACTGTGTTTCCCATTCGCTTTGGGGACTATTATTGGATAGCTGCTTCACAGACTTTCAGAAGGTTCGATAATACCTTTTTTTCAGCATTCTGCGATTTCTTCATATCCCGCCTGCAGCATCTTGGGCAAATATCGGCGGTTCAATGGACATCAATATTGTGATAATCTAGTTAGTACTTCTAGAGGTTGTTGTTGGTGGAATCGTTTCGTTTAAATTTGTGCACGGTGCTCGGCAATATTTCGTTTGAATATATGCACATCGCACGGTAATGATTCATTCAAGTCTGTACACGGCGCACGTCACATACTTTGTATGACTCTAACAAGGGAAATACTTGACCTTCGGAAAACCGATCTTATCCTAACTTTGGTATGTTTTTTGTAGTATAAAAATATGAAGAGCCAAGTTATTACTTGCCAATGGCCACTTTTACGAAAGTTATTCGACATCTAACAATAATTTCAATGAAAATTACTTCCACTTTGATCGCTTATAACTCGAAAATGAATATTGATGGGAACTCAAACCAAAAACTATAAGTTAGTTGAGTTTAAATAGATATGGTTTGTAAAAAAAAAGAAGCTGAAATTGCTAAATTTGGAACAAATTTATAAAAAATAAGAAAATAAAGAAATTTTAACCAAAATTTAATATGAAAAATTTATGTTTTCTTTTGGCCTAAAATTCTTAAATTTCTTATTTTCTGCATAACTTTGCTATATACTTAGCAATTTCAGCTTCTTTTTTTACAAACCATAACTACTTGAACTCAACTATCTTTTAGTTTTTGGTTTGAATTTTCATCAATATTCATTTTTGACTTGTAAGCGATCAAAGTAGAAGTAATTTTCATTGAAATTATTGTTAGATGTCGAATAACTTTCGTAGAACTTGGCTTTCTTCATATTTTTATATTACAACAAACATACCAAAGTTATGATAAGATCCGTTCCTCAGAGGTCAAGTACTTCGCTTGTAAGTATGGCGTATACCAATGTTTCGTTCAAATCTTCGTACAACGTATGTCAATGGTTTGTTTGAATGCATGCATAGCGCACGGCTCACACTCTGTTTGAATCTCTGCAAATCAATATTTCTATCTACCTAGATACGATGCACGGCAATGTTATTTGGAATCTTTCGTTTGAGTTTATGCACGGTATAGGGCGAAGATTTGTGCGACAATTTCTGCAATATAGTGTATTGAAATTAAAGCGGAATCAACACGTATATTTACATCATATCTTGAAATCATATTTTAGTTAAACGTTTTAATAGCATTCAATTCCATTACTATAAGTGCATTGTGTCTATAGAAAGTGACCTGTGGGGGCCCTTGCTCAAAGACATGCCGGCCGAGCACTCAGACCAATGCCCATTGTGCTATGGACTGGTGGAACAACTAAGATAATATTATATTATCCATATTTATTTATATTATAATAAAATGATTCTCCATTTAAGTGGAATTATGAAATTTTCAGCGTCCAAAACGTACGTATACATAAGTTTTATACATTGTCTATTTGCATTAAATCTACGTAAATACAGATACTAAAATAGATAATAAAGGTACGTAGATACATGGTCACTATATTTCACGTAAAAGTTTCCAGCTATGTAATACGTGGTGCACTATCTTCCTGCACTAAACAAACGCTTGACAACCAGTCCCGGAAAACTGTATGTAATGACAGGTCCTGTAAATTGGGTGAATGAGTTATCTATAAGGTTAGAGTTTGTGGGAGATAATTGAGCTTATGTGTGGATGGGATAATAAGAAGTAGGGTTTATGCTTAACTATATCGTTATTATGCTGTGTATAGCATGCGTTAATCCTATTGTCGAATTATTACATGTCGGTGATGATGGACTCAATTTATATGCTGTAGATTGCTATTTTCTCTAACAGCTAATTGTGTTTTTTTTTTCATTTTCCGTCTCTGGCAATGATCATAAATTTTCATTATACATGGATCTTTGGATCTTGGTATCGTCCTCTTGGTATTGTCTAGTTATCAGTTAAATGTAAAACATCTGTCTAGCTCTTACTTCTTAGCGTGACTGTATCTGCAGGGATATTCGGGATATTTTTATTTCTGGTGGAGTTAGGGACTAGTCTGTTTCTATGTTTGGTTCAGCTTCGTCAACTGTTACATTGCAGTCTACAGACGATTGTCCGAAATTATATCTAATTTCGTACCTGCGTGACTTATCTCTAATAATTTTGCAATCACCGTCAATATTTATACCTATTTTGCTCGCGTATACAGTCATTCTGCCGTCATTGGTATTATTAATGCTACGTCGTATTACATAAGCTCCTATTGCCGATTATAAAACCGATAAGTATTTTCCCAAAATTATATCAAGATCATTACTTTCGTGAGTCATTTTGTTTAACTTAACGTATTTATCCTGTTTATAACTAATCATATAATTATATTGATAATAATACTTGTGTTTCACCCTCCAGTGTTAATTAACAAAGTTAAAAGGATTATTGTTCAATTTCTTAGAAGAGGGAAGTAAGATGTATTCAAAGAATATATATACACTTTTTTATTTACACAGTTTTTATTAGTTTTAATATGGATCATTTCTGAGCCGCCTCGATTCTGCTTCTCTTAACGACGTCGTACACCAAGGTAACTGACAGCTACTTCATATACAGCTCTAGGTAATTATTTACGTATCGGAATTACGTTATATGCGAATTACAAGAATATATTATTGATGTATGTGCTGTACATCAAGTTTATCTACAATAACATAACCTCAGTTTAGCTTTGATTCTCCTAACATACAGCTGTATGTGCTCCTTCTATTCTTGTCCTCCCGTACCATTAGCATATACTAAAATAGGTGGTTTCATTTCCACAGTAGACTTAATGCTAGGACGCTGACTCTGGGTATTTTGGGTCCGGGATAGCTCTCTTCGTCCTGGACTATAGACTGCTGACAACTTCCAGATTAGCCTCTCGCTGCTTGCCAGGCTATTAGGAGCCGCTATGTTTACTGCTTTCTCTTCACTCCTTCAACAGATGCCTAGATGGTCCCGTCATTCTGGCTAGTCATTTCAACTTACGTCTCTTGCTAGTGCAAGTGTGTGTTAGTCTGGCTTGGGAAGGGATATTAGAATTGTGATGGCGGGTAGGATTAGATACAGTGCTGGTAGGTAGATATTGGATTTAGCTTTCAGGTATACCTTTGGGTTCAATTGACATGTGCAAAGCCTCATGTCATAGCATTAGACGGTGCTGTTTAAGTTTGAGCGGAAAAGAAAATTGTTATTGCATTATTTAAAAACAATGTTTAATAATTTTTTTGTTCAACGAACCTTTGCGTTTGTCAATTATGATTGTAATTACAGATATTGTGACACACGTTTCACTATCCTATTTTTGAAAAACATTTGCCGGAGAACCTAAAGCGTCGTGCCTTGCTCTCCTTAGGGTACCTCTTAGTATGTACGTATTTTTTTTACTTTTTGTTGTGTGTGTATGTGTTACGAAGCAAAATACTCAGATGCGCACCTTCCCATCTCAGTAGCAGCTCGTAGTGTATTTGGGTGGCTAAATGTAGGGTTTCGACTCTTATACTAACAGAGAAAAAAAGAAAGAAATTTGAAATAGAAGAGTTCATTACTAATGTATAGTATATTATGTATATATTTATAGTGTGTCAAGGAGGTGGACCACGCACAATGCTGGTTTCACCTTGAGGTTTATAAATAATACAATATTTTACCAATGAGGTGGATTCATCATGAGGTATGTAGGCTTTTAAGAGTCTGCCATAGAAAGATTTTACACCTCTATATGTTTGTAATGTCGAATTGTTGATAAGTTATACCTTTTTTTACTCATTCATCTTGTGGTTTCGGCAGATTATCTATTAATTTTAAAATTCATATTAACCGGTATTCTTCGTACATATTAATATTCTAATAATAAATAATAATATACTATTAATTATTATTTATTATTGACAAATTTCTTAGTTATCTACCAAAATAATCAGATTACGCTGAAAATTTGTCTAGAAAATCATTTTGTACAAAAAATAAAAATAAAATTTATAGACGTATATTTTGTCATCCACGCAAATTTTATTTTAAACTAAGGTTTCTCGATCTTGGTGAATAAACCATACATTTAATTAGATGGCGACGTTTCGATGACTTTCCGTCATCCTCTTCAGGCTATACCTTTATTTACAAAAACGAATACATTTGATTAATTAACAATAATTATTAATTTAGTTTTTTAGCCTATTGATTTATAACATTTTACTTACTACTTGTCATTGAAATCTGTATTTAACATAATATTTTAAATCGTAGTATCACTGAGTCGTCGCACTAACAATGAAAACAAGGATAATGAAAACCAATGAACTTTATTTTGTTATATGCACAAAAACTGAATAGTTTCGATGATTACCTTTATCTCCTTAAAAGCTCCATAATTCAACATTACTAATAAAATGAATACTTAAATAGATTGAAATACCATACAAAAATTAATAACACGAAAATAAGAGCAAAAGCAGTCACGAAGAAAATATCACAGACGGTAGACTAAATTCAATCACAGCCGATTTATATATATATATATATACAACTATAGTCATGTGTTATAACACTAACTATACCTGTATAAAAAGGCGCAATTTTTAATTCAAATTATATGTCAATTTCACTAAATTAAATTTCCATATGTATTGTGCATGTAAATAATTAAATTAAAGATATTTTTATATTACGTCAACAATTTAAAAAAATTTTATATTATCAATTATGTCAAATATAATAAAAAAAATTTTTATTTACAAAATGTACTTATTATAAAAAAATTCAATTGACCAAAACTATGTGACAATATTTGACTAGAATTAATACTGTAAACAAAGAAAAAATAAAGAAAAAATAATCATCACAATTAAATTTGGTTTTTCAGCCTACTGACAATACCATTGTAATGTTGACTAAGTTTTTTTGTATTATCTTTTACATTTATCGCCTTTTTTTCCAACTTAATATGTACCATTTCAGATATCAGTCTTTTATTCAAATTACTTTTTCTATCTAAAATTGAGACATCATCAAAATTAAAAGAATGATTAAATAAAGTCATATGGTCATTAATAACAAATTGAGAATCTCTTTTTTTGGTATTGAATTTATGTTCTTTAATTTGGCATTGCAATTGCCTTTTAGTTTCCCCAACATAACTTGCATTACAATCTTTGCAGTCTATTTTATATACAACATTAGTCTCAAGATTTTTTTTGTAATTTTTTTTTTACCCCTTACAATGATATTGTCAAGACTGTTACAGATTGTTGGAATCGGTCTAATATATTGTTGTTTTATTGTGTTTTCTATCTTTTCATAGAAACCAGGTACGAATGGTAATTTTAAAGTACCAAAATATTTTTTTCTATTTTTACTATTTTGGTCCACAGCATTACTACTACTGCTACAATATTTAATTTGGTCCAACCTTTTCTTAACGTTTTGGTTTATGAATTTTTCCGGATAATTATTATCATATAGATATCGTTTTACAGTTTTACTGTTGGACTTATGAAATTTATGATGGGATAATAAAATCGCTTTATCTACTAAAGTAAAGGGGAAAAAAAAAATTTGTAACGAATAATGTATTTAGCATTCACTAATGAGTCTATTTTTTAAAGCATTTACAGTCCTTTTTCCGAATTGATCAAACTTAAATTAAACGAGGAAAAAATCTGCCTCAGTACGGAACTGGAGATCATACATTAGACGCCTATCGCAAGATGTATTGCGACGTCAGTAAGGTGTTATGCGGTTCTATGTATGAAGAAGATAACAGTCCCTCTGGCAAGTGTAGAGAAACAATTATCTCCCTCTAGTGGTGGGAAAAACCACCAGCCAGAGTACGATGTAATCGACCCAAGTCGCGGATTTCTTTTCAAATAATGTATTTAGCATTCAGTAATCAGTCTATTTGTGAAGGCATTTACAGTCGCACTCTGGCTGGTGGTTTTTCCCACCACTAGAGGGAGGTGACTTTCTCTACACTTGCTAGAGGGAATGTCATCTTTTGTTATATATAAGGCCGCATAACATCTTGCTAGTGTCGCAGAACTTCTTACGATAAGCGTCTAAGGTAAGATCTCAAGTTCCTTACTGAGGAGTTTAAACTGAAGATTGAGGACAAAACGCTTATAATTTTTATTGGCGAGGGCTTGTTCTGGGAAATTCCACTAAATATACTGGACAAAGAGCAGACTTTTTTCTCGTTTAATTTAAGTTTGATCGATTTGGAAAAATTACTGTAAATGCCTTCAAAAATTTGTAACGCTTCCGTTGGGGATCAAAACGGAGGTGTTAAAATAAAGAATATACTGTAGCAGGTTCTTTTTGAAAGGAGATAGAATTTATTAAAATGACTTAAAATACGATCGCTAGTCACCGTCCGAGTAACAAAGAACACACGCACACTCATATCACGCGAGGAGACGCACTGAGGGTCTTGCACTCACCGTAGGTCACGCGCTGGCGTACCGCATACCACGTTGTGCATATTGCTTGCTGAACATCCAAAACGAGAGAAAGTAGATAAATACGCATGGACACTCACGCTGCGACCACTGCCGCTCGCATAGCGAAATTAAAATAAAAAATTAAATAAATAAATTTTGTAACGGGGTGGGTACTGGGGAACGTAAAGCCCTGGTCAGGCCCAGTCTGTCCCAACTTACCAACCTTAAGTGTACAGTCCCACGATGTGGCCGGGAATCACTTTGATTCCCGTGCAATGCCTTTAACAACGTCAAACACCTCGTTTGACTTTAATATTGTGTGTTGGGCCCTATGCCTAAAACTGCCAACTAGGATAAACACCGGAGAGGGCGGTATTCGTGGGATAGGACTATGACCGGTAAAAACGTTATCAACAATCGATATATTAAGTTAATCGGCGAGAAAGATCGTCTCGCCGAGTCAATTTATTAAATAAACAATCACAAGATAATAAATTAACAATTAACAATTCAAGGGGAGTCGTACCGATGACTAACTCTTATTAACAGACGAGAAATCAGCAACCGATCCGGGAATGATCGGCTACGTAACCTGATGGCTATACGTCACAGGGTGTGACGTATGTATCTCTCGTGAAGTGGCTCCCGCGAACCACCGACCTGACTACTCGGGCGGGATTTGTCACGAGTGGGGGAAAAAGAGGAACGCTTCTTCTCCTGAACCGTACCAGGTAAATCGGAATACTATCAACGGGACACGCGGGTCCAATGTGGTGCACCACTCACCTTTGTATTCCCGGGACACTACTCGAAATACGTTAAAACGGCGGGAACGGCCGCGCGTGCTCTCCCCGTCAATCTCTCTTTCTCACTCACTCCTTTGGGCGTACTGGCCCCAATCTTCCGCCTTTTCCGTGGACGGAATCCGGAGTGGTGGAGGCGTACGGCTTTGCTAGACGTGTTGGGTCGTGTGGGGGAAACCTATCCGCACCCACACCGTATCACACACAAACACACTTCTCCGATAAAACACGATCAAAGAGACCCTTATCTCGGCCTATAATGACACCGTGCGCGCGCTATATCGGTACTGCCAGCTTGGTGCGCACGATTCTCGCGCGTTCATGCGCGCGCCGCGCTGTATATCCTCTTTCACGTTGCTCACCTGATTGGTAACTCGCTTAGACAGGGTTGCCAGATGGCGATTTTTTCTCTTTGTTGCTCTCGCTTAATAAACATCAATATACGTAAGAGAGAAAAGGAGAAAAAATCGCCAACTGGTCACTCTGCGCTTAGATGCTTTAGTTCTTAATAGTTTACTAGCAACAATTCCTCGGTCGCTAACGCTTCCTTGGTCGAAATTACACTAAATATATACTTATTTTTTATATTTTTTTAAAATTTATAATTTTACAATTTAATTGAATAAAAATGTAAAATATAATATAATGTGTAATTAATTAACCTAGTATTCAGTTACAAACAATTTTTTTTAGTCAATAAAATAAAAATAACACTGTATTATATTTACAACATTGTATATACTTATTTACTCTTAGTCAATTACACAAGAGTTTATAGACACTGAGCGTATTTCTACATAATACTGAAACAATTAAAAAAAATCAAAAATAATCGACATGATAAAACTTACACTAGTGTCGCGTCATGATAGACGCAACGTACACACATGCGCGTACACATACACACACACATACGCACACACACATACGCACACACGTGCGCACACATTTAATACGTAAAGTAGGATGTCCTCGTCAAAGACAGGAACCGCCTTGAAAAATTCTAGCCAATAACTTAATTAACTTAATTAGGTCACGCATGACAAAGAATAAATTAATTAAGTAAATGAACAATATTTGATTGGTCAAGAGGAACCAAAACTCCACCCCAAACCCTTGATATAAATAGGGATGTCGCGCAGGGGTGTGCGCTCTTGCTCTTTAGTCTTTTCTCAAGTAAGGTAAACTCCTGTATCCAAAACTTAACGCGAAATAAAGCAAGAAATCGAAAGTCATTGTTCAGTATCTTTAAACCTTCAAACACCAGTCTTTTTCCTATTCCCTTTAAAATCCAAATTAGTCTATACCGCATTTCTATTGTAAGGGAGTCTCTGTATCGAGGATCAACGAGAGCGAGAAAGACAGCCGAGCAGTTGCAGCCACCGGTCAACCGTAGATCTCCCGCCCGATAAGGTTGGTTGTTTTCCTTTCCTCGCCTTCACTCATTGTTGCACCTCGGGCTTACCCATGCACGTAAATTTCGGAAGGGTCTATGACCTGTGCTATACCGAGGAGAATTGCCACCCATCCTTGACGCTATACGCGTACTAAAACGGGAAACTTCTATTTTTAATTTAAATTCAGTCTATTTAATTTTTCTACGTTACGTCTACCCTAGGACGTAACAAGTGGGGGCTCGTCCTAAAAATTAAACAAGGATTAGAGCAATTGTCTTCCTTATTAGCACAGATCATGGGTACCAATGAAAAAGAGAATTCTCGAAATAAAGACGCGGCTTCAATTTTGCTTAAGCAGGCGCTTAAAATAAATCCAGATTTTTGTGTTGAAAATCCGGACAAATCTTTAGCTAGTTTGTTAAAATTTTTTAAAGATAGGCATGATAGCGGGATCCATTTGTCAGATGAAGCGGTAGGCCTCGATAAAAATATACTTATAATAATTGACTTGTTAAAGGAATTCGTAGACAAAAAAGATATAATAGAATTTTGCGAAGATAAGTATCTAATTGAAGCTTTAGGCGATTTTATAGAAAAAAGAGTAAATCCAAAATTAATAATCGATTGTATTATCGGAAACTTAGAAGCAAAAACAAAAGTAGAAGTAAATGGGATAGGTTTTAAACCCGAACTAACAGACGATAACACAACCTATTTTTCGGCAGAAAATACAACAATTAAAAATGCAAAAACTTCAGAACAACAAATAAAACCCGAAATTGTTAAACGGGATAATAATATCAGATTTACTACAAGCACAACAATTTTACCAAATAACTGTAATAATATTAATTTAGTATCGGAGAGATTGCCAAGATTAAATTCGTATTTAAGAAACTCAACCTTGGGACAAGTGAGGCCCCTTTCTATAAAAGACGCACTTGAATTAATTCCAAAATATAATGGGGTAAATATTCCATTGAGTCAATTTGTTGACGGATGTAGGGAAGCTTGCAACATAATACATGAACAATATGAACCGGACCTCGCCAAATTAATTAAAATGAGATTATATGGAGAAGCATTAAAGAGTGCAGCAAAAAAAAGTTTTGAATCGATTGAAGATATTGCAAATTTTTTTGATAGTATTTTTGGGTCTGCGAAATCTTATCATCAATTACACGGTGAATTAGCTAATGTAAAACAGAAAAGGGAAGAGAGTGTCGTAGTTTTTTCAAACAGGGTTAGATCCATCGGGCAAGAAATCACTGAAGCAGCTCGAAGAGAAAAAAGATTAACTAATAATTTTAATCGATCTTTAGAAAATGATTTAGTAAAATTTTTTATTCGCGGTTTACATTGGGTAATAAAAGCACGAATGGGCCAAGTGTGTAAATTGGATGAAGCTACTGCAGAAGCTATAGAAATCGAAAGAGATTTTGCATGCTATGAAGTAGAAGAGTTAAATGAAACAATTAAAGTCATAACAGAAAATAAAAATCCTATACAAAGAGTCCATTTTGCCGAGACTAAATATACCGATAAATGCCAACTTTGCGGGAGACAGGGCCACCTGGCACCGAAATGCTGGCATTTAGAAAAAATGAGACAACCCCAAGCCAGGGAAAGATGGCCTACGACTGACTGGGCGGAGTCTCGAGAGTCACGCAGACCGCAACAATGGCCAGGTGAAAAACGGACTAATGAATTTAAGCAGCAAGAAAATCAATATGTTCGTCGCCAAAATGCAACCTTCCCAAAACAAAATTATACAAATACAGAAAGGATATGCCGATACTGCAAAAAAGAGGGTCATATTATAGAAGAATGTAGAAAACGGGAATTTAATAATCGAAATCGAGAAAACCGATCGGAAAACGAAAATGGTCTCCGACAACAGGGCGCGAGACGAGAGACCGAGTACACGAGGCGCCCGAGTTACAAAAAACAGGAACCCACATCATCAAAAGATATGTTCGATTAAGTAAAAATTGGAAGTCGCCAATTATTAAACTTAAAAATCCGAGAAGCAACGAGGAAATAACTCTTATTTTAGATTCAGGAGCAGGTCCCAATTTACTAAAATTACGAAACATACCAAAAGACGAAAATATTAATAAAAATGAAATATTAGAATTAAAAGGAATCACGGAAGAAAGTATTTACACTTTAGGCAAAGTTGACATCAATTTTCCAAAGTTTGACATCGAATTCCATATAATAAATGACAACGTGCCTATAATCGAAGATGGTTTACTGGGAAGCGATTTTTTCTGTCAATTAGGTGCAAAAATTGATTATGCGAAAAGAATGTTAAGAGTTGTAGACGTCTGTATCCCTTTTGTAGAAGAAAACATATTATTGATCGAAACAAAGGAAAGGTATGAAGACCCGACGATTAATGTCATAGAAAAACGTAACAGTATATTGAACGAGAGAACGGGAACGCGTAAGGGAATTTCCGCTAACCCTATGAGTGTCAATGCAAGAGAGGGTGAGGAAGTCGTAAAACATATCACACAGGTAATAAAACCACCTAAAAGGAATTCGTTTGGGGAAACAGGAAAAACAAATTATGCTAATGAAAATTTTCAACGAAGGGAGGTGTCGACCCGAGAGGTCGATCATATTAATGAGAAAGTATATCTTGTAGAAGAGACGCGAATTCGAGGACATATAAGCCCATCGCGTAAGCAAGAGTCAATCCTAATTAAATCTCAAAGTCAGGACCCACCGGGTAGTCGAAATCAATTAAAAAATCAGAAAGATATTCAAATTCGATCTCAATGTAAAAATAAATTGGAAATACAAGATCCCAAGCGAAATCAAAATCAAATTCCAATTCAAAATCGAAATCTAAATCAAAATGCAAGTTTAAATGAAATTCAATATCAAATTCTAAATCAAAATTCAAATTCAAATGAAATTCAAAATCAAATTCTAAATCAAAATTCAAATTCAAATGAAATTCAAAATCAAATTCTAAATCAAAATTCAAATTCAAATGAAATTCAAAATCAAATTCTAAATCAAAATTCAAATTCAAATGAAATTCAAAATCAAATTCTAAATCAAAATGCAAATTCAAATGAAATTCAAAATCAAGATCATAGTTCAAGTTCAAATTTAATTCAAAAACAAATTCTAAATCAAAATTCAAGTTCAAATGAAATTCAAAATCAAACTCAAAATCTAAAATCGAGTTCAAAGGTAACTGAATATCGAAGTCTAAATGAAATTCCAAGCCTAAATCAAGTCTTACGTACGAAGGCAGTATGTAAGCCTAATGTATGTAAATTAATCGAACAAGGAAACGAAGAGACAAGTCAAGAAATTAAAATCATTAAGAAATTAGAAACAAATACCAAATCGAACCCAGTAATAAGGGAGAACGATGAAGAATACTTTAATCATGAAATTAATAAAGAAAGATTGCAAAAGCACTCCTCAAATAAAAAAAATAATCTCTTAAATGAACTCGAAAGTGAGGCAACTAATAAATCAAGCGCGCACCCAAATCCAAGAAACGAGAACGAAATAAGTAATGAAAAATATTCTAATTTTGAGATAAAGAGAAAAGATATGGTAGGTCTCGATAATAATACAAAAAATAAAAAGGCACTAGCACAAAATGAAAATGTAGACGCAAACGAATTCGATGAAGAAAGGTTGTTAATTTCGACACGCATGTTACAAAAAATTCTAGAGGAAGGTTTAATGAATAATGGAATTCTGTGGAATAATAACCAAGACATGGAAATGATTAATAAGTAATCTACTAATGGAAATAAAGTATCATGACAACTCAACAAATAACTCAAAGGAATTAAGAGAAAATCTAAATAAATTAGGAAATTATGTAAAACTACATGCCTTTGGGGGATAATCTCATAAAAATGTTATTAAAGATACATTAGAGAGTTTACTTAAATTAAGAATTAATTTAAAAGGAAAAGGCGGAAAGAAACTAAAAGGTAGTCATAAAGTTTATCGCTTAGCATGTGTCATACCAAAAGGGAGAGCGGAAAAGGTAAAATCATTACTACGACTTGACCATTTGGCTGCTGATGAAAGAGAAGAAATAGAAAAATTAATTGAGAAATATAGCGACATCTTTTACCTTCCGGGTGAAAAATTAACAGCAACACATATTTTAAAACTAACAATCCCAACAACGGATGATGTACCAATAACTTCGAAACAATACCGATTACCTCCGGTACATAAAGAAGAAATAGCAAGACAAGTGCAAGACTTATTAAAAGACGGCATTATCGAACCATCTACCTCATCGTACTCAAGCCCTTGTTTTCTAGTTCCTAAGAAAGAGGACATACAAAGACGCAAGCAATACAGAATGGTGATCGACTATCGCAAATTAAATGCGAAAACTTTAGACGACCAATTTCCGCTACCGAATATAACTGAAATAATAGACCAATTGGGCGGATCAAAAAAATTCTCAACTTTTGATCTGAAGGCTTCGTATCATCAAATAGAAATTGACGAACGAGACCGTCACAAAACCGCGTTTGTTACAAACGGAGATTTGTACCATTTTAACCGAGGAAGCTTTGGACTACGAACAATGCCGGCTACATTCTCAAGAGCACTTTCAATTGCACTCGCTGGACTTATCAATAAAGAACTTTTTTGCTTTATTGATGATATTATATGTTATTCGGAGACTCTACAAGAGCATATTAAAAGATTAGAGAATTTATTTCTTAGATTGCGAAAAGCGGTTTTAAAATTACAACCAGAGAAATGTGAATTTTTTAAAAAAACAGTTACATATTTAGGTCATGTTATTAGTGCAGAAGGAATTAAAACAGATTCGCGGAAAATTGAAGCTGTACGAAAATTTCCACGCCCTCAAAATGCTAAAAATATCAAGCAATTTTTGGGTTTAGCGGGCTACTATAGAAGATTTATTTATCAATTTTCAAAAATTGCAAAACCTTTAACGGATTTATTAAAAAAGGACGTTCAATTTAAATGGTCAGAAGAAACAGAAAAGGCATTTGAGACATTACGCATTAGGTTATGCGAAAAACCGGTATTAATTTTTCCAAATTTCGAAATTACTTTCAATCTAACGACCGACGCTTCGGGATATGCAATTGCTGGAGTCTTAAGTCAGGGTGAGATAGGGAAAGATCAACCCGTTGCATACGTCTCTCGAGTTCTTTCGGATGTTGAAAAACGTTGGGACACGTTTAACAAAGAAGGACTAGCAATAATATTTTGCATTAAGCATTTCCGACCGTATTTATTTGGACGAAAATTTTATCTTATAACAGACCATAAACCACTGGTATGGTTACAAACGCATAAGGAGCCGAACTCACGAGTTACGCGATGGCGTCTTATGCTCGCGGAGTACGATTTCGAAATTAAATACCGACCGGGTCGTTTAAATGTAGCAGACGCACTGTCTAGAAACCCCATAGACAAGGTCCTAGTTATTACGAGAAGCAAGGCAATAGCGGCAAGTAATGAGCCCGAGTCTAGCCTAGTTGAACCACCGCGGGGTATGACCACGAGAGCGAAGGCGGGTCGCCAGGTAGGCCAGCGATATTTAGACGCGATAGAGGCTCTATGCCCGCAAAGGGGAAGAAGAAACGAGAGGCGAGCGAACGAACGATCACCGGACCGTGGAGAAGGAACGCACGACGATACGGAGGTGGAAACTTTCGAGCCGGAACCCCTCGTTCACTCGGAAAATGCGCGGTTACGCTTACATGAAGATCTTGATCATGTTAATGAATCATTACTTGAAAACGATCCGCAATTCAGTCCTGATCAAATAAACGAAGAGACGTCGATCTATGAAGAACAATTTAATGAAATTAACGATAAACAAGTAATTATTACATGCAGAGAAAAATTATTTATGCGTAAGGACAATTATATGTATTTTGTTACTACAACAGGAGAACCATGCGACGATGGAGCTTCGCAATTAAAACTACAGAATAAATTACCAAGATTCAAGGAAATGCAGGTTGGAATACCGGTTTTGATAAATGTAAACACAAAAATTCATATAGCATTACCGATACGAACAGAATCGTTAATCGGGCTAAGTGGAATTGATAATAACCTAAATTTATTATGCGAAAATCTATATTTAACTTTAGATACAATACAGATAAAATCAATAAGTATAGCGAAAACCGATAGAATTGAAAATTTAGAGTGGGAATTAGTTTTAGAAAAACTAAAAGGAGTTTTTAGTCAAAGCACGGTAAAATTAATTGTTTGTTTAGGTCTAATACGATATCCGACACTAGACGATCGAATTCCGATTATAGAAGAAGCTCATTGTTCGGCTATAGGAGGACATAGAGGTGTCACAAAAACCTATAACCGTATTAAACAAAATTATAACTGGGAGAATTTAAAGATAGAGGTACAAGATTTTATAAGAAAATGTTTGAATTGCCAATTAAAAAAATTGGTTAGGGTTAAAACTAGAGCTCCAATGGTTATTACAAACTCGGGAACGCACGCTATGGACCGAATAAGTATGGATATTGTTGGTCCCCTATGCAAAACCAATCGGGGAAACGAGTACATTTTAACCTTCCAAGACTTATTAACTAAATTCGCATTAGCTGAGCCCTTGGCGCGAATTTCGGCCATGGATGTAGCGAATGGTTTAATAAGAAAAGTCATATGCATATTTGGCGCACCTCGAATAATCCTTACGGATCAAGGTACGAATTTCATGAGTAAATTAATGAAAATAATAGCAAAAATATTTAGAATTAAACAAACTAAAACCACGGCGTTCCACCCACAATCAAACGGTGGACTTGAGCGATCGCACTCAAGTCTCATTGAATACTTGAAATTTTTTGTACATAGTAATCGAAAGAATGGGACGATTATCTGGATTTGGCTACCTTTAATTTTAACACGGGAATTAGTGAGTCTACATGGCATACGCCGTTTGAACTCGTGTTCGGCCGACTGGCAGGCACACCCTCGAACGCACCGGTCGAAACAGAAGACCTGGCGCCTACATACAAAGGTTATCTTGAAGATTTAGTCAAGCGCCTAAACAGTCTACAAAACATAGCCCAACAAAACCTTTTAAAGGCAAAACTTCGAGCCAAGAAATACTACGATCGTAAGGTAAACGTTTTAACACTACAAATCGGTGATTACGTATGGCTGCAAAAGGGGCCAAAACCTAAGAAATTTGACGATCAATACTAGGGTCCATTTTTAGTTCTAGACGTTTCCGACAATGGGAATGTAAAAATTCAAATAAATGGAAATAAAAATAAAATAGTGCACATAAATCGCTTACGCAAATCGCATATTGAAACCGAATAAGCTTGTTGGTATTTAAATTTAAGAGCATGACGAATGTAAATAAAAAAAAACTAAGCCATGTATATAGCAAAACTCTAACAATGATATGTATTTTCACAAATGCAAAAATGCTAAGCAAATCAATAAAGAATCAGTCAATAGATTCTGATAATTTAAAAAAAAAGCGGAAAGATAAAACTAAGCATTTTTGCAACGGTTCTATAAATAAATAAAAAAAAAGAACGCTTTCATGAACTTATTTAATGTTGCAGATGAGTTGTAAAACACTATTGGCCATCATTTATCTCACAACTATTATACCAAGGAAAATCTATATTAACGCAATCATAGGGTACGACTGTTCGCAGCACGTCTCAAATTTAACAACATTTTCGTTAATTCACGTAGGAGAATGCGACATACCTGAACCGGTAGTAAATACAACAAAAATTTATGTACGACTATTGCAATTAAATGATTTTTCAAGCACTCATGTAAAGCTTTGTAAAGTAGAAATAAAAAGATCGGTAACATACTGCGGCGCGTTTTCGCATAGAAAAGACAAAAACAGAGGGGAGGTTCAGTTTATTGATGAAATTTCTAGGGAAGAATGTAATAGAATGCATGTGTACCGCGCACACCGAGTACGAGACGAAGTAATAAGTAACTTAAAACTGAACGGATCGATTGTCCACCCAATGACGTTTGTTGGAAAGGTAGATCAAGCAGGAGATTGTAGTAACGCAGGAATGTACGCGGATCCATATGGTATTTTTGACGATGCTATAGTCACGGGCTATGTTACCATTACTTTAAGGGATTACTATGCACCGGTAAACTTAAATGCTAACGAGGTTATTTTACGATCCGGTACGCGCTGTAAGTTTAATCAAGATGATTGTATTGACGTAGAAGCAGGGTACGCCTTTTGGGATAGGTTACCAGTACAGGCATGCGAACGCAGTAAATACTCAGAATTATACGCGGGTTATGTTAATAAAGTTGTAGAACAAGGCAATGAGCAACATCCGGTATATGTAATGGAATCGAGCGAGATAACCTTTGCTTTTACGACTTTAGGACAAATTCCGGTGTGTTCGTATGAATTAATTAGAACAGAGCACCCAAAATTATTTTTTCTAGAAGGACCAATAACAGAAACCTTCCAAGCCGTAAGAAATCCGTCAATAGAAAATCTCGACATTTTTGCATACGTAAACTCTAAATTCGTTTACGTAGAAAAACATATTAAAGGACAATTAAAAACATTATATCGCAATTTAATTTTGCAAAAATGCGAATTGGAAAGAAGAGTTATATCAAATGCATTAAGCATTGCAGCAACAGTACCTGACGTTTTTGCATATCAAATTATGAAAAAAAGTGGTTACATGGGCTTGGTAGCCGGAGAAGTTGTGCACTTAATGAAGTGCGTACAAATTGATGTTCAACGAAGAGAAACTACAAAATGTTACCAAGAGTTACCAGTGACCAAAGACGGCAAAGATTATTTTTTGACGCCAAGGACACATATTTTAAAACAATATGGAACCGAAGCTGCCTGCAGTGTTCTGATTCCTCCTATGTTCTTACTAGGGGAAGATTGGTTTACTATTTTACCAAGAGGAACAACTAAGGGAGTAAAACCAGACATTTTAAAACCAACTACTAAAAATAACTGGAATTACACAGAGCCAACCCAACTTGCAAAAAGCGGAATTTACACCCAAGCGGAGATCCAAGCACTAAGACAACACCTTATGTTTCCCGTAGAAAGGCCAGCCATGTTGAACACAATTGCATTAGGAATGACCGGGAAAAAGGTAGATAAAAACGGTATGTCTATTACCCGATTATTCGATGAAGAAGCGTTGACAGAATTAGCCAATAACACTTGGATGAAAATTTGGGGGCAATTATGTACTTTCGGATCATTTAGCGCAGCTATTATAGGCATTTTTATGATAGGGCGTTTAATAAAATTTTTAGTTGATACCATTTTACATGGTTATGCTTTGTATAGTTTATATGGGTGGTCACTTCATATTATAGGAGCCATTTGGAATTCAGTCACTCAATTATTACTGCACGTCGCAAGGGATAAACCAACGCGTGACGCAAGGAAAAAGAGGGAAGAACAAGCTACGCCTTCGGAAGTAGCGGGCACTCGAGCGGAACATTTTTCGGACTCGCACGTACCTTTCGCCCCGCCCGAACCTAGCACCTACACGGCACAACCCACTGTGGTAAGAGTCAATGAGTCAAGAGGGGGTAAAATAGTAAGGTGCGGAGCTCAAAATAATCTATATCCGCAAATATTTATAGAACCGGATATCTTCTCTACCGCCACGCAGAAAACGCAAATTCGATAACGTGTAAATTTTGCTATTTCAACTGCAGTTTTTTTTTTACACAAAAAAAATAAAAGGTGTCATTTATAAAATAAAAAAAATTGTAAAATGGAAAAAAAAATATATACATTAGCAGAAGTACAAAGATATAATGTTATGAGCGCTTTGATTAATTTGAGAATTCAAATTACATGGGCATCGCAAAAACGAAACGAAAGCACTTTCCAATTCGGCGCACGAATGGAAAGAATGTTACATAATTATAAAACATTGGGAGAAATAGCACAAGAAGAATGCAGGGAAATAACCGATTCATGCCTACAACGCGAAAATCTAGCACTTGGGGCATTTTTAAAGGGGCTTCGACCGGAAGTCAAAAGATACATTTGTAAACCGGAAATCTACACAAATCTGGACCATGCAATTCGTCATGCGCGTAACATTCAATATCATTTAGATGACTTGAGAATGTTTAGAAAACGATGTTCGATTATTCTACAGTAATTAATTGAAATACATAAAATAAATAATCGACTTTTTTTTTATCCATACAGAATTGAATGGACGATGGTGTAGATCGATGGGAAAATCGAAACCTTTCATGCTACAGGCCAATTCTGCCGCATCCAGTTCTTTTCTACACAAGATTATAGTAACCTTTTGCGATAAATACTAATGAAATATTATTAGCAAATCTGTCTAAGTACTTTAGGGACAAAAGACTCAATTAATCTTAGGACTAAAAATTAATATTATGTAAAATAAGGGAACGTAATATATATATATATATATATACATAATACCTATATTTAGACAGTATAGGAATATTCTATAAGTTTAAACAGTATACTATATTAATAAAAAAAATGTCAGTTTTAGTAAGAAATTGGGAGCGACTTTGCTATTTTTGTCATAATACATACCTGTGTCATTATTGTTATACGACAAAATTATCACACATAGAAAAAATTCGGTTTTCATTAAGTGCTACACGAACGATACGCGAATTAATTTGTACTTTTACTGATCTAAAATGTTTTTGTTGCGGACTCCCAATTCCTTTCAAAAGTTGTCTTATCGAGCAAGAAGTTAAATGTAATGGATATGTATTAACGCGCGTAAATGGCGGACTACACGAATGTGTAACATCGCAATTACAACCTCGAGAACAACTTAAATGGAATTTCTTGACTCCAGCGCGAGTAAATAAACAAAATAGTATTCTATTCGAAGAGAGCACAAACGTATTATGTAAACGAAGCACTAAAGGAATCGACCAACATACAGAAACCAGTAGAGCAGAATCAACAAATCCAAAGATTCAAGAGATAAAAAAGGAAAATAAAGCTGAATGAAAGAAATTATGCGTATACCTATGACATTAAGCGCATATGGAAATAAATCTCAGAGAAACATAAAAATATGTGTAATTAACATAATACGATAAATTGGAACGCATAGGAAAAAAATGTTAAAAAAAATTTATATACAAACGCACATAAATAAAGGAACAATATATTGGACATAATAAGGTTTTTTTTTTATTATTATGTTACAGACAAAATGGAGAAGATTATGTGCGCATTTTCCATCGTGATTCACGTTGTGATTGCGACGACTCAAAATAAGGCAATTGTAACAGAGCGAAATAACCCCGGAATCATTTTTAATCGATTGCAAAAAATAGACTTTATTAAACAAGAATGGTGTATAATAACTACAATTGACACGCAGAAAGTTTTTGGAATCCAAGAAAATTTTACAAAAATAATACAAGATATTGTACAATCCGACACGTATACAAGGCTAAAGGACGCGGTAACGATAAGCAGAATTTATTTATTACAAGAAAAAATGCGCGAGTTCTCTAGAATAAGAGACGCTTATATCACTTCAGCGACTTCATATTCGTCAGGAGACGAAGTTTTAGATAAGGGGGGGGGGACGAAAACGCATTTACAAAAAATTCATCACTAGCTATAGTATCAATTATTACGCAAATGAGACATCACTCTCGAGAAGCAATGTTAGGAAGATGTACAGCAAAGGCATACATAGATAATGAAATCATGCAAACTTTAGAAAAAATGTCTGTAGAAATGAAGCAACTGGAAGCGATATTACAAATACTACAAGGAGAAAAAGGAGTAATAGATATTGACAAATCAAGAGTTGAGGAAACAATCAATCTAGCATTACAAAATTTGGATAGTTACTTGGATATAGCCAACACGATAACAAGTTTATTGTCAACAACAAAGTTTTCCGGCGCTACAAGAAATTTAAGAATTATTTTAAAAATGATAGAAAAAGTATCCGAAACCAAGAGTCCGGTAAAAATTGAACAAATAAATGCGGCGATAATTGCCGAGTTCGCTCCAAGAGAATTAACAATTTATAAAGATCACATAATTATGCAAATAATAATACCAATGGTAGAAAAGGAAACGCACACTTTATACAAAATGCTACCAGTGCCAGTTTTCCAACAAGGGGATTTAATCCATAATGCAGCGTACATTCAACCCAGGGACGATTTTATAGCCTCTCTTCCCAACGGGGAAAAACACACCTTTTTAAGTACAACACAGCTGTCGAGATGCATTAAATTACAGAGGAATTATATATGCGTAAGGGAAAACCCTGTGCATCTCCAACGAGAGTGTGAAAGCAAATTATTACTGGAACAAGACTATGCAACTTTTAGTTCATGTAGAATTAATTTTATGAAAGGCAAGAACTTATACATCATTAAAACTGCTCATCCAAGACACTATGTTTACTCAGTCGCAAAGCCTACACTCGTAAATGTATTTTGTCCAGGATTCGAGGAGACATACACTTTTCAACAAGCAGGAACGATTTCCCTCTCAGCGGGCTGCCACTTTAAGGTTCACGATAACATCTACTACGCTTCAGAGCTGCTGGTGAGAGAAAAGGACACGTACTATTTACCACCATTGCAGTTGATCGGAGCAGGAAAAAACCTTCCGAGCGATTTAAAACCGGATAAAACTATTAATGTTAAAATTGAAAATCAAATAACTGATGCTTACTTACATGGAATGGTTATTATACTAATGCTTTTTGCCGGATGCTTAATACTATGTCGATATATTTTCCAAAAATGTATTAGGAAATCAAGAAAAGACAAAGTAGAATACGTCCCAATGCGACCAGTTGATCCGACAATACAATGGAATTTCTTACCTCGAGAACACGTATATGCAACTCCGAGAACACCACCCAAGACGTATGAACCAGAACCACCTCCGAACACGCCAGTTTTATCCGAGAAAACTGAACCAAGTAACAATGTTTAAGGCATTTAAAAATGACTTATAATTAACAATTACTTATTATAATAAAATATATAATGTAAACAGTATGCTCGCTTATCATTTAAATATAAATATTTGTTTATAAATAAATTATAATAACTTTCGAACTTGCGCAATAAGTAAATATATGTATATGAATAGGATGTAGATTATAAAAAAAACCCTTGATTTTATCTATTTCTTTTTATCCAATCCAGGGCTTTCCCTGAATCATAATTAAGTCACGGGGGTGGAGAAAACATAAAATCCAACAGTACCAGCCTATAAATAGGGGGGTTTCACGCTTGACAATCTATTCTTACTTGTAGCAACAACACGGCCACACGTCAACCCTCACACACCAAGATGAGCAACGACAACTGGGATATGGAAATAGAACTCGATTCGTCAGTGGGATGGATGACGGAACGACGTGCTTTAAGAAAAACGACAGTCCTGTGGCAGTTTCTAAGAAAATATTTTTCTTTATGGGTATACATAATGAGAGACGGTCAAGTACGACGAACCACTCGTGCCCGGATAAGAATAGCCGGACACCACTACCCAGCATACACTGCTGATGAGAGAATAGCCAGCCAATGGTGGCATACACAACATGTACAAGAGAGGATCTGCAATGATTTGGATCCAAATACGGTACGGTACCACAGGCAGAAGTACCATAGGTTTCTGGAAAAGGTAATGGACGGATTACTGGAGCCAGGAGTAACAAACCATTGGGACAGCGATCTGAACCTAGAGGGATTATCCCTCTTAAATTACGGCAGCACGGAAGAAGTCGAACGACCGGCTCCTTGCGTGGAATGCGGTTTGAGGGTGAAGAACACGCGGCATTATTGCCCGCGATGCGAGTTCATTGGCCGATTCGACATCCCCAGATACCAAGGATTGAATTGTTGGTGCATCTGGGAATACGGAGACTTATCACTCCACGTCTGTGACTCATGCAAGGAGGAAGTATACGACCTCCTCAGAAGACAAAGAAGGATAGCTGGACAAGAGTATTGACAAATGCATGATTTTTTCCTTTAGCTTTTCCTTCCTCATGTTTATTCTCATTTCTCTCCTTTTTCCTCTTTTTAGATTTACTAGAATAAATGCACAAATGAAAGAAAAATAAAAAAATATATTCATATGCATATATGTATTTATAAACAAAATACAATAATATATATATATATATACCAATTTATGTAGCAATAATTGTAATATCTAGTTTTTAAGAAAAATAAATAAATAAATAAATAAATAAATAATAAACAAACAAAAAAAAACAACAAACAAAAAAATAAACAAACAAATAAACAAAAAAAAAACAACAAACAAAAAAACAACAAACAAACAAAAAACAAACAAGACAGCAAACGTGTGGACGTTTACGCCTGGCGTTAAACTTCTCTAAGGGGAGAGGTGTCGCGTCATGATAGACGCAACGTACACACATGCGCGTACACATACACACACACATACGCACACACACATAGGAGTAGGATGTCCTCGTCAAAGACAGGAACCGCCTTGAAAAATTCTAGCCAATAACTTAATTAACTTAATTAGGTCACGCATGACAAAGAATAAATTAATTAAGTAAATGTACAATATTTGATTGGCCAAGAGGAACCAAAACTCCACCCCAAACCCTTGATATAAATAGGGATGTCGCGCAGGGGTGTGCGCTCTTGCTCTTTAGTCTTTTCTCAAGTAAGGTAAACTCCTGTATCCAAAACTTAACGCGAAATAAAGCAAGAAATCGAAAGTCATTGTTCAGTATCTTTAAACCTTCAAACACCAGTCTTTTTCCTATTCCCTTTAAAATCCAAATTAGTCTATACCGCATTTCTATTGTAAGGGAGTCTCTGTATCGAGGATCAACGAGAGCGAGAAAGACAGCCGAGCAGTTGCAGCCACCGGTCAACCGTAGATCTCCCGCCCGATAAGGTTGGTTGTTTTCCTTTCCTCGCCTTCACTCATTGTTGCACCTCGGGCTTACCCATGCACGTAAATTTCGGAAGGGTCTATGACCTGTGCTATACCGAGGAGAATTGCCACCCATCCTTGACGCTATACGCGTACTAAAACGGGAAACTTCTATTTTTAATTTAAATTCAGTCTATTTAATTTTTCTACGTTACGTCTACCCTAGGACGTAACACTAGAGTAAGGAATTTTAATTTTTATTTTTAATACGTAGTAACACATATATCATTACTTACAATATTTCCACACTATTCCTATAAGAAGCTACATCAATCTAGTAACAAATGTGTTATTTTTGTACCAGAATAATATTTTCAACAAAAAAATTAGAATATAAAATTATTCTTTGACCATTTTACATATATTTCATGCTTTTTCATGATGTTTCACGGAAAGGAGATAAAGAATTTAAAATTTCATACAAAATTACTAAACTCAGCTAATGCATGGTAAGTATTCAATTATTCATTCAAACAAATAATTATACATTATAATTGAATTTATAAAATTTTTTTTCAGATTAAAATTCTGGCTAAAAGATTTATTTTCACATTTTATTAATTTTGTTTTATTTTCAAAAATCTTTTATAAAAAAGAATTTACTAATTGCAACCAAAAAATTTCAATGTTATTATACAATTACAATAATAAAAAATTGAATATTAATTATAAAAGTTATTTTAATATTACATTTAGTATTACATTAAAAAAATGAATGAAAAATAATATTTTAAATTTTTTAACCACCTTCCTCACGCATTTTACATCTTTGAAATAGGAGATGATGAAAAATGTTTGTAAAAAAATCTATATAGATGTAATAAAAAAAAATAAAACGTATCGTCAAATAATATATATATTACATTAAATTATATATATTATATTATATATGTTATCAATATTTATTAGACTAATAGTACTGTTTTTGTCAATGTTCGTATTACTGCGACCACTTTTATTTACCGAAAACTTCTATAAAATATTTTTGGAATTTTTCTACTAAACCCCCCTCTTACCCCCTACCACTCAATCATTACATGGGGGATAAATTAAAATTGGTTGTCATATTCAATTTTGACCCTTCCTCCTACCTTCCTTCATCTTTAAAATAGGGGATAAAAAAGAGTGGTTGTCATATTATTATTCACCTGTAACGAAACCCCTAAATTATTTTTGGAATTTTTCTAATTCTATTTCCCCCCTCAATCCCCTCCTCCATCTAGCAATAAATGGAGGATAAATGAAGAGTGATTATCATTTCGCTATTCACCGTAACCAAAAACGTCATCTTAGTTTTTATACAATAGAAAAGAATGGTCTTCATATTCTAATTCACATATCGTCGGCTGAGTGGAAGAACGGTCTATCCGCTTGGAAAACGCCCTATCTCGGAACGTGCTTTGAAAACGCCCTATCTCGGAACTCGCTTGGAAAATGCCCTATCTCGCGCCTCGGTTGAAGAACGCCATATCTCAAATGAAATTTTTTGCTTTCAAATTTTGTAGTGGCACAACTGCGCAACTTAAAAATTCTAAGCTTCAAAATCTCATCCGTTTTCTCAACTTTTTTTTTAACCTTTATTAACTTAAAACATTTTTTAAATTGCACACAGGTCGGCTGATATAATAAGTACTCGATACATCGCCGCTGATAGACAGATAAAGTCAGAGAAGTCCCGTTTTCCAAGCGGGTTCCGAGATAGGGCGTTTTCCAAGTGGATCGCGAGATAGGGCGTTTTCCAAGCAAATTCCGAGATAGGGCGTTTTCCAAGCGGATCTCGAGATAGGGCGTTTTACCGATAACCCCTATAAAATATTTAAAAGATTTTCTAATTTTACCACCCCCTTATGACTCCTCCTGCACCTATCATTACATGTGAGATAAATGATGAGTGGTTGTCGTATTCAGCGTTAACCCTTCCACTCCACACATACGTTTAATTCTTGTAACATTTGGGATACCGAACACCGGAGAACGGACGAATTTTGATATATATATATATAGATAATAAATCAAAAATAAAATTTTAATTTTTTTATCCATCTTTCTCACTCATTTTACACCTTTGTAATAGAGTATTATGAAAAATGTGTAAAAACGTATATTTAAATGTGATAAAAAAACAGAACGACACATCAAATAAAAGCTATCCCAGAATACCTAAACACTTCCCGAAATGTCGAGGAAATCCCGTAATTAGTGAAGTATCCCAAAATAACTCACAAATTTCCGAAATTTCCAAGAAATTCCAAAATTAGTACAGTTATTCCGGCATACCTCAGAAATTCCAGAAATATCGAGGAAATCCCGTAATTATTGAAGTTATACCGAAATATTTAGAAAATCCCAAAATTAGTGGAGCTATCCCAGCATACCTCAACACTTCCCGAAATATCCAGGAAATCCCAAAATTAGTGCAGTTATCCCGGCATACCTCAGAAAAAACTGAAATATTAAGAAAATCTCGAAATTGGTGGAGTTATCCCGGAGTACATTCAAAATTCCCGAAATATCCAGGAAATCCGAAATTATTAAATTTATCCCGGCATAACTCAGAAATTCCCGAAATATCCAGGAAATCCCAAAATTAGTGCAGTTATTCCGGCATACCTCAGAAATTCCCGAAATATCGAGGAAATCCCGTAATTATCGAAGTTATACCGACATATTCAAAAATCCCAAAAGTGGTGATGTATCCTGGCATACCTCAAAGATGATCGAAATATTAAGAAAATCTCGAAATTTGTGGAATTATCCCGGAATACATCAAAAATTCCCGAAATATCCAGGAAATCCCGTAATTAGTAAAGTTATCCCGAAATAATTCAGAAATTCCCGAAGTATTCGCTAAATCCCAAAATTAGTAAATTTATTCCGTCATACCTCAGAAATTATCGAAATATTTAGAAAATCCCAAAATTAGTGGAGCTATCCCAGAATACCTCAACACTTCCCGAAATGTCGAGAAAATCCCGTAATTAGTGAAGTATCCCGAAATAACTCACAAATTCGCGAAATATCCAGGAAATCCCAAAATTAGTGCAGTTATCCCGGCATACCTCAGAAATAACTGAAATATTAAGAAAATCTCGAAATTGGTGGAGTTATCCCGGAGTACATCCAAAATTCCCCAAAATACCCAGGAAATCCGAAATTATTAAATATATCCCGGCATACCTCAGAAATTCCCGAAATATCCAGGAAATCCCAAAATTAGTGCAGTTATTACGGCATACCTCAGAAATTCCCGAAATATCGAGGAAATCCAGTAATTATCGAAGTTATACCGACATATTCAAAAATCCCAAAAGTGGTGATGTATCCTGGCATACCTCAAAGATGATCGAAATATTAAGAAAATCTCGAAATTTGTGGAATTATCCCGGAATACATCAAAAATTCCCGAAATATCCAGGAAATCCCGTAATTAGTAAAGTTATCCCGAAATAATTCAGAAATTCCCGAAGTATTCGCTAAATCCCAAAATTAGTAAATTTATTCCGTCATACCTCAGAAATTATCGAAATATTTAGAAAATCCCAAAATTAGTGGAGCTATCCCAGAATACCTCAACACTTCCCGAAATGTCGAGAAAATCCCGTAATTAGTGAAGTATCCCGAAATAACTCACAAATTCGCGAAATATCCAGGAAATCCCAAAATTAGTGCAGTTATCCCGGCATACCTCAGAAATAACTGAAATATTAAGAAAATCTCGAAATTGGTGGAGTTATCCCGGAGTACATCCAAAATTCCCCAAAATACCCAGGAAATCCGAAATTATTAAATATATCCCGGCATACCTCAGAAATTCCCGAAATATCCAGGAAATCCCAAAATTAGTGCAGTTATTACGGCATACCTCAGAAATTCCCGAAATATCGAGGAAATCCAGTAATTATCGAAGTTATACCGACATATTCAGGAAATCCCAAAAGTGGTGATATATCCTGGCATACCTCAAAGATGACCGAAATATTAAGAGATCTCGAAATTGGTGGAGATATCCCGGAATACATCAAAATTTCTGAAATATCCAGGAAATCCCGTAATTAGTAAAGTTATCCCGAAATAATTCAGAAATCCCCGAAGTATTCGCTAAATCCCAAAATTAGTAAATTTATCCCGTCGTACCTCAGAAATTATCGATATATTTAGAAAATAGCGAAATTAGTGGAGCTATCCCAGAATACCTCAACACCTCCCGATATGTCGAGGAAATCCCGTAATTAGTGAAGTATCCCGACATAACTCACAAATTTCTGAAATATCCAGGAAATTCCAAAATAAGTACAGTTATTCCGGCATACCTCAGAAATTCCCGAAATATCGAGGAAATCCCGTAATTATTGAAGTGATACCGAAATATTCAGGAAATCCCAAAAGTAGTGAAGTATCCCGGCATACCTCAAAGATGATCGAAATATTAAGAAAATCTCGAACTTGGTGGAATTATCCCGGAATACATCAAAAATTCCCGAAATATCCAGGAAATCCCGAAATTAGTAAAGTTATCCCGAAATAATTCAGAAATAATCGAAGTAATCGCTAAATCCCAAAATTAGTAAATTTATCCCGTCATACCTCAGAAATTATCGAAATATTTAGAAAATCGCGAAATTTGTGGAGCTATCCCAGAATACCTCAACACTTCCCGATATGTCGAGCAATTCCCGTAATTAGTGAAGTATCCCGACATAACTCACAAATTTCTGAGATATCCAGGAAATTCAAAAATAAGTACAGTTATTCCGGCATGCCTCAGAAATTCCCGAAATATCGAGGTAATCCCGTAATTATTGAAGTGATACCGAAATACTCAGGAAATTCCAAAAGTAGTGAAGTATCCCGGCATACCTCAAAGATGATCGAAATAGTAAGAAAATCTCGAAATTGGTGGAATTATCCCGGAATACATAAAAAATTCCCGATATATCCAGGAAATCCCGTAATTAGTAAAGTTATCCCGATATAATTCAGAAATTCCCGAAGTATTCGCTAAATCCCAAAATTAGTAAATTTATTCCGTCGTACCTCAGAAATTATCGAAATATTTAGAAAATCCCAAAATTAGTGGAGCTATCCCAGAATACCTCAACACTTCCCGAAATGTCGAGGAAATCCCGTAATTAGTGAAGTATCCCGAAATAACTCACAAATTTCCGAAATATCCAGGAAATCCCAAAATAAGTACAGTTATTCCGGCATGCCGCAGAAATTCCCGAAATATCGAGGTAATCCCGTAATTATTGAAGTGATACCGAAATACTCAGGAAATTCCAAAAGTAGTGAAGTATCCCGGCATACCTCAAAGATGATCGAAATAGTAAGAAAATCTCGAAATTGGTGGAATTATCCCGGAATACATAAAAAATTCCCGATATATCCAGGAAATCCCGTAATTAGTAAAGTTATCCCGATATAATTCAGAAATTCCCGAAGTATTCGCTAAATCCCAAAATTAGTAAATTTATTCCGTCGTACCTCAGAAATTATCGAAATATTTAGAAAATCCCAAAATTAGTGGAGCTATCCCAGAATACCTCAACACTTCCCGAAATGTCGAGGAAATCCCGTAAGTAGTGAAGTATCCCGACATAACTCACAAATTTCTGAGATATCCAGGAAATTCCAAAATAAGTACAGTTATTCCGGCATGCCTCAGAAATTCCCGAAATATCGAGGTAATCCCGTAATTATTGAAGTGATACCGAAATACTCAGGAAATTCCAAAAGTAGTGAAGTATCCCGGCATACCTCAAAGATGATCGAAATAGTAAAAAAATCTCGAAATTGGTGGTATTATCCCGGAATTCATAAAAAATTCCCGATATATCCAGGAAATCCCGTAATTAGTAAAGTTATCCCGATATAATTTAGAAATTCCCGAAGTATTCGCTAAATCCCAAAATTAGTAAATGTATTCCGTCGTACCTCAGAAATTATCGAAATATTTAGAAAATCCCAAAATTAGTGGAGCTATCCCAGAATACCTCAACACTTCCCGAAATGTCGAGGAAATCCCGTAATTAGTGAAGTATCCCGAAATAACTCACAAATTTCCGAAATATCCAGGAAATCCCAAAATTAGTGCAGTGATCCCGGCATACCTCAGAAAAAACTGAAATATTAAGAAAATCTCGAAATTGGTGGTTACCCCGGAGTACATCCAAAATTCCCGAAATATCCTGGAAATCCTAAATAATTAAATTTATCCCGAAATAACTCACAACTTTCCGAAATATCCAGGAAATTCCAAAATTAGTACAGTTATTCCGGCATACCTCAGAAATTCCCGAAATATCGAGGAAATCCCGTAATTATTGAAGTTATACTGAAATATTCAGGAAATTCCAAAGGTAGTGAAGTATTCCGGCATACCTCAAAGATGACCGAAATATTAAGAATCTCGAAATTAGTGGAGTTATCCCGGAGTACACCCAAAAATTCCGAAATATCCAGGAAATCCGAAATTATTAAATTTATCCCGGCATACCTCAGAAATTCCCGAAATATCCAGGAAATCCCAAAATTAGTGCAGTTATTCCGGCATACCACAGAAATTCCCGAAATATCGAGGAAATCCCGTAATTATTGAAGTGATACCGAAATATTCAGGAAATCCCAAAAGTAGTGAAGTATCCCGGCATACCTCAAAGATGATCGAAATATTAAGAAAATCTCGAAATTGGTGGAATTATCCCGGAATACATCAGAAATTCCCGAAATATCCAGGAAATCCCGTAATTAGTGCAGTTATTCCGGCATACCTCAGAAATTCCCGAAATATCGAGGAAATCCCGTAATTATTGAAGTTATACCGACACATTCAGGAAATCCCAAAAGTGTTGATGTACCCCGGCATACCTCAAAGATGACCGAAATATTAAGAAAATCTCGAAATTGGTGGAGTTATCCCGGAATACATCAACATTTCTGAAATATCCAGGAATTCCCGTAATTAGTAAAGTTATCCCGAAATAATTCAGAAATTCCCAAAGTATCCGCTAAATCCCAAAATTTGCAAATTTATCCCGTCATACCACAGAAATTATCGAAATATTTAGAAAATCGCCAAATTAGTGGAGCTATCCCAGAATACCTCAACACTTCCCGATATGTCGAGGAATTCCCGTAATTAGTAAAGTATCCCGACATAACTCACAAATTTCTGAAATATCCAGGAAATTCCAAAATAAGTACAGTTATTCCGGCATACCTCAGAAATTCCCGAAATATCGAGGAAATCCCGTAATTATTGAAGTGATACCGAAATATTCAGGAAATCCCAAAAGTAGTGAAGTATCCCGGCATACCTCAAAGATGATCGAAATATTAAGAAAATCTCGAACTTGGTGGAATTATCCCGGAATACATCAAAAATTCCCGAAATATCCAGGAAATCCCGTAATTAGTAAAGTTATCCCGATATAATTCAGAAATTCCCGAAGTATTCGCTAAATCCCAAAATTAGTAAATTTATTCCGTCGTTCCTCAGAAATTATCGAAATATTTAGAAAATCGCCAAATTAGTGGAGCTATCCCAGAATACCTCAACACTTCCCGAAATGTCGAGGAAATCCCGAAATTAGTGAAGTATCCCGTAATAACTCACAAATTCCCGAAATATCCAGGAAATCCCAAATTAGTGCAGTTATTCCGGCATACCTCAGAAATTCTCGAAATATCGAGGAAATCCCGTAATTATTGAAGTGATACCGAAAAATTCAGGAAATCCCAAAAGTAGTAAAGTATCCTGGAATACCTCAAAGATGACGGAAATATTAAGAAAATCTAGAAATTGGTGGAGTTATCCCGGAATATATCAAAAATTCCCGATATATCCAGGAAATCCCGTAATTAGTATAGTTATCCCGGCATACCTCAGAAATAACTGAAATATTAAGAAAATATCGAAATTGGTGGAGTTATCCCGGAGTACATCCAAAATTCCCAAAATATCCAGGAAATCCGAAATTATTAAATTTATCCCGGAATACCTCAAAAATTCCCGAAATATCAAGGAAATCCCAAAATTAGTGCAGTTATTCCGGCATACCTCAGAAAAAACTGAAATATTAAGAAAATCTCAAAATTGCTGGAGTTATCCCGGAGTACATCCAAAATTCCCGAAATACCCAGGAAATCCGAAATTATTAAATTTATCCCGGCATACCTCAGAAATTCCCGAAATATCCAGGAAATCCCAAAATTAGTGCAGTTATTCCGGCATACCTCAGAAATTCCCGAAATATCGAGGAAATCCCGTAATTATCGAAGTTATACCGACATATTCAGGAAATCCCAAAAGTGGTGATGTATCCTGGCATACCTCAAACATGACCGAAATATTAAGAGATCTCGAAATTGGTGGAGATATCCCGGAATGCATCAAAATTTCTGAAATATCCAGGAAATCCCGTAATTAGTAAAGTTATCCCGAAATAATTCAGAAATCCCCGAAGTATTCGCTAAATCCCAAAATTAGTAAATTTATCCCGTCATACCTCAGAAATTATCGAAATATTTAGAAAATAGCGAAATTAGTGGAGCTATCCCAGAATACCTCAACACCTCCCGATATGTCGAGGAAATCCCGTAATTAGTGAAGTATCCCGACATAACTCACAAATTTCTGAAATATCCAGGAAATTCCAAAATAAGTACAGTTATTCCGGCATACCTCAGAAATTCCCGAAATATTGAGGAAATCCCGTAAATTTGAAGTGATACCGAAATAGTCAGGAAATCCCAAAAGTAGTGAAGTATCCCGGCATACCTCAAAGATGATCGAAATATTAAGAAAATCTAGAAATTGGTGGAATTATCCCGGAGTACATCAAAAATTCCCGAAATATCCAGGAAATCCCGTAATTAGTAAAGTTATCCCGAACTAATTAAAATTAGTAAATTTATTCCGTCATACCTCAGAAATTATCGAAATATTTAGAAAATCCCAAAATTAGTCGAGCTATCCCAGAATATCTCAACACATCCCGAAATGTCGAGGAAATCCCGTAATTAGTGAAGTATCCCAAATAACTAACAAATTTCCGAAATATCCAAGAAATTCCAAAATTAGTACAGTTATTCCGGCATACCTCAGAAATTCCAGAAATATCGAGGAAATCCCGTAATTATTGAAGTTATACCGAAATATTTAGAGAATCCCAAAATTAGTGGAGCATCCCAGCATACCTCAACACTTCCCGAAATATCCAGGAAATCCCAAAATTAGTGCAGTTATCCCGGCATACCTCAGAAAAAACTGAAATATTAAGAAAATCTCGAAATTGCTGGAGTTATCCCGGAGTACATCCAAAATTCACGAAATATCCAGGAAATCCGAAATTATTAAATTTATCCCGGCATACCTCAGAAATTCCCGAAATATCCAGGAAATCCCAAAATTAGTGCAGTTATTCCGGCATACCTCAGAAATTCCCGAAATATCGAGGAAATCCCGTCATTATCGAAGTTATACCGATATATTCAGGAAATCCCAAAAGTGGCGATGTATCCCGGCATACCTCAAAGATGACCGAAATATTAAGAAATCTCGAAATTGGTGGAGTTATCCCGGAATATATCAAAATTTCTGAAATATCCTGGAAATCCCGTAAATAGTAAAGTTATCCCGAAATAATTCAGAAATTCCCGAAGTATTCGATAAATCCCAAAATATTAAATTTATCCCGGCATACCTCAGAAATTCCCGAAATATCGAGGAAATCCCGTAATTATTGAAGTGATACCGAAATATTCAGGAAATCCCAAAAGTAGTGAAGTATCCCGGCATACCTCAAAGATGATCGAAATATTAAGAAAATCTCGAAATTGGTGGAATTATCCCGGAATACATCAAAAATTCACGAAATATCCAGGAAATCCGAAATTATTAAATTTATCCCGGCATACCTTAGAAATTCCCGTAATATCCAGGAAATCCCAAAATTATTGCAGTTATTCCGGCGTACCTCAGAAATTCTCGAAATATCGAGGAAATCCCGTAATTATCGAAGTTATACCGACATATTCAGGAAATCCTAAAAGTGGCGATGTATCCCGGCATACCTCAAAGATGACCGAAATATTAAGAAATCTCGAAATTGGTGGAGTTATCCCGGAATATATCAAAATTTCTGAAATATCCTGGAAATCCCGTAATTAGTAAAGGTATCCCGAAATAATTCAGAAATTCCCGAAGTATTCGATAAATCCCAAAATTATTAAATTTATCCCGTCATACCTCAGAAATTATCGAAATATTTAGAAAATCGCCAAATTAGTGGAGCTATCCCAGAATACCTCAACACTTCCCGATATGTCGAGGAAATCCCGTAATTAGTGAAGTATCCCGACATAGCTCACAAGTTTCTGAAATATCCAGGAAATTCCAAAATTAGTACTGTTATTCCGGCATACCTCAGAAATTCCCGAAATATCGAGGAAATCCCGTAATTATCGAAGTTATACCGACATATTCAGGAAATCCTAAAAGTGGCGATGTATCCCGGCATACCTCAAAGATGACCGAAAAATTAAGAAAATCTCGAAATTGGTGGAGTTATCCCGGAGTACATCCAAAATTGACGAAATATCCAGGAAATCCGAAATTATTAAATTTATCCCGGCATACCTTAGAAATTCCCGTAATATCCAGGAAATCCCAAAATTAGTGCAGTTATTCCGGCATACCTCAGAAATTCCCAAAATATCGAGGAAATCCCGTAATTATTGAAGTTATACCGAAATATTCAGGAAATCCCAATTGTAGTGAAGTATCCCGGCTTACCTCAAAGATGATCGAAATATTAAGAAAATCTCGAAATTGGTGGAATTATCCCGGAATACATAAAAAATTCCCGAAATATCTAGGAAATCCCGTAATTAGTAAAGTTATCCCGAAATAATTCAGAAATTCCCGAAGTAATCGCTAAATCCCAAAATTAGTAAATTTATCCCGTCATACCTCAGAAATTATCGAAATATTTAGAAAATCGCCAAATTAGTGGAGCTATCCCAGAATACCTCAACACTTCCCGATATGTCGAGGAAATCCCGTAATTAGTGAAGTATTCCGAAATAACTCACAAATTCCCGAAATATCCAGAAAATCCCAAAGTTAGTGCAGTTATTCCGGCATACCTCAGAAATAACTGAAAAATTAAGAAAATCTCGAAATTGGTGGAGTTATCCCGGAGTACACCCAAAAATTCCGAAATATCCAGGAAATCCGAAATTATTAAATTTATCCCGGCATACCTCAGAAATTCCCGAAATATCCAGGAAATCCCAAAATTAGTGCAGTTATTCCGGCATACCACAGAAATTCCCGAAATATCGAGGAAATCCCGTAATTATTGAAGTGATACCGAAATATTCAGGAAATCCCAAAAGTAGTGAAGTATCCCGGCATACCTCAAAGATGATCGAAATATTAAGAAAATCTCGAAATTGGTGGAATTATCCCGGAATACATCAGAAATTCCCGAAATATCCAGGAAATCCCGTAATTAGTGCAGTTATTCCGGCATACCTCAGAAATTCCCGAAATATCGAGGAAATCCCGTAATTATTGAAGTTATACCGACACATTCAGGAAATCCCAAAAGTGTTGATGTACCCCGGCATACCTCAAAGATGACCGAAATATTAAGAAAATCTCGAAATTGGTGGAGTTATCCCGGAATACATCAACATTTCTGAAATATCCAGGAATTCCCGTAATTAGTAAAGTTATCCCGAAATAATTCAGAAATTCCCAAAGTATCCGCTAAATCCCAAAATTTGCAAATTTATCCCGTCATACCACAGAAATTATCGAAATATTTAGAAAATCGCCAAATTAGTGGAGCTATCCCAGAATACCTCAACACTTCCCGATATGTCGAGGAATTCCCGTAATTAGTAAAGTATCCCGACATAACTCACAAATTTCTGAAATATCCAGGAAATTCCAAAATAAGTACAGTTATTCCGGCATACCTCAGAAATTCCCGAAATATCGAGGAAATCCCGTAATTATTGAAGTGATACCGAAATATTCAGGAAATCCCAAAAGTAGTGAAGTATCCCGGCATACCTCAAAGATGATCGAAATATTAAGAAAATCTCGAACTTGGTGGAATTATCCCGGAATACATCAAAAATTCCCGAAATATCCAGGAAATCCCGTAATTAGTAAAGTTATCCCGATATAATTCAGAAATTCCCGAAGTATTCGCTAAATCCCAAAATTAGTAAATTTATTCCGTCGTTCCTCAGAAATTATCGAAATATTTAGAAAATCGCCAAATTAGTGGAGCTATCCCAGAATACCTCAACACTTCCCGAAATGTCGAGGAAATCCCGAAATTAGTGAAGTATCCCGTAATAACTCACAAATTCCCGAAATATCCAGGAAATCCCAAAATTAGTGCAGTTATTCCGGCATACCTCAGAAATTCTCGAAATATCGAGGAAATCCCGTAATTATTGAAGTGATACCGAAAAATTCAGGAAATCCCAAAAGTAGTAAAGTATCCTGGAATACCTCAAAGATGACCGAAATATTAAGAAAATCTAGAAATTGGTGGAGTTATCCCGGAATATATCAAAAATTCCCGATATATCCAGGAAATCCCGTAATTAGTATAGTTATCCCGGCATACCTCAGAAATAACTGAAATATTAAGAAAATAACGAAATTGGTGGAGTTATCCCGGAGTACATCCAAAATTCCCAAAATATCCAGGAAATCCGAAATTATTAAATTTATCCCGGAATACCTCAAAAATTCCCGAAATATCAAGGAAATCCCAAAATTAGTGCAGTTATTCCGGCATACCTCAGAAAAAACTGAAATATTAAGAAAATCTCAAAATTGCTGGAGTTATCCCGGAGTACATCCAAAATTCCCGAAATACCCAGGAAATCCGAAATTATTAAATTTATCCCGGCATACCTCAGAAATTCCCGAAATATCCAGGAAATCCCAAAATTAGTGCAGTTATTCCGGCATACCTCAGAAATTCCCGAAATATCGAGGAAATCCCGTAATTATCGAAGTTATACCGACATATTCAGGAAATCCCAAAAGTGTTGATGTACCCCGGCATACCTCAAAGATGACCGAAATATTAAGAAAATCTCGAAATTGGTGGAGTTATCCCGGAATACATCAAAATTTCTGAAATATCCAGGAAATCCCGTAATTAGTAAAGTTATCCCGAAATAATTCAGAAATCCCCGAAGTATTCGCTAAATCCCAAAATTAGTAAATTTATCCCGTCATACCTCAGAAATTATCGAAATATTTAGAAAATAGCGAAATTAGTGGAGCTATCCCAGAATACCTCAACACCTCCCGATATGTCGAGGAAATCCCGTAATTAGTGAAGTATCCCGACATAACTCACAAATTTCTGAAATATCCAGGAAATTCCAAAATAAGTACAGTTATTCCGGCATACCTCAGAAATTCCCGAAATATTGAGGAAATCCCGTAAATTTGAAGTGATACCGAAATAGTCAGGAAATCCCAAAAGTAGTGAAGTATCCCGGCATACCTCAAAGATGATCGAAATATTAAGAAAATCTAGAAATTGGTGGAATTATCCCGGAGTACATCAAAAATTCCCGAAATATCCAGGAAATCCCGTAATTAGTAAAGTTATCCCGAACTAATTAAAATTAGTAAATTTATTCCGTCATACCTCAGAAATTATCGAAATATTTAGAAAATCCCAAAATTAGTCGAGCTATCCCAGAATATCTCAACACATCCCGAAATGTCGAGGAAATCCCGTAATTAGTGAAGTATCCCAAATAACTAACAAATTTCCGAAATATCCAAGAAATTCCAAAATTAGTACAGTTATTCCGGCATACCTCAGAAATTCCAGAAATATCGAGGAAATCCCGTAATTATTGAAGTTATACCGAAATATTTAGAGAATCCCAAAATTAGTGGAGCATCCCAGCATACCTCAACACTTCCCGAAATATCCAGGAAATCCCAAAATTAGTGCAGTTATCCCGGCATACCTCAGAAAAAACTGAAATATTAAGAAAATCTCGAAATTGCTGGAGTTATCCCGGAGTACATCCAAAATTCACGAAATATCCAGGAAATCCGAAATTATTAAATTTATCCCGGCATACCTCAGAAATTCCCGAAATATCCAGGAAATCCCAAAATTAGTGCAGTTATTCCGGCATACCTCAGAAATTCCCGAAATATCGAGGAAATCCCGTAATTATCGAAGTTATACCGATATATTCAGGAAATCCCAAAAGTGGCGATGTATCCCGGCATACCTCAAAGATGACCGAAATATTAAGAAATCTCGAAATTGGTGGAGTTATCCCGGAATATATCAAAATTTCTGAAATATCCTGGAAATCCCGTAAATAGTAAAGTTATCCCGAAATAATTCAGAAATTCCCGAAGTATTCGATAAATCCCAAAATATTAAATTTATCCCGTCATACCTCAGAAATTATCGAAATATTTAGAAAATCGCCAAATTAGTGGAGCTATCCCAGAATACCTCAACACTTCCCGATATGTCGAGGAAATCCCGTAATTAGTGAAGTATCCCGACATAGCTCACAAGTTTCTGAAATATCCAGGAAATTCCAAAATTAGTACTGTTATTCCGGCATACCTCAGAAATTCCCGAAATATCGAGGAAATCCCGTAATTATCGAAGTTATACCGACATATTCAGGAAATCCTAAAAGTGGCGATGTATCCCGGCATACCTCAAAGATGACCGAAAAATTAAGAAAATCTCGAAATTGGTGGAGTTATCCCGGAGTACATCCAAAATTGACGAAATATCCAGGAAATCCGAAATTATTAAATTTATCCCGGCATACCTTAGAAATTCCCGTAATATCCAGGAAATCCCAAAATTAGTGCAGTTATTCCGGCATACCTCAGAAATTCCCAAAATATCGAGGAAATCCCGTAATTATTGAAGTTATACCGAAATATTCAGGAAATCCCAATTGTAGTGAAGTATCCCGGCTTACCTCAAAGATGATCGAAATATTAAGAAAATCTCGAAATTGGTGGAATTATCCCGGAATACATAAAAAATTCCCGAAATATCTAGGAAATCCCGTAATTAGTAAAGTTATCCCGAAATAATTCAGAAATTCCCGAAGTAATCGCTAAATCCCAAAATTAGTAAATTTATCCCGTCATACCTCAGAAATTATCGAAATATTTAGAAAATCGCCAAATTAGTGGAGCTATCCCAGAATACCTCAACACTTCCCGATATGTCGAGGAAATCCCGTAATTAGTGAAGTATTCCGAAATAACTCACAAATTCCCGAAATATCCAGAAAATCCCAAAGTTAGTGCAGTTATTCCGGCATACCTCAGAAATAACTGAAAAATTAAGAAAATCTCGAAATTGGTGGAGTTATCCCGGAGTACAGCCAAAATTCACGAAATATCCAGGAAATCCGAAATTATTAAATTTATCCCGGCATACCTTAGAAATTCCCGTAATATCCAGAAAATCCCAAAATTAGTGCAGTTATTCCGGCATACCTCAGAAATTCCCGAAATATCGAGGAAATCCCGTAATTAGCGAAGTTATACCGACATATTCAGGAAATCCCAAAAGTGGCGATGTATACCGGCATACCTCAAAGATGACCGAAATATTAAGAAATTTCGAAATTGTTGGAGTTATCCCGGAATACATCAAAATTTCTGAAATATCCTGGATATCTCGTAATTAGTAAAGTTATCCCGAAATAATTCAGAATTTCCCGAAGTATTCGCTAAATCCCAAAATTAGTAAATTTATCCCGTCATACCTCAGAAATTATCGAAATATTTAGAAAAACCCGAAATTAGTGGAGCTATCCCAGAATACCTCAACACTTCCCGATATGTCGAGGAAACCTCGTAATTAGTGAAGTATCCCGACATAGCTCACAAGTTTCCGAAATATCCAGGAAATTCCAAAATTATCACAGTTATTCCGGCATACCTCACAAATTCCCGAAATATCGAGGAAATCCCGTAATTATCGAAGTTATACCGACATATTCAGGAACTCCCAAAAGTGGCGATGTATCCCGGCGTACCTCAAAGATGACCGAAATATTAAGAAATCTCGAAATTGGTGGAGTTATCCGGGAATATATAAAATTTCTGAAATATCCTGGACATCCCGTAATTACTAAAGTTATCCCGAAATAATTCAGAAATTCCCGAAGTATTCGCTAAATCCCAAAATTATTAAATTTATCCCGTCATACCTCAGAAATTATCGAAATATTTAGAAAATCGCCAAATTAGTGGAGCTATCCCAGAATACCTCAACACTTCCCGATATGTCGAGGAAATCCCTTAATTAGTGAAGTATCCCGACATAACTCACAAGTTTCCGAAATATCCAGGAAATTCCAAAATTAGTACAGTTATTCCGGCATACCTCAGAAATTCCCGAAATATCGAGGAAATCCCGTAATTATTGAAGTTATACCTAAATATTCAGGAAATTCCAAAAGTAGTGAAGTATCCCGGCGTACCTCAAAGATGACCGAAATATAAAAAAATCTCGAAATTGGTGGAGTTATCCCGGAATACATCAAAATTTTTTAAATATCTAGGAAATCCCGTAATTAGTAAAGTTATCCCGAAATAATTCAGAAATTATCAAAGTATCCGCTAATTCCCAAAATTAGTAAATTTATCCCGTCATACCTCAGAAATTATCGAAATATTTAGAAAAGCCCGAAATTAGTGGAGCTATCCCAGAATACCTCAACACTTCCCGAAATGTCGAGGAAATCCCGTAATTAGTAAAGTTATCCCGAAATAATTCAGAAATTCCCGAAATATCCAGGAAATCCCAAAATTAGTGCAGTTATTCCGGCATACCGCAGAAAGTCCCGAAATATTTAGAAAAACGCGAAATTAGTGGAGCTATCCCAGAATACCTCAACACTTCCCAAAATGTCGAGGAAATCCCGTAATTAGTGAAGTATCCCGAAATAACTCACAAATTCCCGAAATATCCAGGAAATCCCAAAATTAGTGCAGTTATCCCGGCATACCTCAGAAATAACTGAAATATTAAGAAAATCTCGAAATTGGTGGAGTTATCCCGGAGTACATCAAAAATTCCCGAAATATCCAGGAAATCCCAAAATTAGTGCAGTTATCCCGGCATACCTAAAAAATTACTGAAATATTAAGTAAATCTCGAAATTGGTGGAGTTATCCCGGAATACATGAAAATTCCCAAAATACCACAGAAAATCCCGAAATACCATAGAAAATCTTGAAACAACCACAAAATTCCGAAATTAGGGAATTTATCCCTAAATTCCACAGAAAATTCCGATATTGGTGGAGTTATCCCGGAATACGTCAGAAAATTCTGAAACATCCGGGAAATCCCGAAATTGGTGGATTTATCCCGGAATACCTCAGAAATTCCCGAAATATCAGCGTTAACCCTTTCACTCTACACATACCCTAAATTCTTACAACAGGAGACCGGACACCGCCGCCGGACACCGGAGAACGGATGAAATTTAATATAATATAGATATAAATGCATTGTACGTATTAAAATAAATGCAAAATTTCGGTTCATAATTTCTGCAAACATATAGAAGTTTGATTTAATAATATATATTTCACCTTTAATTATGTTAATTATAAACAAATTTTCGGATCTTTCATGGGATTTCCTACACACACTCTTACTTGTGAATTTAGTCATGGATGATGTCAAGACTCAATTTTTGAAAGAATATTATTAGACATATTATAATTACATTTTATTATATTATTATTACCATATATGGTATATATACATTACTTCTATAAATATTAGTATATAGTATTAATTATTAGTATGTAATATTAATTATTCCATTATTTCATTCTTGTACTGCCCCATCTCTTACTTATTAAAAGGAAGATATGGAGCATCATCGTTGGTTATATAAGCTGAACCGTGATCCGGTTTCAGCACTCACGGCCGGATTCATCTGGATCAGATGCAATACCCCTACCATACGGGTTGAGTCCTGCATCATTTTACTATTTACTTTAAGAATATCCTCTTTCTCCATGTGTTATATTTCCCTGTCCATTATAAATTTTATATATTGTAACAGGGTATGGATTGAGAATGAGGAGTAAAACCGAATCCATGATCTCGGGCGCGCGAGGCAGAAGTCTCCAAAATTACGTTAAAAATAAATCAATATAAAGTTCAACATTAATTATTTATTAATTCATGTTTGATCAACTTAAGGATAAAATTTTATGAAACTAGTCTTTAAAAATCGGCTATATACAAAAATCTAAAATTTTCTTTCTCAAGTCTGGCCTTGTAATTTATTAATAGTAATGGTGAAATCTATTCTTATAGAAAATTGTTTTCTTGACGTATTAAATCGTGTTTCTTCTTTTGATGGAGTTAATGTTATTCTTGGAACATATACTTTTTTATGTTGATTAGGACTAATAAGAATTTCTGCTTCTATACCATATTTTACTAAACGTGTAATTTTTAATCTTGTACTATTAGAAAAACTTGTATTTATATTCAAATTTCTCATTTGTCAGTTGTCCCAACTTCCCATCACCATTCTATCACCATCTTGCATTGTTATTACAATTAAAATCGCCTAAAACCGCATTTTTCGTCCATTGGATCCCTCATTTACCCATTAAATCATGATATCATAAATAGATTAAGCTGGCGAGGTCATTTGCGCCGATTTGAAAAAAAAAATACAGGAATTTTTAGCTACTTTTTAGCTGATTTATTACCAATTCCAATAATTTATAGCCACTACCAATCAATTTAAACACCAGGTCTTGCTAGCTTAATACTTTAGCTGGTCTGATTCTTTTATAACTATGGTTCTAATTAAGTTATAAAATCGTGTTACGGCTCAAAATTTTTAGCCCATTGAATACTTTAAGATGGGTTATCGATAATCTCGCCCCCATGTAAATTTAACCCCTTTTCATCCCCTAGAAACGCAAAAATGTCTGTAAAATTTATATTTTCAGAAAATTATCACATTTACCACCTGAATATGTTAAAGTAAGTCGAAATATAATTTAATACCAGCTAAGATTTAAAATAATTAAACTTCCTTGCATGTAAATATTATGTCAAAATTGTGATATCAGACGTTGTAGGTATATCATCTAACGTTAATTCCCTCTTGGATTCCTTTTGAGTCAACGTGGCTTTTGAACCAATTACTGTCGAATAATCGTTATCAAACAATGCTTTGAAACCTGATAATAGTTTTTTTGAGGGTTCATCTTCTTCCTCCTCATAAGAATTGTAAATAATCTGCGTATTAGCATACCAATGGTTTGACCATTATATCCGATCTTAATTGTTTCAGAATCCTCAGTATAACCTACAACAACTTTTATCGCTTTAAATACTGTCTGCCAATGGTATCCTCTAAATATTTCTTTTAATTCCTTTATTGAATTATTAATTTCTTGAATTCTTACAAGCAGCGTTGCCAATAACCTAATATGACCTTTAACTAGGTTAACTTGGTCCTGATTTTTATGTCTTTCTGCATACTTATTACCGTATCTCACAATAAGTTAATCATGTCTGGCGATTATTCCTACATTATCATCCGACAAACGTGGAAAAATAAATTCTATCAAACTTTGTTCTGCCAAAGGATTATGATCTCCCATTTCACGTTTAGCAGCTCGAACAGCTTCATGAGCCACAGAACCTGTTGTTATGTTATGCTCGTTTGATCTGTGTTTTGACAACAGATGTTTTGCATAATATCCCCTGCATTCGGGGCATATTACTCTTAAAATTATATCTTTCTGCTGCACATTGTTTGCTGCAACCTTTTCTGAATTTACTAGTTTGCAATCCACTTCTGCGACTGTTTGTTGAATTAATTGATCCATTTGAAAATTCTCGTCAATTGTCTTTTCTTGAATGTCACTAACATTAGAATTTTTATTAACGTTGTTTTCAGATATGAGGTTATACACATTTTCGTTTTTTGCAAATGTGGAATCTTCTTGCCAATATTTTTAGATAATCTTCTAATGGGTATCATGGTACACTTCTGATTCAGGGACCTATCCTTATTCCATCGCTCATTGGCCGCTTTTCTTAATTTTCCAAATAAATCGCGTCTCCGTTGATGTCCTTTAGGAAGAGCTGCGATTTTTGCACCGTCTTCTTATCGAAGTGTACTGCTAAAAGATGATGATCTATACGTTTAAATAAATGAAAACAGTAACAGCAGCAGTTTTCTTTTATGTACCATTTTCCCCCTTCACTTGCACGTGGAACAACAAGTTGCCTTATAGGTATTGTCTCAGCCTTTTTTGACTTTAATTCTTCACATGTCTCATACGAATGATTTTTACTTTTATTGTTTATATTGTCACTTTCATATTGTTCTACTTCACTTAAACCATCCGATGAATCAGAGCTTGATTCAGGCACAAATTCACTTACTTCACTTTCAGACACATATTTTTTTCTTTTGGAAGAACTTCGAAATTTATTACATTCACTGTCGCTACTCGCAGAATCATCTACAACAATATTTCTACTTTTTGAAGAACTTGGGTATCTATCATTTTCTCGGGTTTTCCTTACAGTTTTACTATTTTTATTCGACTTAAATTCTTTAATTCTTTTACATTGCTTTTTCTTTTTTCGACTTTCTAATTCATCTTCAGAGGTAAGTGAAATATCGGTTTCTTTACATTTTCGCTTTTTATTTACGACTCTAGATGGATTATTCAGATGTTGACGATAATATTTGAAGAACTCTTTTTGCTCTTGATGACTGATCCCTCAGACTCACTTGAACTGTGTTGTGGTTTTCGACAACTAATTTCAGAAGACTTCTTTTTTACATCTCTGTAACTATCACTTGAAATATCTGTGCTCTTTTTATACACATTTTTTGATTTTTTTTTTCAGAGTACGAATTTGTTCTTTTGAGTCATTTAAAATATAACTTTGGTCATTCTGAATAATATTCAGTGCTGAAAGTCTTCTATTCGAATAATCGTCATTGTCATATGTTCTACAAGTCTCAAATCCATTAACGATTACTTTATTTTCGTGAACAATATTAGCAACAGAAGTTCTGGCTATATTTTCAGGCGGTATCAAATTTTCAAACACTAAAGAACTCTTAAAATCGTTGTTTTGGTCGTAAGGCTCAATAAAATTTTCTGAAAGTAAAAATTATTACATTCAATTTTTTAAAAATACGGAAACTACAGCTATCAATCTAATAGTAATTTATATAAATTATTAAAAAAACAAACGGACAGTAAGATATAAAAACGACAGAAAAGTATGAATTGTTTAAAATTTGGAAATTCAATGGTAATGTAAAAGTTCCGATTATATTAACGGGATGTGATATCGAAAAAATGGAAACAGTATTTCTTTTATAAAATGTAATTAATTTTATTGAAAAAAATGAAAAACAAAGATAATCTGAATTTTTTTAAAGTCTGTATTGATAAATCAATGAAATTCTTAACCAGCCCTAAAGCATTGTTTTTTTAGCTACATATTACCGATTGTGATTTTTGGGTATCATATTCCCTTAAAGACTATTCTCAATAATTTTTAATTATTATAATAAATCCTTTAAGAGTTAACATACCTTCATTTTCGTCTTTAAAGAATAAGCCATCACTGGAACCATGACGAGAATTGATCAGTACATCTTTCACTAGCTGATCTTCGTAAAATGGCTCAAAATAGTCATCGAAAACATTTTCCTCAAGATTTTTCTCTAAAATGAAATAGTACGCACCAATTAGTACTTACATAATACTACAAAGGTACATTATAATTACTAATAAAGATGCGTTATATTCTCTTTTCATTTAACCATGCATATTATTAATATTACAAATAATTTGTTCAATTTTGATGTAAATTGGTTTAAGAATATCGAAGAATAGTGCGAAATTGTAAATTATATTTATTTATGAATTACGAACCTCCGGATTACGACTCCAACGTTCTACCGATCGAGCTATCGCAGTACTCATTACTACAAGCTTCAAATAATAGTATTATATTAAACAAACCTCCATTAATACAACGTGTTACCTATAACTGTTTTGATTATCACTTAAATTTATAACGGTTAAAACATTCATTTAAACATACTAATACGTTGATAAAATTATGCAGATTGTTATGAAAAATTAAGTTTAACAAGTTATTAAAAACTTTCACAATTAATACTTAAATTTAAAAAAAAGGCGTCATTTAGTGTCATAGTCATTTTAGTGGATATAAATATATAGATTAAAACATTCATTTAAACATACTAATTAGTTGATATAATTGTGTAGGTTGCTAGAAAAAATTTAGTTTATTGATATAACAAGTTATTTAAAACTTTATTTAATTAATATTTAAAAAATAGCCGATAATCATTTCAGTGAATTGTGACGGAAATCGTCACACAATCTATTCACGACGAATAGAGTATTTAAATTGTCGAATTGTAAGTCGTCGGAGCCTTTCGTATGTCAAGGCCAACCGACGGCACTCGCCGCGGCACAGGGCCGCCTATCACCACCGCCGCCGACGTAGGTCCTCCGTTGCCCAGGAGGACACTGGGACAAGGATCGGCTGGGCCATCCACAGGGCGCACCCCGGTAAGTCTGCTTATATTACCGCGCGTTCCCCCCTTACCCCGAGTGTATGTGTGTGTGTACATCGGGAGTGTGTTCGGGTACGCCAGTACCCGAATAGCGGAGATCAGGAAGGAGTCAACCGCAGGCGAGGATCTCGATCCGGTTGGCTCCCGATACTTCCGCCCGCGTGAAAGAACATTGTCGCGGCACATGGCCTGGATGGCCAATTGTTAATGTAAATTAAAATAAATGTTTTATTTCTTTTTATTTTAATTAATAGAGTGTTTATTTTATTCTCCCCGCTCCCGCCGACATCCTATTAATTTAAAGTAATCGTGTCTAGGCAAAGAGGATTGCCCGAATCCTCCACACCGATCGTCTCAGCGAACTCGCGTTCCTGGCGACAGCCCGCAGTTCGGATAAATAAATAAATAATTGTGTGCGCGGTATTGGGCAACGCGGCCCAACGGTTTTTATTAATTACATTAATTAATTAATTGAATCGGGTACGCGAATACCACGTCACAAATGGCGACCGTGACAGAACGTTCGGTTTCGTCCTCACCGATATTTAATTTAAATTAAAGAATAATTGTCGGCCATCTTTTCGCGCGCGAGCAGTGTCGCGGCGAAACGTGAGCGGGTTGAGTTTTGAGAGAGAGAGACAGAGAGAGAGAGAGTGTATTACGAGTTAGAGTTAGAGTGAGAGAGAGAGCGCGAGAGACGGCGTGTGAGACGCGTCTCTATACCGGAGTATTCCCCCTCTTGCTCGGGTATCCGAGGAGAGGTATACACCGGTATATCGAGAGAGAGTTCGCGCGCGACCGTGTTTAGCCGGAAGCGCCCGATCTCATCGAGATCGGTCTCTCTCGATCGCAAGCTTGACGGGAGATCTTTGCTAGCTTGTATGGGAGCAGCAAAGTAGGGAGAGAGTAGCTTGCGCCGCGGATCGCGGGCAGCGAGAATCCCCCCCCGAATAGCGCAAAGGAAAGAATTCGCGAGAGGCGATCATCATCGGCTCTCTCCGATTGCGCCCGCGAGTGGAAGTGAGAGAGAGAGAATCCCTAGTCGCGGGGAATCGGAGTAAGGTGCTAGGCGGGCTATAGGTGTGTGAGTGAGAGAGATAGCGCGATCGCCTAGCCCCTTCGCGTGTATAAAGTCTTCGCAGCTGGTTTCGCCGATAGAAACCACAGCGGCGAATTATTTTTATTTTTCCCAATATAATAAAATAATTTCGTTCCCGCGCGGGATCTAGTATGTATTTTATGGTGTGAGAGTGTTTCAAAACTAGATCCTTTCGGGTGAGGTAGCTGCCCCACCTCCCACCCCGTTTTAAAGAAAATTTTATATAATTTAATTTTTCTTATCTACGGGACGCGGCGATAAAATTACTGTTATTTTATTTGAATTTGAGAGCGCAGTATTTTTATTTGGCTCTCCTCCCCTCCCTGACCCACGCATATATTATATGTAGTAAAATAACTAATAATTGTATTATTTATTACTATTTATTTCTATAATATATGTAATTTTATTTGTGTGTGAATAAAATATATTTTATAACTATTGTTGATTATTTAGACTTGTTTGCAAGTTAAATAATTAACAGTAAGTAACTTTGTGTGAAACTGCCGCAAAGTTACAATAGTTGTAATATTAATTATTTAAACTCGTGTGTGAGTAAAATAATTAAAATTATTTCTTTATTACAATTATCTGACAGTAATTACTTGATTTAATATTTGGTATTTATTAAATATTACTGTTCACGATACTTGTATTATATTTTTGAAAATTTTGAGTGTGAGAAAATTTTTTTCTATAACTCGTGTTAATTGTTTAGACTTGTTGCAAGTTAAACAATTAATGTTAAGTATCTTTGTGTGATTGTTCCGCAAAGATAAGAGAGTTGTAAAATATAATTATTTAGACTAGAGAGTGAGTTAAATAATTGAATTTTTTTTTTCATGTATTTTAATGATCGGCATTTAACCTAATATTTCGTATTCGTTATTTGCTGTGAAATTTTAATATATGTTAAAAACTTTCTTTTCTCCTTTTGTGTGTTTAAATTATATCTCCACACATTTTTGCCAATTATTTAGACTTGTTTGTTAGTTAAATAATTGGTTATAATTTTTTTTTGGTGTGTTTGAGTAAAATAATTCGGTGTATAAATTTAATTGTTTAGACTTGTTAGCAAGTTAAATAATTAAATTTTCATTTCCTTTTCGTTCAATTTATTTAAAAAAAAAAAAGGAAATATAAATTATTTCAACTTGGTAGCAACATAAATTATTTATTTAGTTCTTTTTAGGATAAAATAAATATATTTCGCTGAAAAATTGTCATTTGGGACGACAATTAGTGAAATAATTATTTTGTTGCAAACCATACGGGATTTACAACATTTCATAAATACCCTTACTGTTGAAGTAATTTAATTAAATTTGTGTTTGTATTGTAGTGTAAATTATAAAGGAAATTTATTTTGTTGTTTTGGGCTTGGAAAAGCAAAATAATAAATAGTGTCTTGGTGTGTGTGAATCACAAGACACTGCATTTATTTTTATATTTATTTTAAAATTAATTATTTAGGCTCGTTAGTGAGATAAATAATTTAATTTTTTTTGTCTTTTCTTCCTTTATAATTTGGTGTTCTGTATTTATTAATAGATTGAAACTTTAATTATTTCAATTTCCATAACAAAATAAATTCTTTTCGCCAGTGAGGAATCTTTTGGATTATAACTGGCGAGAGAGATATTTTGGGAAATCGTCAAATTTACCATTACTGGTAAATTACCGACGATATTGAAATAATTTAAAGATTTCTTTTTGTTAATAATTAATTATTTTTGCTTGCAGAAGCAATTGTATAGAGTCTTGGTGCGTTTGAGTCACAAGACACTATTATAAACATTAATTATTTAGACTTGTGAGCAAGTTAAATAATTAATTTTAATTTGGTACAAGTGTTAAGTGTGTGATTTGCCACAACTTTAACCAACAAAATTTAATTATTTTGTCCTTCTAAGGACGAAATAAATTCCTTTTAAAGAAAATCTTTTGGATTTTAATTAAGTGAATTAATTTTGTTGGTACACTAGTCGGTGCATATTTACAATTTATTGTAATTAAGCCGACACCAAATTTTTTTTACTCGTTGGGAGTAATAATTATTTTATTGTGGTGAGTCCAATAAAATAATTTCCAATTGAAAATTGGATACTTCCGAAGTATTTGAAACACTAGGGATTTCATCTGAAATCCCGGTTGAGAGTACTTCTCCCGACGTCACACGTCGGCTGCTGCTGGTCAGAAAAATAATGGCCAGCAGCTATGAAGCCCGAATGGCTCAGCTTATGCGTGAATCACGCATAGCTAGGGATATTCGTCGGGAAACGAAGAAGCTTCCGATTGAGGCAGTGTATGCCCAATTGGAGCATCTGAGTTTAAACGCAAATGGCGAAGAGGCGGAGTGCCTTTTGCGTCACCGGATAAGATGTGTAGACATTAATCTGGAAATACCATGGTTCCCTGAATACGATGAGAATGTAAGGGCAGAGCATGCACATAAACCTCTAGTATGTCAGGAACTATGGGAAATTAGGAAACCTCGTTCAAGGAAAGGGAGTGTGGTCCCATCAGGATCGGAAGTTTCCTGCGAGTCCGAAATGTCGGATCGCGAAAGGGTTGCTAGTGACAGAGCACCTATCCCTGAAGAAGATGGAGCTCTGTCACCAAGTGGTCTGTCCAGAAACTCGCCATTGAGTACTGCACAAAGCCCGAGGTTGGCACCAACAGGGGCTATACCTAAACGGTTCGGTGAGGTACTGGGAGCAAACATGACCACGACTGCAATCCCTTATGTTCCTGTTTCGGTGGCTGCAACCTCGTGCACAACCACTACGTCGACGGTTACGACCGTGACGACTGCTCAACTCGGAGATTTTTATGCACCCGCACATTACCTCCCAATTGACGAGCAGAGAAACAGCGGACATCTTGGCACTAGAGAGAGTGAAGTGCCAACACAACATTTTGACTTGGGTTCGCAGACGGAAGCCGACCGTCGTACGTCACGAGGATACACCTCTAGACAATACGACATCAGGCAACCTGAAGCTAATACAACCGAACGTCAATTTGTTGATGATAGGAATGGATATGACCTTCCTAATGACGTCAGTGTTCAATCTTACGAAAAACCGAGATTTGAACAGAGACGTCGTGAGACCTCTTCTAAGACTTATGAAGGACAAGATAGAAGAGAGAGGCGTGAGTACACGACTCCAAACAGAAATTCACGACACCATCGTTCTGTGAGTAGAGCCTCAAGCAACGATGAACGTCGTGAAAGCTGTACGGAGAGACGTACTCAGAAACGTCAGTTCAACCGTAAACTCAACGACCGAGCACAGACGGAAATTCCGGAGCAAAGTCACAGAGAGAGGTCGCACAGACGTAGAGAAACGCCTCGAGAGAAACGTGTGGTGGCCACTTGCGATCAGAGTACTCAGACGGATTCGTCCGATGGATATCAGTCTGATCACGAACCTGCTCGTAGGAGATCCGATTCTCGTAGGGCGGCTGAAGGCCGACAAGAGAATAGGAATCCTTCTACCAGTAGGCGTAGGAGTTCCCGGACGGATAATAGAGATGACCGTCGGGAAAGAGAGTCCTACGAAGCTAGGCCAAGGTATCGTGAAGACGATAACCGAACGCACGATCGGACAGGGTGCGCACGAGAGCTGCGTATCTGGAACATGTCCTTTGATGGTAAGACCAAAAAGGACGCGGAAGAGTTTCTGAACCGTTTGCACGATTTCAGAAATGACAACGAGTTCGCAGATCGCAGGATGTTCAGTGCCCTGCCCAATGTGTTCTCAAAATCAGCACTGTTCTGGTATAGAACAGTTCAGCCATCTCTTCGAGATTGGCGTGATTTTGAGATCGAGTTCCTAAATGAGTATGGCCGTATAATAAATGACGAAGATTTACTCATGGAACTTCGATCAAGAACACAAAATGAGGGAGAAAAGGCTACGACGTTCCTGAATTGTTTCAGAGCGATCGTAAATAAGTTTAAATGCCCTCCCTCATTAGAACAACAGGTGAAGATGGCCTACTCGCAGATGAGGCCAGATTACCGTAGGTACATACCAGTACGACAAATCAGGAATTTCTCTGATTTGACAAGCTACGGTAAAGAGTACGAGCAGCATTTAACATGGGACACGAAATTTTCCAGTTCCAACGTTAAGCGCGAGAAGCTTGTACCAGAAGCTTTCCCGAAACAGAGTGGTGGAGCACGAGTTTCGGGCAAAGTGGCGACTGTTACCGAAAAGAGTAAGGATGAGTCTTCTCATTCGGATAAACAGTCGTCTAAGAAAACTATTAAGAAGAAGAGCAAGAAAAGTGCGAAAAACTGGCCAAACTCTTCTTCAAGCGAATACGAAGCAGCCGCTGTGTACGGTACTTCCAACGTCACTAATAGTTTTCAGAAACGATACGGCAAGTCGAATAATGGAGTGAGTGCCCCCAATTCGAAATCCGTATCGTACGTGCCTGTTTCTCAACAGTCACCTGGGCAACAAAAACAGAGCTCGGGCAAAAGAGAAAGACGTGCTTTGACGAATTCTCAACTGCCCCAGCAAAACGTTTTTGTCCCACAAATGGCACAAAACCTGGTGAGGTATGTGCAACCACAGGCGACGGCAGTAAACCCAACGAACCTGAGCACCAACTTTGTCGGCGTGTGTTTCACATGCCAAAAAGTCGGTCATAGGTCGTCGGATTGCCCGAGCCGAACATGCTACCGATGCGGAAACATTGGGCACTCCGCTGAGCAGTGCTCTACCGAATTGGTAGCAAAGGAGTGCCAGCTGTGTGGAACTAGTGGCGTTACACTCCAAACATGTCCTAACTGCGTCAGATTTCTCCAAAACGTGGGAAACCTGAACGCAGGGCACCCGAGCTGCCCCGGGCGCCCTGCACTCCAGTAAGTAAACCGCATGGTTTACAAGGGCAAGAGTTTAAGGTTGGAGAACCCTCTAAACTCTTTAAGAAGTCTAGCAAATCATTTGCTGACTTCTCTAAAGTCCTTAACGGAGATCAAATTCCCACTCAGACCGAAGTTGGTGTTGAAAGTAAGTCTGAGTGTAAGGATCCTAAACGTTCTAGGGATTCGACAGATGGAAAAGTTCTTAGAACACAACCTGTCAATCCCACCCGAGCTTTGCAAGGTAAAACAGAACAAGGAACCTTATTAGACCAACAAAAGCGTGAGGCTAAAGATTCGTCTAAGGAACTCCAAAGGCAAATATACTCTGATAGCAGAGATATTATTGGTGAAGAGAGCGTAAAGAGATCGTTATCTCAGCCGCTTAGCACCATCGGAGTGAACGACCTTGGTTGTTGCTCATCGTCACCCCGTTGTGACACACCTAGTAATGAGGACAAGAAGCCCTTGGTGGAGAAGGAAATTGTCCTTAACAACGAGCCCTTGGTGGATAAGGTAGTTGTCGATGGTGTGCATAACATGAACCGTACAAACTCGTTGCCGAGAAGTACAGTTCAGGGGGGGGCAGATGCCGTACCAAGTACGTCTAAAATGACGCACACGGCATCGACTCCTAACGACGATAGTCAAACCGATCAGATAATTGCTGGAATCCAATCGGATAACCGGCTATTCTTTTTGGTACGACTCGGTGGAAAGGACTTTAAAGCACTTTCCGATCCTGGCGCCATGGTCTCTCTTGTACGATCAGATGTTGTCGAACAGTACAAGTTTAAATGGAGACCTGTCAAGGTTATCGTGAAAGGTGTGGCTGGACCAGCACTTAAAGTCCTTGGCCTAATCGACATTCTGTTCTGTGTAGAAGGCCTTGATGGCAATATCCAACTGAGAATTGTAGAGAATATTGAGCATTCCATCATTCTCGGTATGGATTTTCTACAACATTGGAATATGGAAATCAAATTAGGCGAAGCTATTTGGCGTATTGGCGAGAGTGATTAGAGACACTTCGTCAGAGATACATCCCATGACATCGATTCGAGGATTTCCGCTGAATGTGCTGGTATAATTGAGATACAGGACGACCAGCGGAAACAAGTCAAAGAGTTAGTTGAAAGCCTACTCTTGCCCTCGGGAGACGTGCACGGCTTTACGACGTTAACGGAGCACCACATAGAGGTTGAACCTGGTGCAAGACCGGTCCGTCATAAGCCAAGACGTATGTCTCCCAAGGTCCTCGAATTTGCCCAGAGTGAGGTCAAAAAGATGTTTGACAAGGGCATTATAGAACCGAGTGCGAGTGATTGGTCAGCTGCTCCGGTCATCGTCCGCAAGGACGAAGGAAGTTATCGCTTCTGTATCGATTTTCGAGACCTTAATGCAGTCACAAAACGTGATTCTTATCCAATTCCTAATATGGATACCATATTGGATAAGCTGCATAATGCAAGGTATATATCGAAAATTGATCTTAAGAAAGCGTACTTCCAAATATTAATGGCCGAGGCGAGCCGGCATTATACTGCATTTGCTGTACGAGGGTCGGGGCTGTGGCAGTTCACGAGAATGCCTTTTGGCCTCATGAATGCTCCTATGACCTTTGCACGGCTTATAGATACAATCTTCGGGCCTAAGGTGGAACCTCATGTGTTTGGTTATTTAGACGACTTGATCGTCATTACCGAAACTTTTGAGGACCATCTAAAATGGCTCGAATACGTACTAAGGACGTTGAATGACACTGGACTCGAAGTGGATCGAGAGAAGTGTGAGTTTTGTTGTTCCAGTGTAACGTTCCTAGGGTACAAATTGGACGCGGACGGCTTGAGGCCTGATGAGGAACGAGTCGCTCCAGTCCTTAATTACCCTACTCCTCGTAATGTCAAACAGCTGAGATCCTTTCTCGGGATGGTAGGCTGGTACTCTCGATTCATTAATCGAGAAGCTGACATTAAAGCTCCCCTTACCAAGTTGCTGCGTAAAGACCAGGCTTGGGATTGGGGCGAGGAGCAGGAGGAGGCGTTCTGTCAGCTTAGAGTTGCGTTAGCTGAAGCGCCTGTACTAGCCCGTCCAGACTTTTCTAAGCCATTTACCGTCCAAAGTGACGCTAGTGACTTAGCAATAGGTGCGGTGTTGACGCAACTGGACGACGAGGGTTTCGAGCATCCGATTGTCTACGTCAGCCGATTATTAAATCGCGCTGAACGTAATTACATGACAACGGAAAAAGAACGCTTGGCTCTCATATGGGCTATTAAGAGATTGAGACCATACGTTGAGGCCTATCGATTTACGGCTGTGACCGACCATAGTGCTCTCATATGGCTCAAAAATCTCAAGGAGCCGTCGGGTAGAGTGGCACGATGGATACTTGAAATGCAGCAATGGGACTTTGAAATAGTGCATAAGAAAGGAGCCTTGCACTATGTCCCGGACGCGCTTTCTCGTGCCGTCAACCCAGACCCCTACGAAGAAGAGATTGCCTCGTTCGAAGTAATTGCAGACCCATGGTATATTGCTAGATTAAACGATGTACGCTCATGCCCTCAGAAATTTCCGGAGTGGAAAATTGAGGATGATATGCTATATCGTTTTACAAATGATAAACTCTTGGACTCTGTATCAGAACGAGAGGAAGGCTGGCGTCTTGTGCTACCCTTAGAGCAGAGGAACCGAGTTTAGTAGATTCTCATTTCCACCCAGTTATGGGTCACATGGGAATTGAAAAAACTTACGAACGCGTTGCAAGAGATTACTATTGGCCAGGTATCTACCACGATACCCACCAATTTGTCTTACGGTGTCTGATATGTCAGAACTGTAAGATGTCTCAAGCAGGTCCTCAAGGCTTATGATTTAAATTGGCCGTACACTTTCCTAAGGTGCGTAAGGCATGTCTGCTGAACTGGCACCAAAGTATGACAGACCCTTTGAAGTTAAAGAAATACTATCTCCAGTAGTTCTGAGACTAGAAGAGTCTAGTCGGAAACGGACCGAGGTACACATATCCGATGTGAAGAGATATGTACCACCTCGGGTTGCCATGTGAAGCGGTAGGAAAAACGTATCGGCGTACGTGAGAACAGTCAGTGAAGGCTAGGCCTGGTGACTGTATGCCACGTCAATATCATCCGAAGCACGAAGAATCATTGAAGCAGCCTCCAATTGAAGAAAAGAAGAAAAGCGTACAGCGCGCAGTCGTGGATAGATTGTGCCTTTCTTTCGACTCGGCCTTCCCGAGGGAAGTGGAGTCTAGGGGGGGGCTTTGTGACGGAAATCGTCACACAATCTATTCACGACGAATAGAGTATTTAAATTGTCGAATTGTAAGTCGTCGGAGCCTTTCGTATGTCAAGGCCAACCGACGACATTTATTTACGTCGATCAAGTGTACAATTACGCGCGCAATAGTACGTAGGGATGAGAGCGCAAGAGTGTGTGTGTGTTTCCCCACTCTCATCCCTTTTTCGAAAATTAGGCAATTGCCTAATCAGTACGTCCCGATCCGCCGCTCGAGGCGGACAAAAACTAAACCGGTACCGTTTGAGAGAGGTTTTCTGGCTAACGAGGCGCGTGAGGCGTAAGAAAGCCATCGGTGACCCGGAACATCCTCGTGAGTGAGCCGCGAGTGATTTGGTGAGTGATTAGGACGGGAAGTGGGTGAGTGAGTGCGGACGCGGTTCGCGAGGCACTCGCCGCGGCACAGGGCCACCTATCACCACCGCAGCCGACATAGGTCCTCCGTTGCCCAGGAGGACACTGGGACAAGGATCGGCTGGCCATCCACAGGGCGCACCCCGGTAAGTCTGCTTATATTACCGCGCGTTCCCCCCTTACCCCGAGTGTATGTGTGTGTGTACATCGGGAGTGTGTTCGGGTACGCCAGTACCCGAATAGCGGAGATCAGGAAGGAGTCAACCGCAGGCGAGGATCTCGATCCGGTTGGCTCCCGATACTTCCGCCCGCGTGAAAGAACATTGTCGCGGCACATGGCCTGGATGGCCAATTGTTAATGTAAATTAAAATAAATGTTTTATTTCTTTTTATTTTAATTAATAGAGTGTTTATTTTATTCTCCCCGCTCCCGCCGACATCCTATTAATTTAAAGTAATCGTGTCTAGGCAAAGAGGATTGCCCGAATCCTCCACACCGATCGTCTCAGCGAACTCGCGTTCCTGGCGACAGCCCGCAGTTCGGATAAATAAATAAATAATTGTGTGCGCGGTATTGGGCAACGCAGCCCAACGGTTTTATTAATTACATTAATTAATTAATTGAATCGGGTACGCGAATACCACGTCACAGAGTTTAATCATCATACTATAAGTAAAGTTTGCCATGTGAAGCGGTAGGAAAAACGTATCGGCGTACGTGAGAACAGTCAGTGAAGGCTAGGCCTGGTGACTGTATGCCACGTCAATATCATCCGAAGCACGAAGAATCATTGAAGCAGCCTCCAATTGAAGAAAAGAAGAAAAGCGTACAGCGCGCAGTCGTGGATAGATTGTGCCTTTCTTTCGACTCGGCCTTCCCGAGGGAAGTGGAGTCTAGGGGGGGGCTTTGTGACGGAAATCGTCACACAATCTATTCACGACGAATAGAGTATTTAAATTGTCGAATTGTAAGTCGTCGGAGCCTTTCGTATGTCAAGGCCAACCGACGACATTTATTTACGTCGATCAAGTGTACAATTACGCGCGCAATAGTACGTAGGGATGAGAGCGCAAGAGTGTGTGTGTGTTTCCCCACTCTCATCCCTTTTTCGAAAATTAGGCAATTGCCTAATCAGTACGTCCCGATCCGCCGCTCGAGGCGGACAAAAACTAAACCGGTACCGTTTGAGAGAGGTTTTCTGGCTAACGAGGCGCGTGAGGCGTAAGAAAGCCATCGGTGACCCGGAACATCCTCGTGAGTGAGCCGCGAGTGATTTGGTGAGTGATTAGGACGGGAAGTGGGTGAGTGAGTGCGGACGCGGTTCGCGAGGCACTCGCCGCGGCACAGGGCCACCTATCACCACCGCAGCCGACATAGGTCCTCCGTTGCCCAGGAGGACACTGGGACAAGGATCGGCTGGCCATCCACAGGGCGCACCCCGGTAAGTCTGCTTATATTACCGCGCGTTCCCCCCTTACCCCGAGTGTATGTGTGTGTGTACATCGGGAGTGTGTTCGGGTACGCCAGTACCCGAATAGCGGAGATCAGGAAGGAGTCAACCGCAGGCGAGGATCTCGATCCGGTTGGCTCCCGATACTTCCGCCCGCGTGAAAGAACATTGTCGCGGCACATGGCCTGGATGGCCAATTGTTAATGTAAATTAAAATAAATGTTTTATTTCTTTTTATTTTAATTAATAGAGTGTTTATTTTATTCTCCCCGCTCCCGCCGACATCCTATTAATTTAAAGTAATCGTGTCTAGGCAAAGAGGATTGCCCGAATCCTCCACACCGATCGTCTCAGCGAACTCGCGTTCCTGGCGACAGCCCGCAGTTCGGATAAATAAATAAATAATTGTGTGCGCGGTATTGGGCAACGCAGCCCAACGGTTTTTATTAATTACATTAATTAATTAATTGAATCGGGTACGCGAATACCACGTCACAGAGTTTAATCATCATACTATAAGTAAAATTTTTCCGGTGTAAGGCGTATGGCGTACGGCGTACGGAATTGGCGTTCGATTAGATTTATCGTTTACCACAGTTGGTTTTACCTGTGAGTGGTTGACACTAGGGGTAATGACATGTACACTTTCCTGTAGACGATGTTCGGATGACCTGGAGTTCACCATGACCACCTGGACATCATCCCCAGGAATCATCATACTATAAGTAAAATCTTGGTCTCCGGTTCTCCGGTTTTTTAAAACGGCATTTTTTTAGTTTCAAAGTTTTATTTTAATTGGACTTTACAATTTTGGGCCTTACATTTTTTGGACCTTACATTTTTGGGCCTTATAAATTTTGGGCCTTACATTTTTGGCAAAGGCATTGTAAAGTTTTATTTTAATTGGACTTTACAATTTTAGGCCTTACATTTTTGGGCCTTACATTTGTGGGCCTCATAAATTTTGGGCCTTACATTTGTGGGCCTCATAAATTTTGGTTCTTACATTTTTGGGCCTTATAATTTTGGGCCTCATAATTTATGGGCCTTGCATTTTTGGGCCTTATATTTTTTTAAACAAATAGATATTAACTACTATGTCGATATTATTACCAGAAAATTATCTTAATAACAATAATTAAAATAACATTTGATTACGTAATTAAATTAATTAAAATTTACATACAAATCGAATGACCTTTTTCATAATTTCCAGAAAATAACAATTGAATGTATTAATTATTCATTTGAACTGGGTGAATATTATATGGTTTTCGAACTAAAAGAGTTGTTTGCATATTGAATGGTGTACATGATTTAAGGATGTTATTAAATTCTAATATGTGTTCATCATTTAACCTAGAAGCATCGTCGCTATATGGTTCAATCCCTTTTACAACTAATTTTTGTACTTCCGTCAAACCCATTTCATTAAAAAATTAATTTAATTTAAAATTATGTCTTCGGCCGTTCGGCCGAATCTTTATACAAAGATTATAATTTAATTAAGATTAAATTTAATTATAATTTAATTTAATTATAAATTATTATTTTTTTTTAATTTAATTTATTTAATTATTTTAAATTAAATTATAATCTTTATCTTATAATCTAGATTATAAATTATTATTTTTTTTTAATTTTATTTATTTAATTATTTTAAATTAAATTGATGTGAAAATTTATCATAAAGTCTTGTAAAAAGAGGACATTGTGATGTTTATGTACATTTTTTTGTAAAAAATACATCTTAAGTTAAGTTTACAGTAGGACGGACTAACATCTCCTTATAAACATAAAGTATTTTTACGTATGTATGAAACATTATTACAAACACACAATAGAATAATTCCAAAAAATATCTTTTGCAATGTACACCGAAAAATTGGAGGATATGGATGGATGCCTAATATGAAAAACAATATTTCATGTTTGCAATTTTATAATTACAGACTTTCTATGAGAAATGGATTTAATCCATACCTTAATATGGGAAAAGTTTCTCAACAGTTTACAATTGATGCATTTGTAAAAGTTGAACAATCAAGATTATATTTTATAAAGAAAAACCAAGATATTTTAAGAAGCGATTATTTTGAAGGCGTAATGGATTATTTACACAAGAAAAAAGAATCTGAAAATATAAAAATTGGAAAAATATTTATTTGGCCATCAAATTTTGTTGGAAATTCAAGATTCCTAAAACAAAATTACATTGACTCAATGAGTATAGTAAATCGTTACGGAAAACCTGACTTATTTATAACAATGACATGTAATCCTAACTGGAAATAAATAACTGAACATTTAAAAAAAATATTAAACTGTAATTGATAGACCAGATTTAGTAGTTAAGGTATTTCATCAAAAAATAAAAGAATTTAAAGAATTGGTAATTAAGCAAGGTGTTTTAGGAAATTGTATCGCCTACACTTATGTTATCGAATTTCAAAAACGTGGACTTCCTCACATGCACATGCTATTATTTTTAGATAAAAATTATAATATAAATACTCCCGAAAAAGTTGACGAACTCATAAACGCAGAAATTCCAAACGAATATATCTATCCACGGTTGTATAATATTGTAAAACAGTTTATGATTCATGGACCCTGTGGAGAGCAAAACATGAGTTCACCTTGCATGAGTAAAGACACAAAAAATGTACGAAAAATTTTCCAAAAAAATTTAGTAACAAAACAACTTTTAATTCATCAGGATATTCATTATATATAAGAAGAAATAATAGCAAAAAAATCAATTATAAAGGTAAATACCACAATAGAATAGCTGATAATCGGTTTGTTGTTCCGTATAATCTTTATTTATTGTTAAAATTTAATTGTCACATCAATGTCGAAGTATGCTCAACAGTCCAATGTATAAAATACTTATTTAAATATGGTTATAAAGGACATGACTGTACGTACATAGAAATACGTGACGCAGGTATCAGATCAAAAGACAGTTCTAATTTAATTCATGATGAAGATATTGAAAGCAATGAATACGAATACGATGAAATTAAACAATACATTAATACCAAATATTTATGTCCACCAGAAGCTATGCACATACTATTAGAATACCCTCTACACGAACTTTCACATACCATAATATGATTAGCTATTCACAATGAAGATGAACAAGATGTATATTTTAAAGAAGGAAAAGAAACAGAAATTTAAAAAAAAATGTAGAAACGACATTAACAGCATACTTTAAATTAAATCAAATCGATTCTGATGCACGAAATTATTTTATTCCGAAATGCCAATAAATTATGTATTTGATAATAATTCAAAACCATGGAATAAAAGAAAAAAAAACAAAAAAACCTGTATTAAGTACAATGTATTTAGTGAATCCAAAGGATCGAGAACGATATTTTATAAGATTATTACTTTGACGTGTCAAAGGAGCATCATCATTTCAGGATTTACGTACTGTTGATGATGTAATTTATTCTACATTTTATGAAGCTTCTATATCTAGACATTTGGCTAATGAAGATAAAGAATGGGACAGATGTTTGGAAGAAGCAATACAATTACACTTTCCTACTGCTCTTTGTGAATTATTTGCATATATTTGTATTTTTCACAATGCTATTAATGCAAGAGATTTGTACGAAAAATACAAACACTTTTTTTACCTCCCAAAATATAAACAAAATGCTGGTGAAAACCTAGCATTAAACATTATTGATAAGAATCTACAATTGAATGGATATTCTTTAAATAATTTTAATTTACCCGTTATATCTACATTTATAGAAGATTATGCTGATTGATCAACGACACATAACAAACGTTGCACATTTACTGAAATAAACGTCAACGTAAATTCTTTAAAAAATCATCAAAAAGACATTTTCGATACTATCGTGCAACATTTAAAAATTGAAGACAAAAAAGCTTTTTTATTGATGGACCAGGAGGAAGTGGGAAAAGCTATTTACTTAATGTTCTAATAGACTATCTTAAATTCTCAAACATTTCATTTTTATGTGTTGCTTGGACAGGGATTGCAGTAAATTTAGTAAATAACGGGAAAATAGTACACACAACACTTAAACTACCACTTAATATCACAGAATGTACTACATCTTATCTTATCTTATCTTATTATAAATAAAATTTTTCCTCAAAAGTGTCGGGCGTCCGGCGTCCGACATTCACTATTGGGCCTCCTTTTATTATGTTTTATATATACGTATGTGTATAAGGGTAAGTGTGTTACGGTGAAGAGGTAAGGGTGAGGGTGATTTTCCTGTAGACGACGTCCGGATGACCTGGAGGTCACCCTGTCCACCTGGACATCGTCTTCGGGAAATGACAATATTTTTTGCAAATTTATGCAGAATGGCATGTATACTTTCCTGTATACGACGTCCGGATGACCTGGAGGTTACCCTGACCACCTGGACATCGTCTTCAGGAAGTGACAATATTTTTTACAAATTCAAGTAGAAAGGCATGCAGACTTCCCTGTGGACGATGTCAGGATAACCTGGAGGTTACCCTGACCACCTGGACATCGACTTCAGGAAGTGACAATATTTTTTGCAAATTCAAGTAGAAAGGCATGTAGACTTCCCTGTGGACGATGTAGGGTAACCTGGAGGTTACCCTGACCGCCTGGACATCGTCTTCAGGAAGTGACAATATTTTTTGCAAATTCAAGCAGAATGGCATGTAGACTTCCCTGTGGACGATGTCAGGAAAACCTGGAGGTTACCCTGACCACCTGGACATCGTCTTCAGAAAACGTACATTCGAAATAATTTATAATTTTTGAATTAAATTTTTTGTACAAAAAATAGTTTGTGATAAATTAAAAAAAAAACAGTTTTCATTAATTGTAAATTTTAACATAATCTAACAAATCTAACCAAGAAAAATCTAACCATGTCGTAGTTAATACTTTCAGTGCAGGCAATGTATTAGGAATTTTCACCTTATTCGTAAATTAAAATAACTTGTTTAAATATATAAATATTTCAAATATATAGTAACGTACCCTGCTGGAATGAGAATCTCAGAACTAGATAATTAATAGATAATAAATAGATTTTTCTACTGCGTTCGCATTTTCAATAGATTAAGCGCAACCTCAAAATATTAAATAGAATGTTTTGTCCGTAAGTGTACTTGAAATTCCGCAAAATTTGGCTTATTTGATTGTTTAATTAAATACTAATGATAATTTAATGGTGTTTCCGTTTTTAATACTGCTGTTTTATAGACTTTTATGTGTATTGTAGTAAATGTTTTAATTACGTTGTATTAAGGGGATGTCGTGCTTAGAAAATGGTCATTTTTTATCATTTTTTATAAACAAACGAATGAATTTTTGAAAAAATTCTGAACGTCAGGCCCTTAGGCATGTTTTCAACAATGTACCCACATTGTTCCAGATTTTTATATCGTTAATTTTATTATGATGTTTGTGTTGAAAAATTATGCTTTTTTTGACTTCTAATTACCGACCACAAATTGTTTATTCAATTATTATTGAAAACATTATTTTTTCTTAAAAAATCAAAACGTCAGGCTCTCGCTTTTGTTTTAAGCTATCCGTATGAATTTTTTCAGAATTTTAATGCAATATTTTCTTAAAATAAAATTTTTGAAATCATCAATGATACTCACTAATACAGAAGGCGATATACTTAATATAAATGAGAGTAATTTAAATAATAATGTAATAATATATACAACGAATATAGTTTTTTCTGAAGTGTTTGATACTTAAATAGGTTTTTTTATTTTTAAAAATCAATTTAAGGTCGACTTATTAGGCAAACGAATTATAAAATAATATTTTTCAAGTATACATTATTTACATCAAGCAACATTTTAACATATCATTACTTAAGAAATAAACAAATATTAAAAATATACAAATTTTAAAATAATTAATTGTCTAATATAGCATTAATTAAATATCAATTAAAATATTTTGATAGACATTGTTAAAATACATTGTCTGCAGAAAGTGACATTATTTTAGAACTTTGTTTAGATATTAATGAAACAAAAAATTACAAAATAATTATTACCTATAATAACGAATATACAAGATGCCATATTATATTATTTATTTCATTTTTAACCCCATAAGCACACTTTCAGAGAAAAAGTATTCTATAAGAAATCTTGAATGTCCGCAAAAAAAGAATTCTTTTTGAAAGCAATAAGTATTAAGGAAGTATTACTAAAGTATTGGAAATCGAATACTTTATAAATAATTTTAAAGTATCTAATAAACAATAACCGGTATACGATACAGCTTTATATAAGTCTATGTATATGGTAGTAAATTAATATTAAACAAATAAATCACAAACTGCTCTTCTATCAATTTAAAGGATTATACAAGAAAATCTTCTATACAAGACACACGCACATTTTATGTAAATTTGTTCTTTTAATTGTAATGCAAAACTTAATTATGAAATTAATAAATATTATTTATAAACAAATCAACCGCGTATTATATGAAAGATAGGCAGCTGATGAGCATGTACAAGTTCCGAAACTATCTAAGTAAACTGTTGTGATAGCTGTGCGTGCTAAGTTCTGAGTTCGAATCCCCATCAGGATAATTTTTTTTTTTAATAATACCATTTCTAGTTATGTCTGCTAAGCGGATTTCTAATAATAATACGCAAACATTATATTAAACATTTTTTTGAATTAAGTGCGACTAGGTTTATATTTATACATTATACAGAATTCTTTACATATACTTTAAGTAGTATCTTTTAGCGGACATTCAAGAATTATATGATAATATAGAAAAAATTCTTAAAGAAATCTTTTTTATAAAAATATATTAGTATACAAATACTTAAAGAATACTTCTGGATTACTTATATAATATTTTGTGCTTATTGGGAATGCAGCCATATTGTAACGTATATTTTTATCAATATTAAAATACTTACGCATTATAGCATACATAATTTTGAAATATATATATGTTAGAAAATCAAATATTTGAAACTTTTAATACGTATTATATTTACGTTCAATATATGACAGTCTCAAGCCTGTAAATGCAGAGAGAAAATAATACGAACGAACAATCGAAAATAAACTTTTGTAGTTAAATATCATGATGAGTAAAGGGAATAAATTGTATACATTTTTTTAAAATAAAATATTTTATAATTTATTTTTATTTGTTTTAGTAATATAACAATAAATTTTAATTAAGGGGATGTCGGAGCTATAGCCTCCATCAAAAGCCGCTCGATCTCTCGGTTTCGAATGGCGCTGTAGTCAGGTGTCGATTTCTACGATAAACGTACTTAAAATATAAATTATAAATTTTACAGCTACATAGAGCTGTTGAAAGATACTTTCCCCCCTAGCTATGACTAAACTTAAGGTAATTATAATATTACTCTTGGAAGCAAATGTTTATTTTTTTAAAGAAATGTGAAATACGTCTCATATTCAATGAATCTATATCTGCCGTAATGCTATACGCAACGTATTTCACATTTCTTTAAAAAAATAAACATTTACTGCCAAGAGTAATATTACAATTACCTTAATTTTAGTTATAGCTAGGGGGGAAAGTATCTTTCAACAGCTCTATGTAGCTGTAAAATTTATAATTTATGGTTTAAGTACGTTTATCGTAGAAATCGACACCTGACTACAGCGCCATTCGAAACCGAGAGATCGAGCGGCTTTTGATGGAGGCTATAGCTCCGACATCCCCTTAATAGTTTAAACCACATTAAAAAATTAGTTTAAAAATAAAATAAAATAATTGTATTAAAATCGTTTAAAATTTATTTGTTATAAACTAATAATAAATTTAAGATTACACTTTATAATCAACATCTAGCCTCAAAAATGTGATTCACCCGAGGAAGCGTTAGCGACCGAGATAATATGGCTAGTATTATAATAATATTTTGTCAGGAATTATCAAGGTAAGAATGTAGTACTCTTGATACCATATACCCATATTTACTATTATTTAAATTGAATCACATTTTCATAATATTAAACTCACTGAAATGACTATCGGCTATTTTTTAATTATTAATTCAATATAGTTTTATTGTTATGCAATCTTATGTCTCATATTGTATGACTAATATATTATAAGACTAACTATTTTACCTTTATTATAAATCCAATTGGAAATATGTTTATTTTGTACTAAATGTATATATGGATTGCAAAATTGTTAGTACTTGCGCATTAAAAAATAATAAAAAAACCTTATTAACATGTTTTTGCACGTTGCTTTATTTTCTCACGAAAAATTAAAAACATATGGGGGCTAAAGCAGCAGCATCCATTTGGAAAACAATTTTTCTTAATCAGTGGTTTGCATTTCAATAACCTTTTCTACCGATTTCGCTTGCGCATCTAACGCGCAAATAGCATCCGCAGAAATAATTACACTATTTTGTATATTTTGTGCATAAAAAACAAATTACTTTTTTGCGAGTGCCAAGTACGTTTTGTAATTTGAAATGGCTGCAGACGTTTTCATATTCCTCTTTTCTGCAATTGTAATGTTTCTTTTACGCAGGCGGCAGCCGGCAGTAGATATATTATTCTTCAGACTACTCTCAGTTTTAAGGTTAACTTTTTTTTAAAGGAATACAGAAATTTAACCTTCTTGTTTTGTTAAAGTTTTTAATAAATTACAAACTTGGTGGACGAATCCAAACGTTAATATCTTGCACAATATTGAAAAATAATATGTAGAGTGCTAACTGCGTAAAAGAAACATTGCAGTTGCAAAAAAGAGAAATATGAAAACGGTCTGCAGCCATTTCAAATTACAAAACGTACTTGGCACCCGCAAATAAATAATTTGATATTTATGCACAAAATATAAAAAAATAATGTAATTATTTCTGCGGGTGCTATTTGCGCATCAGCGCGTAAGCGAAATTTGTATAAAAAGTTATTAAAATATAAACTCCTGGTTTAAAAAAAATTATTTTTCAAATGGGTGCTGGTGCTTTAGACGCCATAATACAATGTCCTAATAAAGATTAAGCTGAAAATATATGTGACTGGTGTCTCGCCCTGTAGTTCTTGCGACGCTTCCACCCGCAAAAGATTGTTTCTATCTCTTTACAAATGTCTATAGCCTACAAAAGAAAAGATACAAAAACACAAAGTATCTATTTTTATAATTAATAGATACTTAATTTATAAGGAAACAATAAGTTTCAGATATTTATATGATTGGTTCACGAAATACTGAAAACAAACTTATCTGGATAAACAGGCCATCCGATGTTGAATAACTATCAACAAGTTCCAACTTTCCACTCGCCTCAAGTAAGAATTAAACGTGACCTGATGATTGTTGGGCAAAAAGCAACGACAAGACGATCGATTTTTTGCGAAAACAAACAAACTAATGTTAGTTTGACATATAATTTTTTCGGGGACTCTCGCTCAACAAGAAACGCCCGTCATCATAATTTGTTTAAGTAAGCAGTTTACTGCTAATTTCGTCGTTGTTCATAAAGAGATGTTTTAGGTGTTTGCCTTACGTACGAGTATAATTACCAGAAATAATGATAATACGTATAAAATTTTTGTAATTACCAGAAAATACATTATTCATTTTCTGGTACTTACCAGAAATAGACTACTGGTACAGGAATTTTCTGGTAAGTACCAGAAAGTATGGGGACTTACCAGAAAACATCAGTTGATGCTAGAAAAGTTACCAGCAAAGACAAATTGATATATATATATATATATATATATATATATATATATATATATATATATTTGGGTACTTTATTGAATTTGGGCTTTGTAATATTCGTAAAGGCTATCCTGATAGTTTGTATCATTTCAATTACTAAACCAACCGCATTTTCTTTACAATAATTATTGTTTTTAACTGTAATTTATTTATAATAATTCTTGTTTTGCATTTCATTTTATTTATAATATATATTGTTTGAAGTGCAATTCATTAACAAAATTCATATTATAAACTACGTCTATTTATAAAACTTTTAAATTAGCATATATTTATAATAACTCTTACTTTGTTTATTAAATAGGAATGGTTGTATTAAAATAATATTGTTATATTCATAATTTTATCCAATTGTTTATAAAATCTTGAAATTTTATGTGTTTTGTTCATTAAAAGCTAAAAGCATTTAGTTTTGTACGTTCATTTAAAAAAACAAATTATTTAATTATGGTAACAAATTTAAATAAATAATGCATGATTTATACAAATAAAAAAATATATTATATTATAATCCCACATTGTATCCTGAATCTCTACTCTCAAAATAACTTTGCTTGCTACTCCCGGAGACGTAAGGCTAGTCCTAGTTAAACAAGAGCGAAAGGAACGCGAATGGTTTATCAACCTTCTTGTATAATTTTAATCGTAAGTGTTGACAGATTGTATTAATTATTATAATAAATTTGGTGCATCGGCCGGGAAACTAATATTTTTGATAGAAAGAAAAAGAAGATTAAAGGAATAATATGATTAGAAAAAAATTTTAGGTGCACCTAAACATACTGATTGTTATGTAAATAAATAAAGAAACACGAATTTAGAATTTTCTATGAATGATGCATTATTAAATTTATACAAAGAAAAAGTTCAGACTCTCGATACTCTTGATTTAACTAAAACGCCTAGGGAAACAGTGCAAAATTTAATAACAGAAATAAATTATTTAAAGGATAGAAAAGAAAGAAATGCTGCAAATATTTCATTATCTATAAAGATACCTCGATGTATTGAATATATGACCCCTTTTTCCAATCGATCATTCTATTTTCGAAGTTAGTAAAAACGAACAAGAATATACAATAATCACTCCAACGCGGGTAAAACATTTTAGCTTAAACCCGCTGTATTGAAATACGAGGATCAATAAGAACTTATCGCGAATAATTCTATAAATTTTAGTACGCCAACCCCGACTAATCGTCCCAATGGGCCATTGACTTAAACACCGGATAATGTTACAAGCTCAGTGAGAAAATGGCTCGCGACTGAAGTGAAAAAAGTGTTGTTAGACTTTTATCTCGAGGAACCCAAAATCGTAGAAAGTTTATAAGAAAATGAAAAAAGGGAGAACTTTTCATGGTATCATAAATAAGATTAGAGGCGCGTTAAATATTTTTTCCGCTCCGATCGAAAAAGGAACTGAGGAAGCAAAGGCATTAGTGACAGACACGGCGAAAGTAATCGACGATAAACTAATTCAAGACGCGACAGATTTAACAATTCCCAGAGCAAACTCTTCTAAGATTAAAGACGAATTGTTTAATAAACTTAATTTAGAAGAATTAATAACAAACATCGGAACGAAACAAAAAAAAATTAGATAGGAGTGAAGTTAAAAAACAAATTAATAATAAAACAATATCTTAAATTCGACGTTTATCGCTAAAGGATGCTTTAACTTGTGCGAGCGAAGCAAATTTTAATTCTATCAAATATATATCCGATTGTTTCAAAAACACTTTCGGATCAATAAAAACATATTACTAGTGGACGGGAGATCTTGCTAAATTAAAACAGAAAAACAATGAGACAGTCGTTGCTTAATTCAGTCGGCTATGAAAAATGAAAAATGAAATATTCAAAGCAGCCGACAGAGAGGGTCAAGTCGCGATAGCAGATCATATCATGCTCGAACTAAGACAAAATTCTTTAAAATTCTTTTTAAAAGGGCTTCGTTGAGAAATTCGTGCACGTTTAGGGACCTAACTTCTATAAAACAGGCTCGTGAACAGACGCTCGAGGTGGAGCGCGAGTTTGCGTGTAGCATCCTGGACGCGGAGACGCCGAGCCGAGAGAAGGCTCGTTCTCGTTTAACTCGAGAAACGCGTAAAATAAATTATATTTAGAATAACTCTCCAATTGTATGTCAATATTGTTCTAAAACTGATCATGGAACCATAAATTATTTCAAATAGCACGAAGTTTTGCAGATTTTGCGACAATAACAACCGACGCAATTCTATTAACAGTTCTTATACCTCACAAAGTCACTCGGATAACAGCCGTAAATATAATAGGCCAAATTTACAATTTGGTGGTTGGAACGAGTATCAAAACCAGACAGAATTATTGCCAATTAGAGATAGAGATAAAAATGATTCTTTCGCCCGATATCATAATAAATTTTCAACTCAGCAATTAATTTAATAAAAAAGATCAGGGAAATAATTCGGGACTCGCGGTGTGCGCAGAGGTAGACTCGCGTGAAAATTGACAAAAATGATATATGGTTAAAATGCATAACTGACCATTCGTTAACTACTAATGGCAAAATTAAAATAGTTTTCGAAGGATCTCACGTGGAACTCAATTTAGTATATGAATTGTTCCCTATATAAGTCGAAATCTTGAGCACCGATTTCTTTAGAGTTGAACGGATTAATTCTTCCCTTTGAAAATATAATTAATACGCAAATGGATGAATCGATTTATATAATGGAGGAAAGCGAAAATAATGATCGAAAATCAAACCGATATATGACAAAAACAAGGGAAAACAATGATTATATGAACATGAAAATTTCAAGATTTTATAATTATACCGATAGGGACTCAGAAACATCAAGTAATTTTCAATTACATGAAAATTATGAAACGTTTATAAAATTTTACTCAATTGTATGAATATACGAGCAAGAAAAAAGAAATGAAAGAAATTAAAACGGCAACGGTAAAGACCTATACAATCAAAATGAAAAAGAACAAGAGTTATACGACAATTATAAAAATGACAAGATGTAAGTAAATCAGATAGACCAGGAGTTGGATCTAAAGAATTATGTAAGTACAGCAAGTGAAGATTGTTATGGATTAATGACGGAACAACGATTACAAATAAACAATGTATAAGTGCAGCCATGGGTATATCATGCGACTGAATCATGTATTCAAGAAAAAGTTGATGAAATTACTGAAAATTATGACACTAATGAAGTACCAGTGTGGATAGGGTGATTGAGAGTCCATCTTGTGTTATTATGAAAATGAAATAAAAGATAAAGAACATTTATGGGATAAGGCAGTTAATAATTTGCAAGTAAAAATGGACTACGAAATCGAGGAGGGCAATCAATACAGACCTCGTAAAAATGAAGAAGATTTTATTATTAGTAAATGCTTCTGATGACGGAGAATTATTTTAAATAATTGAAACTATTGGTATATCCGTCCAATAATTTTTATTTTCGACGTTTCGGTCATCTATTTATTTATGACCCTCTTCAGGAAAATTTACATATTACAAACAAGAGCAATGCGAGTTCTTTGTCATACGGCGAAGATAGACTGCTTCTAAATAAATGCGGACTTAGTTTAAATGGAGAAAATAAACTAAACAAAAAGATGAATTGTCAAGTACAAATAGATTACAAAATCGAGGAGGGCAATAATTGTAAACCTCGTGATAAAAATGTTAGTTACGTTTGTAAATTGAATAAAGAAGAATTGGGTGTATCTAGGGAAAAATTATATGTTTTCCCGAGAACCGAAATACTATGAATAAACGAAGCAGGAACTGAAGAAACTGAAAATGATATAATTAATGAGAATTTAATAAACATATAGGAAGAAAATCAACAGGTTGAGGACAACGTCCGATCTTCCGTGTGCAAAGTAGAGAGCAGCGAGCGAGAAGTCTCGAGTATACGAGTTAAGCGAGAGCACTAAAGCAACGAAAAGGTTGGTGCATTCTATTACGTGTCTCCTTTATTTATTTAAAATTAATCCCGTGCTTCCCTATAGTGTGCGCGAGTTATCGTGTTCCACTTCTCCCACCCCTCGTGCAGCTCTCGATACCCCGATCGTTCATTGCAGCCGCGCTGTTGGCCGAAGCTTAACTCACCGCGGACGAGTATTGCAGCTTCCGTTCAGCATTTTCGCGACGTCTAGATTACCGATTGCACCCGTGCCATCGGCCGTGAGCCCGCTTCGCGCTTTTCCTAAATCACCCCCCCCCCCCCGCCCAAGCCAATCACAGCCGAGTTTGAGCCCTCGTGAGAGACGCGACTGGCACTCGCATTTATGTGGTTAATGAGCGGTTAATAAATGTAATAATTTTATACAGGTTGTTCTTTATTATCAAGCTCACCTGAATCCTAATCCCCAGTGCAGCATGACAAGGGATAACAGAAACCTATGAACGTATAAAACAACTTTTCTATTAGCCTTATATTAAGGAAGACGTGCAAAATTACATTAGACATTGTTTAATTTGCAAACTAAAAAAATTAGTTCGTGTTGAAACTAAACAACGTATGATAACTGACACATGATACAAGACATTAATTTGGTCTTTTTTAAAGAGAAGAGTAATGGTTCAAATCTCGGCAGCCTAAAGTTCAAATATTTAAATTATGTCAAAACTAAAGTTTCGGCAACACGTATTTAAATTTGATAGACATAAAACAAGAAAAAGGAAATGAAAAATGATTAAAAAAATAAATGTACGATATTATAAGTGTTTGTACTTATAAATGTTTATATTTTATACATGTATTATGAATTTATAAATATATATCGTTGTATCTTAGTTAGTTTTTACTGAATTTTAAAATTTTGTAAAATACTTCTTCAAGGGGATGCCATACCTGAATTAAATCCTACTATACCGACACCCGTATATTACACGCACTATTTTTCCTATTACTGTTATTTAATACAATGACAAACTATAATCGCAGTAGAGGCATATTTGTAATACATATGGGATATTCCACGCGAAGTGGTCCGAACAAAATTTTAAAATGCACCAAATTTTAGATACACATTGCAAATGTTTTTCAGAATACAGAAAAAATTTTTTAGGTACTGCAATCTATTTGCTCAAAAGTTATTCTAACCTCAAAAAGTGAATTATTCCAAGTTTTTTTTCAACACCAGCTGGATTCACCGCTATTTAACTCAAAACCTATCAACTTTTACTATTGAACATTATATATAACATTCGTTGCTAACTATGTCTGGAATTTATCCTTCTGGGTTAGAATTTCTAATCTCAAGGTCAATGTTACATAAACTACATGTCAATATTCAACTTAAAAAAAGTGTAAGTGCGCCAAAATTGATTTTTTTATCCAACAGTCTATAAGAAAGCTTGGAGCAATACCTTTCAAATGGTCTGTAGCATATTGATGGCCTTCAATTCTGTAAAAAGTTATGATAATTTCATAAAAGACAAAAAATTCACAAAAATTAACATGGTAATTCCCATTTAAATATTTAAAAAAATTTCGTGTTTCTTTAAATTACTTAATTATTAAATTATTAAACTATTAATTAAATTATTTAATGGCATAACTTTGCGACATTATGAGTTTCTTTTTCTGGACATTATTTGTACCAGCCTGCTGCCGCGTATGTAATTATGGGTACAAACACTCCCTTGTATATTATCTCTAGAGATCGATAGCCTAATCCCCATTCCTCTCTAGCTAGGAAAGCTAGCCTTTCAAATATTCCTCTAGTTTTCTTTGAGATCTCCGTAACATGCGTTTTTACGCTAAGGCCTTTGTCAAAAGAAATACCCAGATATTTAAACGGTTCCTGTCTTTTGATTCTTTGTTCGTTTATCCTAATTAGTGGGTAACATTTTAGATGGAATGTTCCCTTTGCTAATAACATTGCGCACTTATCTGGGGCATGTTTCATTTTGACATTTTTGCTCAATTTCTCTATTATATTTATGGCCATTTGTCCTTTCCGTTCTAGTTCTTTACGGAATTCTCCTTCTATTATAATGGCTTGTACGTCTGCATAAGCTATCGTCCCGTGTCCTTCTCTGTCTAACTTGTGAAGTACTTCGTCAAATATGACATTCCATAATATCGGTCCTAGTAGAGGTCCCTGTGGGCATCCCTTTGTCACAGATTTGCTTGCAAAATTGCTACCTTCCGTTATAATTACTTTCCTATTATAGAGGTAATCCCTAATGATATTGTATAGTCTCCAGGGATAATAAATGTCTCTCAAATTCTTAAGCACTCCGGGCCACCATACGTTGTCAAATGTTACTTTTATACTTAGAAACATTTTCAGCACGTATCTGTTGCTTGAGTTGTGTACTTTAGTGTTCAAGTACACTATCGCATCTTTGGTTGATCTGCCTTTTCTAAAACCGGATTGTTTATTTGACAGACATGGTTCTACTGTTTGTTCTAGCTATTTTATTATAAGACCTTCCAGAATTTTTCCCAAAACTGGTAGCAGGCATATTGGTCTGTATGAGCTGATCAAAACAGGGTATTTTTCTCTTTCCTTCTTTATTGTTATTACTTTGCCTGTTTTCCAAATATTCGGAAATATACCAAGTTTTAGGCAATTATTATAGAGCCTTAACAGTTCTTCACCAACGACTGTAAGAGCAACGACTGTAAGAGCAACTTTTATTATTTTTAGATCGAAACAGTCGATTCCTGGCGCTTTTCCTAGTTTCATTTTTTATAACTACTTGCGCCATTTCCTGCCTTGTAAAACTTTCGGTTTCGCTGAATTCGTCTGAGCATCTTTGGTTTCGTTGGCTTACTTCTCTTTGTTCCCTTGTCTCTGTCTCCAGATTATCGTCTGGAAAGAGTTGATGAAGAATTTGCTCTGCTGTATCATACCAGGTCATTGTGTAACCATCGTCTGTCTTTACGTTACTTGCGATTTCCTCAACTCTAGCTTTTTTGGCAGTCATTTTGTATGGTAAGCTCCATGGATTGTCATTTCCTTGTTTGGTCACGAATTGTTCCCAATTTTGGGTTTTGGTTGTGTCTATTAACCTTGTATATTGTCGCTTGGCCAATCTGTATGTTATTTTCTTGCGCGCTCTTACGTCCGGATCTCTCTCCCCTTGAAATTTTCTGCATAGCCTCTTTGTATGTTTTTTGGCCTTAGTCAATTTTTAGTTCTACCATAGAACTTTCCTACTCGTTTTGTATTAATGGGTATAGCTTCGTCACATGCTATTTTTATCCCATTTATTATATTTTTAATGCCAGCGATTGTTGAGCCAATATACTGACGGGGTGGTTGGGTGTTCTAATTTTCTTTCAGTGTGTTGATAAACAATCCCCAGTCCGCTTTGCTTGTTATATAACTTGCTTGTTCCACTAATTCGAATAGTATTGCTATATGGTCACTTGATGTCTAGTTTGTTTGGACTTTCCAGTTTTGTATTATTTGTGCCATGCCTGATGAGGTTAGTTACATCAACGTATCCTTCTCTGACTTCATTTGAAACTGTTACGATACTGCTGGGATCGTTTATTACTTTGAGGTAATTCTGGAGTATAAATTCTTCTAGTCTTTCTCCTTTTGAATCCGTTTCCATTAGGCTCCATAAGGAAGATCTTGTATTCGAATCAATACCAATTATAAAGCTCTTTCCTTGTAGAGCCGTCACTATTTCTTGGAGTGATCTTAGATGTATCTCAATATCATTCTTTAGTTGGAAATATCCACTAATTAAGTATACTTTTTATGATACTAATATTTGTGCTATTGCAAAGTGCGATGAGCATAGGTTAGTGATTTGCAACGCTATCATATTTGGGTTTGTTATTGCTATGGCAGCTCACGGATTTTCTTTGGAAGAGACTATTCTTACACCCATACCGTATCCCATCACTCGATTTTTTCTTGTGTATGGTTCCTGTAGTATACTAACGCGTACTCCCTTTTCATACGCTTTCTGCTTTATTTCGGGTACCACCCGCTGTGCTCGTCTGGCATTAAGTTATGTGATTAGAATACAGGGTTTGTTACTTCCCGTAATCTGTATTATTAACTAGGTGTTCAAGTGCTTTGGTATAGCACGGAAATTTCGTGTCGAGAACATTTTGATGCGACTTCTTTTTGGCTTTAGCGCAGTTAATACATTTTTGGCCTTCTTGCTTTTTCAAACATTTGTCAAAAGAATGGCCCCTTTCTGCACAATGCGAACAATATATTTCATTGTGACACACTTTGCTTATATGATCATATCCCTAGCACTTAAAGCACCTGGACACAAGTACAAAGTCCTGCACTTTACACGACTGATAGTCTACAAATATTCTACTTCTTTGTAGCAACCTACTTCTAATGCTCGGACTCACCTCAATAACTCAGTTGGTCCTGCTCGTATCCCTTTTCCTTGTTTTGAATTTCGGCATTATATCTTTTGTTGCCTCGTCAGCCGAACAGACATTTTGCTCGACTATTAATTCTTTTATTTCTTTTTCGGTTATATTTTTAGGAAGATCGTAAATAATCATCCTGGGCTTCTGTTTCGTCGGTTTATACATATCGAAGGTATCTTTTAACGAAGGTTTGCTCAGAATCTTTTGTAAAGATTCTTCGTTTTCGGTTTCTATAATCAAACCTTTACTTATTGTTCGGAGGCTTCGGATCTGAGCCTTCTCTACTCGTGGTCGGAATTCTGCCTAAAATTTGGACTTGATTTCATCTTCATTCTTAAACTTGTCGGCTTTCTTCGGCTTGATTGTTAATTTGTGCATAGCCGGATTTTTAATCGCAACTGCTCGGGTAGTCTTGCATGGAGCTACTAGTATTTTGGTAACATCTGCGTATGAAGAGTTATTCCCGTATTTATGGTTTTCTGCCTATTTTCTGATAGGACTTTTACTTGTCCTTCTAAGTATGCTGCTTTCGCTAGCAGTGTTGAGACTAGGCTGTGCATATTGTCCAAAGCCGTGTGGGCTTTTTCTCTGTCGTTCTTGATTAGGTATTGCTTTACAATCTTAATCTGGTCCAACATGTATATTGGAACCTCAATAAGATTCCTTTCTTTCTCTATTTTCCAACTTTGCTTTCCGCTTTCTATTACTGTTCCTTCCTACTCCGATTTTTTAGCCATTCTGGGCTTTGCCCTTTGTGGCTCCTTTTGCTTCTCATCCGAGGAGGAAGACAGGCCGCGCTTAGTTCCTTTTACTTTTTCCTTTTCTACTTCTTTTGGTTTTGGGGAACGGTTCCCCTTCTATTTCTGTTCTATGCACTATTGGTTTTATTGTCTTGTTAGTTGACATTTCATGTTTTTATTTTATTAGTGTGCTATTTGTGCATCCTCTTGATTGCACGACGCTAAGAACTCTAGCAAGTTATTCGGTTATTACCTACTCACAGTTTTTTGACGGGTTTAACCATGAACCTTAAACGTATCGTGGCCTCGACAAATACAATTTAAACCTCCAAATACCGCTCCCGTCCAGGTGCCACCTGCAGCAATCTCAGCAAGTTTAATTTTTACACACGCTGCTACAGGGTAGCCCGACTAACAGGCGAAGAAAGCCCGGACCCTGGTACTATCCTGCGTTCTGGGAGTGTATGATCGGGGATCCGAGCGCCGACCTCCCGGTTTATATGATGAACCCCCTTTCAATCCATGTATTCATAGTACTTCCCATCGAGCTTTCAATTTTCACTGCCTCCTTTGCTTGGCGCACTGTCTTTCCGTGTCACAGATACATATATCTCGAAAATTTGAAATGGTATTGTAATATTCTAAAAATTTGAAAAATAAACATTCAAACATTACCTCTCTCATTATATAGCGACGGATTCATAGGAGGCGCGTTAACCGATTTAAGCCGTCTGTATTCCCGTGCAAGTTAAACCATCCGCGTGCTCAGAATCTACGAAGCTAGTCGACCCGACGACGGGACGTGAAAATCGACTAGCCTTGTAGATCCTCAATAGGTATAGTAGCGCAGCCTGGTTGAGTTTTTTATTTATTTCAACTTATAACAATGAGGCTATCAGTGAACAAGTGTAATTTAATAAATACTCCGATTAACTAAGCTAGTGTTGAAAAAAACTTTAAAACATTCACTTTTTGATGTTAGAATATCTTTTGAGAAATAGTTTCCTTTAATTAAACATTTATAATTAAAATATTTTAAGGTCTGTATCCAATATATGTTGCATTTTAAAATTTTGCTTCACATTGAATGTTTCATATATGTATATGTAAGTTGCTCTGGAGAAAAAATTAATTTAAGTATCGCTAATACAGAATTTAAGGGGGTGCCATACTAGATTATTACCGACCGAGTCAGATGGATACATTATTACACTTCAAGAACATATTATTGCTTTATATGCAAAACGCAAATACAGAAGCACTAGATAATCACATAAAACGCATTTATACGAAGTTTGAAGTGAATATGTGAACGACACCCTAAAAAAAGTTTGCACGGAAAAAATAGTCATTTTTCCGTGCAGAAATTTTTTAGGGTGTCCTTGTTGTATTGATCTGGAACTTTGTAGAAAGACATATTACATCATTATCTAGTGCCTCTGTATTTGGGTTTTACATAATATTAACAAAAAATAAATAGTTTATATTATTGACAAAGTTTTCTTAGTACCAATTTCGCCGCTAGAGTGCGCGACGCGCTTAGTCTGTATTTTGTATTGTATACTTAACGTGGAAGCACATGCGCAAATGGTTGTAGCAATATGGCGTTAAATACCATAATTCATACACCGGCCTTATATCAATAAAAGACATACAATAAAAGTCGTGCTTATGCATTGCAGAGTGACGACATTCTTAGTATATTTAATCGGGGAAACAATGGAAAACAAAGACGATAAAGAATCAAAATATTTTTATTTAGAGGCCACGGCTGGCTTGCATTCTCCCATCTCTCTCCCTCTCTCTCACTCTACCCATCTCCATCCATCTATCTATCTCTCTCTCTCTCTCACACTCGCAATACCAGAATACGTACGCGCATGCGCACGCGCAATTTTCGGACAACTAGTGACGAACTTCTCGCGGCTCATGTGGCGTTGCACGATTACCAAGTTTGCTCGGTACTGAAAACACGAAAAATTGTCAGCTGTAACCCTAGGCGGCCGGCTCGCGCGTCGAGTCGTCGAGTTAGCCGGCCGCGTAGGCTATATTCGACGGTGTGTAAGGCTAGAAATCGTTTTACCGGGGGATTAACTCGATTTATATATCTCTCGTTTGACTGAACAAAGTAGCAATGAGGTTTTCTATATTGATAAATTATAAACATTATTTATATTTATTATTTACTGATAAATATTTTAAAAACTTTATAAACCAACCACAAAAAATAAAAATTAAATCCTCTTTAAAATGCCAAAAATATTAATATTGTTTATTTAATAAAAATAAAATAAAAAAAGGATATTATTTAAACAAAACCAAACATTTATAAACTTTAAATGAACTCGTTCAATGACAAACAATAATCAATAACGTTTAAAAAAGCGAAAAATTGTCAGCTGGAGGCCTAGGAGGCCGGCTCGCGCGTCGAGTCGTCGAGTTAGCCGGCCGCGTAGGCTATATTCGACAGTGTGTAAGGCTAGAAATCGTTTTACCGGGGGATTAACTCGATTTATATATCAGTCGATTGACTGAACAAAGTAGCAATGAGTTTTTCTATATTGATAAATTATAAACATTATTTATATTTATTGTTTACTGATAAATATTTTAAAAACTTTATAAACCAACCACAAAAAATAAAAATTAAATCCTCTTTTAAATGCCAAAAATATTATTATTGTTTATTTAATAAAAATAAAATAAAAAGAGGATATTATTTAAACAAAACCAAACATTTATAAACTTTAAATGAACTCGTTGAATGACAAACAATAATCAATAACGTTTAAAAAAGCGAAAAATTGTCAGCTGGAGGCCTAGGAGGCCGGCTCGCGCGTCGAGTCGTCGAGTTAGCCGGCCGCGTAGGCTATATTCGACAGTGTGTTAGGCTAGAAATCGTTTTACCGGGGGATTAACTCGATTTATATATCTGTCGATTGACTGAACAAAGTAGCAATGAGTTTTTCTATATTGATAAATTATAAACATTATTTATATTTATTGTTTACTGATAAATATTTTAAAAACTTTATAAACCAACCACAAAAAATAAAAATTAAATCCTCTTTTAAATGCCAAAAATATTATTATTGTTTATTTAATAAAAATAAAATAAAAAGAGGATATTATTTAAACAAAACCAAACATTTATAAACATTAAATGAACTCGTTCAATGACAAACAATAATCAAGCACGTTTAAAAAAGCGAAAAATTGTCAGCTGGAGGCCTAGGAGGCCGGCTCGCGCGTCGAGTCGTCGAGTTAGCCGGCCGCGTAGGCTATATTCGACAGTGTGTTAGGTTAGAAATCGTTTTACCGGGGGATTAACTCGATTTATATATCTGTCGATTGACTGAACAAAGTAGCAATGAGTTTTTCTATATTGATAAATTATAAACATTATTTATATTTATTGTTTACTGATAAATATTTTAAAAACTTTATAAACCAACCACAAAAAATAAAAATTAAATCCTCTTTTAAATGCCAAAAATATTATTATTGTTTATTTAATAAAAATAAAATAAAAAGAGGATATTATTTAAACAAAACCAAACATTTATAAACTTTAAATGAACTCGTTGAATGACAAACAATAATCAATAACGTTTAAAAAAGCGAAAAATTGTCAGCTGGAGGCCTAGGAGGCCGGCTCGCGCGTCGAGTCGTCGAGTTAGCCGGCCGCGTAGGCTATATTCGACAGTGTGTAAGGCTAGAAATCGTTTTAACCGGGGGATTAACTCGATTTATATATCAGTCGATTGACTGAACAAAGTAGCAATGAGTTTTTCTATATTGATAAATTATAAACATTATTTATATTTATTGTTTACTGATAAATATTTTAAAAACTTTATAAACCAACCACAAAAAATAAAAATTAAATCCTCTTTTAAATGCCAAAAATATTATTATTGTTTATTTAATAAAAATAAAATAAAAAGAGGATATTATTTAAACAAAACCAAACATTTATAAACATTAAATGAACTCGTTGAATGACAAACAATAATCAATAACGTTTAAAAAAGCGAAAAATTGTCAGCTGGAGGCCTAGGAGGCCGGCTCGCGCGTCGAGTCGTCGAGTTAGCCGGCCGCGTAGGCTATATTCGACAGTGTGTTAGGCTAGAAATCGTTTTACCGGGGGATTAACTCGATTTATATATCTGTCGATTGACTGAACAAAGTAGCAATGAGTTTTTCTATATTGATAAATTATAAACATTATTTATATTTATTGTTTACTGATAAATATTTTAAAAACTTTATAAACCAACCACAAAAAATAAAAATTAAATCCTCTTTTAAATGCCAAAAATATTATTATTGTTTATTTAATAAAAATAAAATAAAAAGAGGATATTATTTAAACAAAACCAAACATTTATAAACTTTAAATGAACTCGTTGAATGACAAACAATAATCAATAACGTTTAAAAAAGCGAAAAATTGTCAGCTGGAGGCCTAGGAGGCCGGCTCGCGCGTCGAGTCGTCGAGTTAGCCGGCCGCGTAGGCTATATTCGACAGTGTGTTAGGTTAGAAATCGTTTTACCGGGGGATTAACTCGATTTATATATCTGTCGATTGACTGAACAAAGTAGCAATGAGTTTTTCTATATTGATAAATTATAAACATTATTTATATTTATTGTTTACTGATAAATATTTTAAAAACTTTATAAACCAACCACAAAAAATAAAAATTAAATCCTCTTTTAAATGCCATAAATATTATTATTGTTTATTTAATAAAAATAAAATAAAATGGGATATTATTTAAACAAAACCAAACATTTATAAACTTTAAATGAACTCGTTCAATGACAAACAATAATCAATAACGTTTAAAAAAAGCGAAAAATTGTCAGCTGGAGGCCTAGGAGGCCGGCTCGCGCGTCGAGTCGTCGAGTTAGCCGGCCGCGTAGGCTATATTCGACGGTGTGTAAGGCTAGAAATCGTTTTACCGGGGGATTAACTCGATTTATATATCTCTCGTTTGACTGAACAAAGTAGCAATGAGGTTTTCTATATTGATAAATTATAAACATTATTTATATTTATTATTTACTGATAATATTTTAAAAACTTTATAAACCAACCACAAAAAATAAAAATTAAATCCTCTTTAAAGTGCCAAAAATATTAATATTGTTTATTTAATAAAAATAATAATAAAACAAGGATATTATTTAATACAAAACCAAACATTTATAAACTTTAAATGAACTCGTTAAATGACAAACAATAATCAAGCACGTTTAAAAAAGCGAACAATTGTCAGCTGGAGGCCTAGGAGGCCGGCTCGCGCGTCGAGTCGTCGAGTTAGCCGGCCGCGTAGGCTATATTCGACAGTGTGTTAGGTTAGAAATCGTTTTACCGGGGGATTAACTCGATTTATATATCTGTCGATTGACTGAACAAAGTAGCAATGAGTTTTTCTATATTGATAAATTATAAACATTATTTATATTTATTGTTTACTGATAAATATTTTAAAAACTTTATAATTCAACCACAAAAAATAAAAATTAAATCCTCTTTTAAATGCCAAAAATATTATTATTGTTTATTTAATAAAAATAAAATAAAAAGAGGATATTATTTAAACAAAACCAAACATTTATAAACTTTAAATGAACTCGTTGAATGACAAACAATAATCAATAACGTTTAAAAAAGCGAAAAATTGTCAGCTGGAGGCCTAGGAGGCCGGCTCGCGCGTCGAGTCGTCGAGTTAGCCGGCCGCGTAGGCTATATTCGACAGTGTGTTAGGTTAGAAATCGTTTTACCGGGGGATTAACTCGATTTATATATCTGTCGATTGACTGAACAAAGTAGCAATGAGTTTTTCTATATTGATAAATTATAAACATTATTTATATTTATTGTTTACTGATAAATATTTTAAAAACTTTATAAACCAACCACAAAAAATAAAAATTAAATCCTCTTTAAATGCCAAAAATATTATTATTGTTTATTTAATAAAAATAAAATAAAAAGAGGATATTATTTAAACAAAACCAAACATTTATAAACTTTAAATGAACTCGTTCAATGACAAACAATAATCAAGCACGTTTAAAAAAGCGAAAAATTGTCAGCTGGAGGCCTAGGAGGCCGGCTCGCGCGTCGAGTCGTCGAGTTAGCCGGCCGCGTAGGCTATATTCGACAGTGTGTTAGGCTAGAAATCGTTTTACCGGGGGATTAACTCGATTTATATATCTGTCGATTGACTGAACAAAGTAGCAATGAGTTTTTCTATATTGATAAATTATAAACATTATTTATATTTATTGTTTACTGATAAATATTTTAAAAACTTTATAAACCAACCACAAAAAATAAAAATTAAATCCTCTTTTAAATGCCAAAAATATTATTATTGTTTATTTAATAAAAATAAAATAAAAGAGGATATTATTTAAACAAAACCAAACATTTATAAACTTTAAATGAACTCGTTGAATGACAAACAATAATCAATAACGTTTAAAAAAGCGAAAAATTGTCAGCTGGAGGCCTAGGAGGCCGGCTCGCGCGTCGAGTCGTCGAGTTAGCCGGCCGCGTAGGCTATATTCGACAGTGTGTAAGGCTAGAAATCGTTTTACCGGGGGATTAACTCGATTTATATATCAGTCGATTGACTGAACAAAGTAGCAATGAGTTTTTCTATATTGATAAATTATAAACATTATTTATATTTATTGTTTACTGATAAATATTTTAAAAACTTTATAAACCAACCACAAAAAATAAAAATTAAATCCTCTTTTAAATGCCAAAAATATTATTATTGTTTATTTAATAAAAATAAAATAAAAGAGGATATTATTTAAACAAAACCAAACATTTATAAACTTTAAATGAACTCGTTGAATGACAAACAATAATCAATAACGTTTAAAAAAGCGAAAAATTGTCAGCTGGAGGCCTAGGAGGCCGGCTCGCGCGTCGAGTCGTCGAGTTAGCCGGCCGCGTAGGCTATATTCGACAGTGTGTTAGGCTAGAAATCGTTTTACCGGGGGATTAACTCGATTTATATATCTGTCGATTGACTGAACAAAGTAGCAATGAGTTTTTCTATATTGATAAATTATAAACATTATTTATATTTATTGTTTACTGATAAATATTTTAAAAACTTTATAAACCAACCACAAAAAATAAAAATTAAATCCTCTTTTAAATGCCAAAAATATTATTATTGTTTATTTAATAAAAATAAAATAAAAAGAGGATATTATTTAAACAAAACCAAACATTTATAAACTTTAAATGAACTCGTTGAATGACAAACAATAATCAATAACGTTTAAAAAAGCGAAAAATTGTCAGCTGGAGGCCTAGGAGGCCGGCTCGCGCGTCGAGTCGTCGAGTTAGCCGGCCGCGTAGGCTATATTCGACAGTGTGTTAGGTTAGAAATCGTTTTACCGGGGGATTAACTCGATTTATATATCTGTCGATTGACTGAACAAAGTAGCAATGAGTTTTTCTATATTGATAAATTATAAACATTATTTATATTTATTGTTTACTGATAAATATTTTAAAAACTTTATAAACCAACCACAAAAAATAAAAATTAAATCCTCTTTTAAATGCCATAAATATTATTATTGTTTATTTAATAAAAATAAAATAAAATGGGGATATTATTTAAACAAAACCAAACATTTATAAACTTTAAATGAACTCGTTCAATGACAAACAATAATCAATAACGTTTAAAAAAGCGAAAAATTGTCAGCTGGAGGCCTAGGAGGCCGGCTCGCGCGTCGAGTCGTCGAGTTAGCCGGCCGCGTAGGCTATATTCGACGGTGTGTAAGGCTAGAAATCGTTTTACCGGGGGATTAACTCGATTTATATATCTCTCGTTTGACTGAACAAAGTAGCAATGAGGTTTTCTATATTGATAAATTACAAACATTATTTATATTTATTATTTACTGATGAATATTTTAAAAACTTTAGAAACGAACACAAAAAATAAAAATTAAATCCTCTTTAAAGTGCCAAAAATATTAATATTGTTTATTTAATAAAAATAATAATAAAACAAGGATATTGTTTATACAAAACCACACATTTATAAACTTTAAATGTACTCGTTAAATGACAAACAATAATCAAGCACGTTTAAAAAAGCGAACAATTGTCAGCTGGAGGCCTAGGCGGCCGGCTCGCGCGTCGAGTCGTCGAGTTAGCCGGCCGCGTAGGCTATATTCGACAGTGTGTTAGGTTAGAAATCGTTTTACCGGGGGATTAACTCGATTTATATATCTGTCGATTGACTGAACAAAGTAGCAATGAGTTTTTCTATATTGATAAATTATAAACATTATTTATATTTATTATTTACTGATAAATATTTTAAAAACTTTATAATTCAACCACAAAAAATAAAAATTAAATCCTCTTTAAAATGCCAAAAATATTATTATTGTTTATTTAATAAAAATAAAATAAAAAGAGGATATTATTTAAACAAAACCAAACATTTATAAACTTTAAATGAACTCGTTGAATGACAAACAATAATCAATAACGTTTAAAAAAGCGAAAAATTGTCAGCTGGAGGCCTAGGAGGCCGGCTCGCGCGTCGAGTCGTCGAGTTAGCCGGCCGCGTAGGCTATATTCGACAGTGTGTTAGGTTAGAAATCGTTTTACCGGGGGATTAACTCGATTTATATATCTGTCGATTGACTGAACAAAGTAGCAATGAGTTTTTCTATATTGATAAATTATAAACATTATTTATATTTATTGTTTACTGATAAATATTTTAAAAACTTTATAATTCAACCACAAAAAATAAAAATTAAATCCTCTTTAAAATGCCAAAAATATTAGTATTGTTTATTTAATAAAAATAAAATAAAATGTGGATATTATTTAAACAAAACCAAACATTTATAAACTTTAAATGAACTCGTTCAATGACAAACAATAATCAAGCACGTTTAAAAAAGCGAAAAATTGTCGGCTGGAGGCCTAGGAGGCCGGCTCGCGCGTCGAGTCGTCGAGTTAGCCGGCCGCGTAGGCTATATTCGACAGTGTGTTAGGCTAGAAATCGTTTTACCGGGGGATTAACTCGATTTATATATCTGTCGATTGACTGAACAAAGTAGCAATGAGTTTTTCTATATTGATAAATTATAAACATTATTTATATTTATTATTTACTGATAAATATTTTAAAAACATTATAAACCAACCACAAAAAAAAAATTAAATCCTCTTTAAAATGCCAAAAATATTATTATTGTTTATTTAATAAAAATAAAATAAAATGTGGATATTATTTAAACAAAACCAAACATTTATAAACTTTAAATGAACTCGTTCAATGACAAACAATAATCAAGCACGTTTAAAAAAGCGAAAAATTGTCAGCTGGAGGCCTAGGAGGCCGGCTCGCGCGTCGAGTCGTCGAGTTAGCCGGCCGCGTAGGCTATATTCGACGGTGTGTAAGGTTAGAAATCATTTTTCGGGGGGGAGTAGCTCGATTTAAAATAGGTATCTGTCGATTGACTGAACAAAGTAGCAATGGGTTTTTCTATAAATTGACAAATTATAAAAATCATTTATATTTATTATTTACTGATAAATATTATTTATTCATAATAATATTATTTATTCATAAAATGAAAATAAGCAAAAATATTTATATTGTTTATTTAAGAAAAAAAAAATTAATTATATTTGGTTATCTTATTAATACAAAACCAGATATATATATAGATTAAATATATATTGTTAAAATGAAGAAGAAAATATATAATAAATATATATTTGTTAAAATGAAGAAGAAAATGAATAATCAAAAGCCGTTACAATGAGTGAAAAATTACAAATAATATTTATATTGTTTATTTAAAGAAAGTAATAATTATACCTGGTTATTATTTGTACATAACTACACATCTATATACTTTAGATATATTCGTAAAATGACAAACAAAAATCAAGGCCGTTTAAAGGAGTGAAAAATATTCAGTCGGAGGCCTAGGCGGCCGGCTCACGCGTCGAGTCATCGAGTTAGCCGTCCGCGTAGCCTATATTCGTCGTTATGTGAGGTTGAATATCGCATAATTTAAAAAACGTCTCGTATTATTTAAATTACTTGATAATAATAGTTTTTAATTAATTGTGATATTTATGTAGTAGATTGCTATGCATTAACAGATGCTATACAAATTAGTAAAAATTAATAAGAAATCACGGCCTTTCATCAAGTCGCGAGTGTCGATAGAACGGGTTGCGTCGGTCTCCCGTTCGACTAGAGTCCGTGCGCGCATGCGCAGTTGTGCTTCCCGCGTCGATACTAGTGAGGTTCACGTCGCTCGGGACCGTTTCAGCTAGATAACAAAACGGCTTGTAAACATTGTTGTGTTTTTTCGTGAGCATTGTGGTATATGGTGAAAATTTCGAAATACTGGATGATGATTTTTCTGACTACATCAATGTTGCCGAGTTCATACAATTATTCTTGTATAAGATAAATACCCAGCGAGCCAGTGTTTGATGGCGTCCGACTTAAAGGTTATGTTTGATACCCAAGGAACTGCAAACAAATCATGTGTGATGGATGTCGGGCTATCTTGTAGGTGAGAAATTAACTGATTGACCGTATTTAAGAGAGTTGTGTTTAGAGGTTAGGTTGCTGTTTTTCTCTTCAATTATTGCATTGATCATCTTTTATTTATATAAAAAAACTTTTTAAGTACTACCAGGTTGGCGTCAAAGTGCATTTGTACATCCCTGTCAGTAGTCGGATCCGGATTGAAATTCTCGAACTAACAGTAGACCTATGATGTCATTGTATCCTCTACCTAATGCTGAATACAATTGCCAATTGGACCTCGAACAGCTGTCTATAATAGCAATGGAATCTCCATCTAACTGCTGGTTACAGTAGCCATAGGATCTCTACCTGTGAGTTGGTTACTGTCCATATTTACGTCCACTAATCATCTAACAAACCCAAGTACTTCAATTAATGCAACGGCTTTTGTCTATATTAGTAATTAAGCAGTCCATATACGAGAAATTTCAGGTACTCCTTGCATGCACGTAATAAAGGTTATGTTTGATTGCATACATATTATTGTCTTTAGAAATAATACCCAACGCCAAACCATTATGCAGATCTTATTCTCTACCTAAAGAAGTACAGTCAAATTATGTGTGAAGGATGTAGGACTATCTTGTGAGTGAAAAATTAACCGATTGACCGTAATTATGAGAGTTGCGTTTGTAGATTAGGTTACTGTTCTTACTCTTCAATTATTGCATCGGTTTCCTTTTATATATGTGAATGATTAGTTCATGTAAAAAAACTTTTTAGGTACTTCCAGGTTAATGTCTAAGTGCATTTGTACATCCCTGTCAATGGTCGGATTAGGATTGAAGTTTAGTACAACATTCATAGAATCTTCCACTAAATGCAGACTGCGATGACAATGGATCCTTTATTTATCTGCTGTCTACTAGTCAACTAGTCCTGCACCTAACTACTGTTTGCGATGCCCATGTCAACACCAGCTAGCGCTTAGCTACGATGCCAACATAAATTTTTATTAAGTAGATTTGGGTAAAATAAGGTAATTCATAGAATGATTGCATTGAACAGCATATCAGATGCAGAAAACGAATGCATAAAAAGTGTAATAATACAGTCAAAAACCCCTGGTAGAAATTTGAGCATACGTTTGACATAATGTCTGTCAATTTTATGATCAGTGGTCAGAAAATAGAGTAGTTTCTGGTGTAAAACCCCGCTTACACCCGACGGAATTTCACCATAAGTTTACCGTACGCGTATAATGAATGATTTTGAGGTTAGACATATAATCATATGAATATAAATAATAAATGAATATAAATAAGTTATACTTAGTTTTGTCTGATTAATTGTTCAACTAAATAAGAAAAAATGTTATTCTTTTTAAAAATATCGTTTCACATTTATTTTACAATGAAAGATTAAATACTATAAATTAGTGCATATCTTACATTTACTTCCAAATACATTGTTTGTAACTAAATAAACAAATTATGAAGGTATTTAAGTATATATGAAACATATATGGATGTAGTAATTAAATCTTAATTGATCTAAATAAGCACTTTTTTCAATTAAAAAAACAACTTTAACAAATAAATTTTTTTTAATATTTACAGTTTGTTAAAAAAATAGATGAAATAAACCATTTTGAAAAATTGTAGAAATAAAGTGTCACAATTGAAAAAAATTTTTTTTCAGAAATCCTGTTCTTGTGTACGAATACCAGAATAAATCATTTGAGCTTTATCGAATAAATTTTAAGTGTATGCTCATGTTCAAAGTACAGTTTCCCTAAAAATGAAATTTTTGCCTGCGAACAACAGTAAAAGTGATTTAAGCTTCATCGATGAATAGCATATAAGCAGTAATGAATTGATATTTATGCATACGAACACTAATATAAGAGATTTGAGCTTCATCGCTGAATAACTGCATATGGTAATGAACTGATATTTTTGCATACGAACTCTAATATAAGAGATTTGAAGATTATCAGCAAATAGTTTCCTTGTTAGTTTAAATAGTTTAATTTTTATTGCTGTAATCGCGTAGAAAGTCAAAAATTCTAAAATTTAGTTTAATGACAAAATATTAACCTATGGTCAAACTCTGGTCGAATCTTTTGACCACCCTGAAATGGTTAATAGATGACGAGCCGACCATAACTGATGCTTTATTTTCTACCAGGGACGTTTTACTAAAAAAAAATATATAGCAATAGTTGTTAAATTGATTATTGTAATAATTTTGGTTTCAAAATTCCTGCATCGACTGCGTATCAAAATGCAGAAAACGATTGCATGGAAAAAGTATAGCAATAGTTGTCAAAATGATTATTGTATAATTTTATGGTAACAATTCGTGCATCGTCTGCCTAACAAAATGCAGAAAACGATCGCATAGAATTATGTATAGCAATAGTTGTATAATTGATTATTGTAATAATTTTTGGTTTCAAAATTCCTGCATTGTCTGCGTATCAAAATGCAGAAAACGATTGCATGGAAAATGTGTAACAATAGTTGTCAAAATGATCATTGTATAATTTTATGGTAACAATTCGTGCATCGTCTGCCTAACAAAATGCAGAAAACGATCGCATAGAATTATGTATAGCAATAGTTGTATAATTGATTATTGTAATAATTTTTGGTTTCAAAATTCCTGCATCGTCTGCGGATAAAAATGCAGAAAACGATTGCATGGAAAATGTATAACAGTAGTTGTCAAAATGATCATTGTATAATTTTATGGTAACAATTCGTGCATCGTCTGCCTAACTAAATGCAGAAAACGATCGCATAGAATTATGTGTAGCAATAGTTGTTAAATTGATTATTGTAATAATTTTGGTTGAACATTCCTGCATCGTCTGCGTATCAAAATGCAGAAAACGATTGCATGGAAAAATATATATCAGTAGTTGTCAAAATGATCAATGTATAATTTTATGGTAACAATTCGTGCATCGTCTGCCTAACTAAATGCAGAAAACGATCGCATAGAATTATGTGTAGCAATAGTTGTTAATTGATTGTTGTAATAATTTTGGTTTCAAAATTCCTGCATCGTCTGCGTATCAAAATGCAGAAAAACGATTGGTAATAATTTTGGTTTCAAAATTCCTGCATCGTCTGCGTATCAAAATGCAGAAAACGATTGCATGGAAAAAGTATAGCAATAGTTGTCAAAATGATTATTGTATAATTTTATGGTACCAATTCGTGCATCGTCTGCCTAACAAAATGCAGAAAATGATCGCATAGAATTAATGTATAGTAATATTTGTATAATTGATTATTGTAATAATTTTTGGTTTCAAAATTCCTGCATTGTCTGCGTATCAAAATGCAGAAAACGATTGCACGGAAAATGTAGTAATAAATGTAGTAATTAAGTTGTATAATTCCTGCATCGTCTGTATATCAAAATGCAGAAAACGATTGCATGGAAAGTGGATAACAATTGTTGTCAAAAAGTTTATTGTAAAAATTGTGATTAAAATATTCCTGCATCGTCTGTATTAATTATGTTAAATAATGCAATCTACAAAGGTTATTTATGAATGAATATGATAGCTGGAATGTACTATTGGCGCCATCTACTGTGAGGTTATAAATTAATATAATTTTTCAACGGATGATGGCGCTACTAGTACATTACAGCTTACTAAATTACCGACGCTTCGTCGATAGTTTTTCACTATGGCACCCCCTTAAGGATCTAGGTGGTCAGTCGAATTTCACGTTCCGTCTGGTCGGCTAGCTTCGTAGACTCTCAACGCGCGGATGTTTTTATGTACAAAAGAATTATGGGGTGTTTTTATTGTTATAAATAAAATATTAAAACTTTTGGAACTAGTCAAACGTAGTATTTATTAAATCGCACTTGTGCATTGAGAGCCTCATTGTTATAATTTGAAATAAATAAAATTTCATCCAGGCTGCGTTAATACACCTCTTGAGGATCTAAAAGGTTAGTCGATTTTCGTGGCCGTCTCGTGGACTAGCTTCCTAGGCTCTTAATGCGCGAACGGTTTTACTTGCACGGTAATACAGACGGCTTAAATCGGTCCACCTACCTCCTATAGAATCCGTCGCTATATAATGAGAGAAGTTATGTTTGAATGTTTATTTTTCAAGTTTTTAGAATATTTCAACACCATTTCAAATTTTGTACTTGTTAGAAACTTAGAATATTTATTAATAATATGCCTTTACCCTGTTTTCACGATGACAATATTTTAAATAATTAGAATTAAACACTTAATGCACTCAACACTTAGCGTCGGCATAGAGCGGGCGGATGTTTTATTTACAAGAGAATTATGGGAAGTTTTTGTTGTTATAAATAAAATATTAAATCTTCTGAACTAGATAAACGTAGTATTGTTTACCTTACCGTTTGACGAATTCGAGCAACACGAGCGAACAGTATCGTAATGTTCGCATCGGCTCGGGCCGGCGGGATTCGGCTCGGTTCGATTCGTTGTAGCCTCATGGGCGAGATCGACTTCGCGCGCGGAAGAATCATGCGCGCACCTGATTACATAGGTGAGGGGGAGATTCGCATGCGCTCAGAAGAGATAGATAGCCGCTGCGAGACGCACCAGGTGTTGTTCCCCCGTGTCCCGTGTTCAGCGTTCACCGTGCTGTATTTTACCGTGTGTTTCGCGTGTGTATTTCAACTGCAGGCCGATCCTGCATTTGCAGTGAGTGGTGCAATACCGTGAATCGACCTGCAGCTACACAACCTGGTGTACAGGCGAATGGACTACTGGTCCCATACCGCAGCGAGAGTTAGAGAGAGAGAGAAATTGATTGATTGATTGAAAAGTTTTATTCGGCCTTTGGGATTTAAACCCCGTAGGCACTTACAATGATAAAAACAATTAGCAGAATACAAATAGTTTAACAATAATATATAAATATTGATTTGTTATGGCAAATAAATAAATAATAATAATAATAACAACAAAATAAACTACAAATAGTCGGTTAAAAATATAACAAAATAAGTTAACAATAATATAATAAAAACAATAAAATAATAAAAACAATAGCAGAACTTATGCTTACTTGCGCGATGTATATATTTTATTCTACTTTATTCTATTTTATTCGAGGCGAGGGATCAGCGGTGGGGTTATCCCCTCACATTGCATCCTGGTGGCTCAGGCAGTTTGGTTGAGTCCAAACAAATGATGAAATAATGAATCTTTGAATTTGGCGATGGATGATTTCTCAAATGCATGTGGAGGGAGTTCATTTATGATCTTGGATGAGGTGATGATGAATCATTTATTTAAAGTCTCCGTATGAGGAGGGAGGTAGTTTAATGATTTTGATGGTTGACGAGTGGAAGTGCGGTGGTTATGTTGTGGGGTGTTTAATTTAATAAAATGATTTGCCAGGTAACTAGGGGAGTTATGAGAGATGATGCTATAAGCTAAGTTAGCCGATGATGTATGAGCGTCTGAACTCAACTGATAACCGCCTGAGACCTAACCTATACGGAGTGACGTGCTCTTTTCTCGGTATGTCCCCCCACACGAACCGTACACAAGCATTCAGTAGTCTTTGCAGCTTTAGATTTCTGGTCTGATCAACATCGTTGTAGACCGCACACGCATAGTCAAAATGAGGAGAGACAAGTGCTTCTACCAGTCTCTTTCTAAGACCAGGTGACAAAGTTTTTCTATAATATCGCAATGAGTGTAAAACACCATGCACAAGACTCGAAATAGATAACACTTGCCTTGTCCAATCAAGACATGGAGTAATCATAACCCCGAGCGACTTAACCTCACATTCATATTCCAAGAAGTCCGTTTCCAGTTTAACCTTAGGGGCAGTGTTCAAGTCGATGCGCGATAAAAAGGCCTGGCTACCCAGAATCATAATCTTCGTTTTTTTTACATTTAGCTTAAGTCCGTTTTTGTGAGCCCATAGGGCTATTGCATTTGCATCCTGTGTAATACGTTTTACTCCCATTTCAAATTCTGCAGGAAAAAACGAATGGTAGACCTGGGCATCATCGGCAAATAGCATATAGTTGCTATGTGTAAGTACTTTCGGCAGGTCATTGATAAAGATAGAAAAAAGTATTGGGCCAAGAACACTGCCCTGAGGCCCACCAGCATTAATTTTTAGCCAATCCGAAAACTCGCCAGATTCATTCTCCACAGCATGCATGCGACCCACAAGATACCGATAAAACCATGTTAGCACGTTATCAGAGAAATCAATATCACTTAATTTTTTAATTAATTTATCGTGAGGTACTGTGTCAAAAGCTTTGGAGAAATCAAATAGGACAAGAATCGTGATCTTACTGGCATCAGTGGCTCTCCTAACATCATCTAGAACAGCCAGGAGCGCCGTCTGGGTACTATGACCCTTACGAAAACCTGCCTGTCTCTCAATGAGAATATTATTCTTCTCTAGGTATTCAGATAATTGATTATGCACAAGTCTTTCCAAGAGTTTCGAAAGCTTCGCAATCGGCCTTGTGTCAGAGCACGATTCCACCCTGCCTGACTTCGCCAAAGGAAACAGTAGCACTCTCTTCCAGTATTCAGGATAATATCCAGCTAAAAGCATATCGTTAAAAACATCCACAAGGTGCAGAGTTAATTGAGGCTCTATCACCTTTAGCATTTCCACAGATATGCCATCAATCCCCACTGCCCTCGAGGATGCTCCCAGAATTGCGTTTTGAATTTCTTTTGCAGTTATATTGGAGAAATGAAAAGATGAGGAGAAGGGTGACAAAGGACATGAATTACATAAAATGGTTGAAAAAGACTGGATAGACAGTGGCTGGACATGATTTGAGATAGAAGCGTAGTGACTGTTAAGCTGTTGCGATGTGAAAAATTTAAGTGGTGATGGATTTGTCTTTGAGCTGAGACCCATGTTTTTGAGGCATTTCCAGGACCTCTTGGGATCGTTTGTACTGTTAGGTTTATTTGCCAGGAAGTGAAATTTACTCGAGTTTACAGCATTCGAGACATGATTTCGGAGTCCTTTGTATATATTGTAATCTTCAGTTGAACCAGTAGTTCAAAATCTTCCAAAAGCTGCATTTCTGTCCTTAATTTTTACTTTAATATCCCTAGTAATCCATGGCTTGTGTTTAGTTTTTATAGAATAGAATTTTATTGGTGCTAATAAATCAAATGTCGAAAGAATTGCTTTGCTTATGAGTGTTACATTATTTGAGAAGGTGCTGTGATTTATAATTGATTAATGATGAGCGGACTATGCTGGTAGTTAAACAAAGACAAATCCATGGAAATATACTGATCAGGCCTAGGATGATTGAATGATTGTGATGAAGACAAAGAGGTGATAGATGAAGTGAATGTGGTTGCGATGTTATGAAGGTTGATCTTTCCCAGATTTCGTTTTCCAAATTCCCTCACGTCTGTCTGCGTGTTAGCAATCCTTAGAGTAATGCTTATAGCATCATGACCTGCTGCGAAGGGAGCTGTCGTTTTAATATATTCGTAATCGGTTATTGGTTCACGAATTAGGAAGAGATCCAACCATGATGAGAGAGAGAGAGAGAGAGGGAGAGAGAGAGAGAGAGAGAGAGAGAGAGAGAGAGAGAGAGAGAGAGAGAGAGAGAGCGACCCATCGGCTGGACGTTGTTTACCAACGACTATAGCAAGTAATAAAGTAAATGGTGCCACTTCACACGATCGTGTTTTATTCATTAAGTATTAGATAATTTTATTGCGTTATACCAGTCCCGTTGACTGAGTATATTATTTTAGTTCGCGATATGTTCCCCCCTCTCTCTATAAGTCGGCTGTTTACCGACTTGTAATAATAACGTACACCTCGGTGACGATTAGATATTTTATTTGTTGTTTCTTTTCAATTTTACTTTAATAAATTCAATTTATTATTACATTTCAATTTGGTGTTTTAGTAATTGAATTTTAACCCACGTACGTTTCCTTCCGTGATCCTAAGAGCTCGTATATTTCTGTTTGATAAGTGCTCAACGCGATATCCCTGTTTCGCGCTCAATTTCAGATTTGATTTTTTACCTGGTTGTTATCTGAAACCAGACCTCGGTTTCAGACTAACAGTTAACAGATTTGGTAGAGCGGACAGGTAACCGCCGCCGCAACGCGGGAAAAATACGTTTATTTAAATACGGTAAGTTTAACCGTACTGCTGAGCAGCCGCTATAATAAAATAAACATCTGTGCGGCAACTAGACTGTTACAGATGAAATAAATAAAAAATTCATCCAGGCTGCGCTAATACACCTCTTGAGGAGTTACAAGGCTAGTCGATTTTCACGTCCCCTCTAGCCGACTAGCTTTCTAGGCTCTGAGCGCGCTGATGTTTCTATTTACACGAGAATTATCAGAGGTTTTTAATGTTATAAATATATGTATGTTTCTTTTCTCACTTTTTAGGCGAAGCCATTGAGGGTGTCGTAAGTTTTTATATATATTTAAGTATTAGTGCACATTTTAATATAATATTAATCTTGACTTATGTATACCTTTTGTCGTATAAGCGGCCAAAATTTTAACGTCATCGTCAAGCTCGTGCCTTGAATCATAACCCGCGTGTATATAACTAGAATATTTATTCCAATATTTCTTCCCTACAGGTTATAATTCAAGACATTAGCTTGAATTTGACTTTAAAATTTTGGCCAGTTGAGCGTTAAAGGAATATAATAATATTGGGTCAAAATAGTCATGTTTTCGAATAAACGCGTATTTTTAATTCAACATTTACACATACACTCCGCATCAAAATTATCACAACAAGATTTTTCACAGAAAAATTGCCATTTTTTAAATCCTTGTAGCTCGGTCACTTTTCATCGTATTGAGATAATTTTTTTTTGTTTTGTAGGGAATTATGTGCACTTTGAGAAAAAAATAATGCCTAATAGCTGCGAGATAATGCCACATTGCTATGTCTTAATCAGGCCTACCAACTTCTTTTTCTTAAACAACGCAATAGTTTGCACGTTTACCTGAATTACCAAAAATTTTTTTTCAAAAAACAACAAATAGCAACTTGAAGAAAATATTTAACGAGTATTTTAAAAAATAGTCGACCCTCTACGACTTTTTTTGACCGAGTTATGCCATTTTAAAGATCTTCCTATGTTTTAGTCAAATACCGCCAACATCATCATTACCCGATGCGTACCGCGAGGAGGTTGTTAGTCGGACTTACGCATCATTGTGGCCCTGAAAAGGGCCGATTATGTGAACCGTTTCTTACATTAGGGACCCCGCGGTCTGAATCCCCTACAAAACAAAAAAAATTATCTCAATGCGATGAAAATTGATCGAATTACAAGCATTCGAAAAATGGCCATATTTCAAGTAGTAATAAATATAATAAAAAGAGTAGTATCTCAAGCGGTTGAGCGTCCAGTACGAGAGATCAGGATTCAAATACAACTCTCGGCAATATTTTTTTAATTATTTAAATTAATTTATTTAAATAATTAAATAATCAAAGTTAATATAAGTTATAATTTTGTTGAAAGTTTTATATTCTTTTGCTATTTTGTCAAAATATGAAGTCAATACGACCAGGAATAACAAAGTTAATAATTTAAAAGGTTTGTATTAATGAAAAATGTTTATATTTAAATTTAACATTAATTTTAAACTATTTCTAAAGAGATTAAATAATAAAATAAGTTATAGTTATGAAAGTTATTGAGCAAAAGAAGATGAATACATAATTAATTTAAAGCGTATAAATTCTATTAAGTAAATGCGGAAATATAGTAATAATTACAGTAAATATAGTATTACAGTAATTATTGTTATTAATAATATAATAAATATAAAATAAAAATGTAAGAATGATTGTTTGATAAATCTAGCGAAAGAGCTAAGGCAAAAGCGGGTGAAATTGAACAAGGTAGACGACCCCAAGAAAAATACAACACCAATATAGATAAATACCTATACCTGAGAAGGAAGAAGAGAGGGAAATGAAATTATAATGATACAAATAAGAAAATGAAAAGAGTTGGAAATCGATCCCTTCTACTCGACATACTGTATAAAATGAGATGTATCGCTGCTGAAGGCAGCATTCGCCTGGAGCTCGCGGGCGATCTAACAGGTCAGACTGCGCTAGTTAAATAAATGATAAAATTTTAAATTTAAATGTCTGTGGCGATTTGCTTATTCTATCATTTAGGAACTCCAAACTGGATGATGTGAAATCATTTGTTTGATTGAACGTCTTCCCAAGGTTTTCCGTTTCCCATATAACCCATAGAGGCGACTTGGATGATATGGAATAATTTGATTGATTCCAACCTTTCCCAAGTTTCCTCGAGTTCATAAAATCTCCTAATACAAAATAAATGGGATCATATAGAATTATTCGGTTAAATCTAAGTCTACCCATGCTTTTGTAGTTGAACCTAATTTAACAAATGTATTTAATTCGGAAGTTAAATTTGGGTTATTGGGTTATTGGGTTATTGGGTTATTGGAAATTGGATGAGAAAGAATTATTTGTTTGATTCTGTATATACCCCAGATTCTTCCAGCTAATACATTTATTTCGGGTTAGGCACAAACTAAATGTATTTTTATGTTTCAGGTTTTAATTAGGCCCATTACATAAAAATTGGCGATGCTGCCATGATCCGAAAAAAAAAAAATAATTTTGAATAAAAGCTTCAATAAATGATAAATTAGCAAAGAAATTGAAAACTTTAAAATGAAATTAAAACTAAATAATATAATTATTGCATATTATTAAATGATATATTTTAAGGTTAGAAGTTGAGGTTTGAAATATTGAAAAATTGTTAGAATTAGTTAATAAAAATGGCTTTAAGTAAGAGAAATTCGGAAACACTTATGTTAAGTATTGAGCAAACTAAGGAATGGAACAAAACTGAGGATTTGAGTCAATATCGAATGAATTGTGGAAAAAGCTGTTACTCAAGAATTAAAAGATTTATATGATAAAGATAATGAAATAGAACAAAAGATTGAATTTTGTAGTAATTTAATTCAAAGAAGTAAATTCGAGGGAACAAAACAATTAACAAATTTGTAAGAAAATTATAATGAACAAATTGATATATTAACAGAAACAGTAAAAAAATTAATGAATGAAAATAAGGAATAGAAACAACGTTTATTGTTAATTGAAAAAGAAAATGATGAAGTTAAGAACAAATTTACTGAACTAAGTAAAGATTTTAATAATTTTTGAATAAAAAATTTAATTTATAAAGCTCTAGAACATAACAATAATTTAGTTTTTACTAATTATATTTTATGAAATAATACTAAGGAAACAGAAAATAGTAATTATAAAGTGATATTAACGTTACCAAAATTTAAAGGGAATCAAAATGAGAAACCTATTCGTTTTATTAATGAAATTGAAAAATACATAAATAATACGGCATCAACTCACGATGAAATGATGTAAACTATTTCACAATCTTTAGAATATGCAGCTAAAGATTGGGGGTATCTGATTGAAAACGAGATTAATAGTTTTCAAGACTTTAAGAAAAAATTTATTGAACGATATTGGAATTCGACAATACAAAGAAGATTATTGAATTCGGACAGTATACAAGCGGAAAAGCAGTAGAGTTGAGTATGCGACATATATTTTAGGGTTAGCTAAATAATTAAATTATGAGTTAATAGAATCAGTATTAGTAGAAAAAATAGTTGAACATTTTGAAAGGGCTGTTAAACATTCAATTTTAGGTCAACAAAAGAAAACAAAACAAAATTTATTAAAATTTTTAGCAGATTTTTTTATTTTGATTTTGATAAAAATAGAAAATATGATAAAGGATTAAATCAATATGAAAATCATACACAGAATACACAAGGATCATATAAAAATTATGTAAATAAACCAAATATAAGTCAAACTGAACAAAAAGAAAATCCAAAGAATTTAATATATCAAAATAAAATGTATCGGGATAATTATCATAGAAATAGCACACCTTTAGTTAATTCAATACAGGTAAAACAAAGCAAAAAACATTTTGATAAGCGAATATTGAAAAATAAAAAATTGTCTGAACGAGAAGATAAAAACTATGATAACATTGAAGTTATAGCTGATATTCATAATTTAAATGATGAAAATATAAATCGAACGTGAGTCAGGAAAACTAAATACAGTTGCATTTTCCAACTCGGAAACCCCAAATCGATAAGATAATCGAAAGTAAGTTAATTGAACACATATAATTGACTGTAAGACCGATAAAAATATTAATTAATTTAGTTATACTACAGTCGACATAAGTAATATTTTATTAATGAAAGTAAGTTAAACAAAAATAAAGAAAAAATAAATGAATATATACAAATAAATAACTATATGAGGATCCTAAGAATGAATTTATATTTGATGTTTTTTCCGAATACTTCCCTTCGGAGGATGCTTCCGGTAGTTAGGGGTAAATTTTGGGGAATTGAAATAAATCTACTCGTTTTGAGCCACAATTTAAATTTTATTGGCTCAGTGAGAGAAAGCCGGAAGGCATAAAACTCCCACGAAAAATACACAAATGAAAGTAGAATTAAGAGAGAGAGAGAGAAACCGAATCACAAACAGAGATAAGTGTAGACACTCGAGTGTTGGTTTGTGTGCTTTGTTGAACAATCTCGTGGTGAGATTATTGCTTTGTACAGTTTTTGTAGCGTATGTTTTTGAGGAGTTTCAACCGTAGTGAGCCACGTGGTGTGGCACACTGGGAAGTGAATTACTCTTCCCGTGCCCGAAAGTCGCCTTGCGGCGTTTCGAGGTGGTTTGAGTGAGTGTCGTATATATGTGTGTGTGTGTGTGTGTTTTTTTTTTTTTTTTTTTTTTTTTTTCCGAAGAGGTGGAGAAATGCTTAATGCACCATGACTGGAGCCATGCGAGACTCCCCGTGTGTGGGACTCTCCTACCGAAGGATGTCGATAGGCATACCCACTAAAACTCCACCTCTTTTCTTACCTTTATTCCCCCGCGGAAACGGCCGCAAGGCATTACTTCGCGGGGGGAGGCACGGCTAGATTAGCCCACTACCGTTGCTATCGCAACTCCTGTCTCCTCTTCTCTTCTGATGAGACCCAGCCTGTCCACTACGGTCGTACAGAGGGTCACTACCGCGTTCCATCCCTCCTGGGAGTCAAGCAGGCACGCCCCGATGCCCTCAGGGGTGAGGGGACCGCTCCAAGTGACTTGAAACTGGTCCCGTTCCTCCCTGAAACGAGGACACCATAAGAGGACGTGTTCCACGTCTTCGTCCACCCCTGGACAAGCCGGGCACTCTGCGCTGCCGTAGACCCCTATACGAAATAGGTAGCTACGGAAGCATCCGTGCCCGGTCAGCACCTGGGTAAGCTGGAAACTGACGAAGCCGTGTTTCCTGCTCGCCCACTCCTGGATCCGCGGGATGATGCGGTAGGTCCAGCGGCCGTCCCTGGCTGAGTCCCATCTCCGCTGCCACTCCTCTACGGTCCGCAATGACCATCGGTTATGGCAGCGATTCTCTTCTACGCGTCGCCCACCCTCACGGTGTCTTTCAGCTCTCTCGGCTGCCAGGAGGTCGAAGGGGGCGGTCCCCGCGATCACCGAGAGCGCTATGTCAGATACGGTTCGGTACGCCCGGGCCACCCTTAGCGCAGCTATCCTGCAGGCTCTCTGACACGGAGCACTAAAGCTCTTGTGCCTGTTCAGGGCATCAGCCCAGATAGGAGCTCCGTATAAAATTACGGAGCTCACCACCGAGGCAAGGAGAGACCTTCGCGGTTGCTGGGGTCCCCCGATGTTGGGCATGATGCCCGCCAGCGCACGGGCCACCTTTGCCGCCTTTGAGCCTGCGTTCGCGAGATGGTGTTTGAACGACAGCCGCGCGTCTAGTGTGACCCCTAAATACTTCAACGTTTTCACCGACCGTATCCGTTCTTTACCTACCGTGAAGGTGGCGGTGACGTAAACCTTACTAATTAGGCCGATCACGATCTAACTTCTTCAATGGAACGAACGAGAGTGAACCCCAAAAACGCGGCACGACCGTGAATTCTCTCGCGACCCCCCACCGCGGGGCCCTTTCGTCTAGTTTAGTCATTTAGTGAGCGGTCAAGACACTGCACACATTGGCATGGTGGGGTTACTCGACGCCCCTCCCTCCCTTCCCATCGACTGCTCGCGAATTCCCGGAATTTTCTTACAGTTACAAATTATGTTATAAATATTAATCTCACGACTGTACATTGATATTGATCCTAAAGATAATAGCAATCTATCTGTTGTCCTGAGATAAAAATCAAATTAGAAAATATTATAAGTAGATGCTTTAATTGATACTGGTAGCGAAGTAACTTGTATTTCGGAGGAATTTTATATTAAAAATATTAAATTATTGGAAAAATACCTACTTTACCGATTTTGGGAAAAATAATAAAAGGTACAACGGGATTAAAATCTACGCGTATCAGCAAACAAATTATGGTAAACGTTGAAATAAATAATATATAAACTAAATTAATATTTTTAATTATACCTAAATTAGTAAAAGATTGCACAAAATGATATGATTCACAAAGACAACTTAAAATGTGTATAAATACTGAATATGAACAGATAAATTTTGAAGGTGAGGATAAAAAAGGAAACATTTTTTATAATTTTAAATTAATAAATAAAAATGAATATAAATCATTATCTATTGAATTTGGTAATGAATATAACGATAACAATTGTAATATTAATGAGAGTATTCAATTGAATAAAAATTTTAATTCTTTAAATAATAAGAATATAACGAATAATACGTTAGAATGGGAAAATGTTCAACAAGAGATTGACATTACCGACGTCGAAATAACGATAAAATTATAACGTGTAATCAAATAAATGATATACAAAAATTAAAAATTAATAAATATTTTGAAGGAATATCGTGACGTTTTCAAAATAGTCCAGGGTTATTTCGAGATTTTAAGTATAAATTAATATTAAAAAATAATTATGAGTTGTGAAGCGAGCCTCACTAGCCCATACACTTATTTATATCAGGGGGGGGGGGAGAAAGAGAGAAAATATAAAGGAAACGATACCACCTGCCGTGCAAGCGAAGTCTACCTGTATCCACCGACGCAGTCTACGCCTGTCCTGGGCCACGTGGATCGTTACGGTGATCCCATCCGGGAGTAAAGTTCCCTTGGCGAAGACGTTGATTCCGTAAAGCGCTGGTAATATCGGCGACAAGGAAATTGCACACGGGTGTACTTGCAGCGTAACCAGAACACTATGTATATATCTCTCGTCGAGCGTGAGAGTGGGAGAAGTCTTTTCGCTCTCGCGCAACTGCTCGAGGCAAGATGGTGACACGCCGCGGGGGAACAGAGGAACGGGCGGGAATGATCCGCATAGACTTCGCACGTGCAAGATAGAGAAAGAAGGTGTAATAATGCACTATGGACGGCGGAGAATTCGACCGCTGCGGATCTTCCTTGCAAGCGTTGTACCGCCACTAGGAGAGAGTCTGATGAAGGAAAGAATAGGTGGCGGTGCGCTAGCTGGCAGGAAATCGGATGATTGGAGAAGAGTGATTATAACAAAGGATGTCGGTAGCGCCGTGTATCGGAAAATTTAATTAAGGATTTCTGAGGAAGAAGAAATGCGCGGCACTCACCGCCGATACCTATAAGGATAAGCACCGAGACGATTACAGAAAGTCAACTTAGCAATGTAATAAGGAATTATCAAGGAAATATTAAGATCAAGGAATTGTTGAGTTATAAAAGGTCGCAACCAAGAGATAAGAGAAAGATCAAAGAGCCAGACGAATAAAAAGGAAACCGTCGATAGATAGACCTAAAGGAAACAGCGGTGAATGGTCTGCACGTGGCTACTTATATTTTTGTCTTGATTATATATCAAAATTGCGTATCGGAATGAGATGGATTCCTCACGCGGTAATTAGGTCCTCTCCTTTTTGTGCGAGAGATGAGCACCGCCTCCGTTTTTTCCGCCGCCAGACTAAGTCCGTGGTCTCTCAACCAAGTGGCGTCCTCTTCAATAGAGACGTCTCCGAGATATTCGATCTCTTCGACACTCTTTGCGACTACCACTACCGCCACGTCGTCCGCGAAAGCCACCATCGAGACACCCTCCGGAAGTTGCTGCCTAAGCAGGCCGTCATAGACAACGTTCCAGAGTAGCGGCCCAATGACCGAACCCTGCGGCACGCCTCCCGTGATGTTGTGGGAGTGCACACCGTCGTCGGTGTCGTAGAGCAGAGTACGGTCAGTCAGGTAACTCGAGGTGACCTCCCTGAGATAGAGTGGCACTTGGAAGTGCTGCAGGGACAGCATGATGTCGTCCCATCTGGCAGAGTTGAAGGCATTCCGGATGTCCAAGGTGATGATGGCACACATCCGCCTTGCACTCCGACCAGCATTGATGGCGTTTGTGGCTATGCCAACAACTCTGCCTACAGCATCCATGGTCGATCGACCCTTTCGGAAGCCGAACTGGTTGTCGGAGAGGTCTCCGGTCCGACCGATGGCCTCTGCAAGCCTGGCGCAGATCACCCGCTCCAGGAGCTTCCCAACTATATCCAGTAGACAGAGCGGGCGGTAAGATGATGGCTCCACCGGGGGTTTGTTTCCCTTTGGTAGGAGTACCAGCCTCTGCGTCTTCCACTGGGCCGGGAAGCAACCTCCTCTTATGCATGCGTTGAATGCGTCCAGGAACAAGCCCGGAGCACTCATCGCCGCTGTCTTGAAGACTCTATAGACCTGTCGGTACCAGAAGGTATCACACTACCTCTTCTGAAACGCTTTTGGTGCTTCTGCCAGAACTGTGGACAAGCTAAAGGCTTGGTCGCTGGTTGGGCAGAAGTATCCTCGTCGTAATTGGGATACCAAGGCACGTCAATTTGAGAATCATAACACGTGTGTGTGTGTGTGTGTGTGTGTGTGTGTGTGTGTGTGTGTGTGTGTGTGTGAATATAACCGCACGAAACGATATTTATAAACGTTCGCGAAAAAAGATAAGAATTAAATAAAAGAAATCGATCGACGACCACGACGTAAACCTTACTAATTAGGCCGATCACGATCTAACTTCTTCAATGGAACGAACGAGAGTGAACCCCAAAAACGCGGCACGACCGTGAATTCTCTCGCGACCCCCCACCGCGGGCCCTTTCGTCTAGTTTAGTCATTTAGTGAGCGGTCAAGACACTGCACACATTGGCATGGTGGGGTTACTCGACGCCCCTCCCTCCCTTCCCATCGACTGCTCGCGAATTCCCGGAATTTTCTTACAGTTACAAATTATGTTATAAATATTAATCTCACGACTGTACATTTGATATTGATCCTAAAGATAATAGCAATCTATCTGTTGTCCTGAGATAAAAATCAAATTAGAAAATATTATAAGTAGATGCTTTAATTGATACTGGTAGCGAAGTAACTTGTATTTCGGAGGAATTTTATATTAAAAATATTAAATTATTGGAAAAAATACCTACTTTACCGATTTTGGGAAAAATAATAAAAGGTACAACGGGATTAAAATCTACGCGTATCAGCAAACAAATTATGGTAAACGTTGAAATAAATAATATATAAACTAAATTAATATTTTTAATTATACCTAAATTAGTAAAAGATTGCACAAAATGATATGATTCACAAAGACAACTTAAAATGTGTATAAATACTGAATATGAACAGATAAATTTTGAAGGTGAGGATAAAAAAGGAAACATTTTTTATAATTTTAAATTAATAAATAAAAATGAATATAAATCATTATCTATTGAATTTGGTAATGAATATAACGATAACAATTGTAATATTAATGAGAGTATTCAATTGAATAAAAATTTTAATTCTTTAAATAATAAGAATATAACGAATAATACGTTAGAATGGGAAAATGTTCAACAAGAGATTGACATTACCGACGTCGAAATAAACGATAAAATTATAACGTGTAATCAAATAAATGATATACAAAAATTAAAATTAATAAATATTTTGAAGGAATATCGTGACGTTTTTCAAAATAGTCCAGGGTTATTTCGAGATTTTAAGTATAAATTAATATTAAAAAATAATTATGAGTTGTGAAGCGAGCCTCACTAGCCCATACACTTATTTATATCAGGGGGGGGGGGAGAAAGAGAGAAAATATAAAAGGAAACGATACCACCTGCCGTGCAAGCGAAGTCTACCTGTATCCACCGACGCAGTCTACGCCTGTCCTGGGCCACGTGGATCGTTACGGTGATCCCATCCGGGAGTAAAGTTCCCTTGGCGAAGACGTTGATTCCGTAAAGCGCTGGTAATATCGGCGACAAGGAAATTGCACACGGGTGTACTTGCGCGTAAACCAGAACACTATGTATATATCTCTCGTCGAGCGTGAGAGTGGGAGAAGTCTTTTCGCTCTCGCGCAACTGCTCGAGGCAAGATGGTGACACGCCGCGGGGGAACAGAGGAACGGGCGGGAATGATCCGCATAGACTTCGCACGTGCAAGATAGAGAAAGAAGGTGTAATAATGCACTATGGACGGCGGAGAATTCGACCGCTGCGGATCTTCCTTGCAAGCGTTGTACCGCCACTAGGAGAGAGTCTGATGAAGGAAAGAATAGGTGGCGGTGCGCTAGCTGGCAGGAAATCGGATGATTGGAGAAGAGTGATTATAACAAAGGATGTCGGTAGCGCCGTGTATCGGAAAATTTAATTAAGGATTTCTGAGGAAGAAGAAATGCGCGGCACTCACCGCCGATACCTATAAGGATAAGCACCGAGACGATTACAGAAAGTCAACTTAGCAATGTAATAAGGAATTATCAAGGAAATATTAAGATCAAGGAATTGTTGAGTTATAAAAGGTCGCAACCAAGAGATAAGAGAAAGATCAAAGAGCCAGACGAATAAAAAGGAAACCGTCGATAGATAGACCTAAAGGAAACAGCGGTGAATGGTCTGCACGTGGCTACTTATATTTTTGTCTTGATTATATATCAAAATTGCGTATCGGAATGAGATGGATTCCTCACGCGGTAATTAACGTCTTTCGGGATTTACGAGTTTGTGATGTTATATTAATTTTAATTGATTTATGTATAATTGTTTAGTATTCCATTAATTGGAGGGTATAATTTGTGACGCGTTTATTAAGAGAAGTAAAAATAACTTATAGTAAAATTAAATAAGAGTGGCGGGAACATCGGGTCCGTACTACGTGTTATTATGCACGAGGAGTAATTGCCGGAAATATATATTCACGATTGTAATAAATAATATATATTATTATAACTCTAATGGAATAAATCTAGCATAGAGGTTTTCACATAATTCTATGGTAATTATTTTCAATCCGTTGAGTCTCCTCATCCTCATTTAAAATAGTATCGTTCCCGCATTTTTGAAAAACGATTACGAATCACTACCGGGAATAGAGCAAGTATTAACGCGATGCAAAAATCATTTCAGTCCAGTCTTTTGCAAATTCCTTTAATGGAAGAAAGTAAAAAAAATATTGCTTTTATTTGCGATAATCATGTTTATAAATATAATGTAGTTCCTTTTGGAACAAAAATTAGTAGTGCAGCACAGTTTAAAAAAATAATAATGGGTTCAGATGATTTTTTATTAACGTTTGTAGATGATTTATTAGTTTGTTTCAAATTAATTTGAGGATCATTTAGTACATTTAAAAATATTATTAAAAGTCGGTTAGATTTTAATATAAATTAATATTTAAAAATAATATGAGTGTTATGAAGCCGACTCACTAAAAAATAAACTTATTTATACATGGGGGGGGGGGGAGAAAGAGAGAAAATATAAAAGGAAACGATACCACCTGCCGTGCAAGCGAAGTCTACCTGTATCCACCGACGCAGTCTACGCCTGTCCTGGGCACGTGGATCGTTACGGTGATCCCATCCGGGAGGTAAAGTTCCTTGGCGAAGACGTTGATTCCGTAAAGCGCTGGTAATATCGGCGACAAGGAAATTGCACACGGGTTGTACTTGCGCGTAAACCAGAACACTATGTATATATCTCTCGTCGAGCGTGAGAGTGGGAGAAGTCTTTTCGCTCTCGCGCAACTGCTCGAGGCAAGATGGTGACACGCCGCGGGGGAACAGAGGAACGGGCGGGAATGATCCGCATAGACTTCGCACGTGCAAGATAGAGAAAGAAGGTGTAATAATGCACTATGGACGGCGGAGAATTCGACCGCTGCGGATCTTCCTTGCAAGCGTTGTACCGCCACTAGGAGAGAGTCTGATGAAGGAAAGAATAGGTGGCGGTGCGCTAGCTGGCAGGAAATCGGATGATTGGAGAAGAGTGATTATAACAAAGGATGTCGGTAGCGCCGTGTATCGGAAAATTTAATTAAGGATTTCTGAGGAAGAAGAAATGCGCGGCACTCACCGCCGATACCTATAAGGATAAGCACCGAGACGATTACAGAAAGTCAACTTAGCAATGTAATAAGGAATTATCAAGGAAATATTAAGATCAAGGAATTGTTGAGTTATAAAAGGTCGCAACCAAGAGATAAGAGAAAGATCAAAGAGCCAGACGAATAAAAAGGAAACCGTCGATAGATAGACCTAAAGGAAACAGCGGTGAATGGTCTGCACGTGGCTACTTATATTTTTGTCTTGATTATATATCAAAATTGCGTATCGGAATGAGATGGATTCCTCACGCGGTAATTAACGTCTTTTCGGGATTTACGAGTTTGTGATGTTATATTAATTTTAATTGATTTATGTATAATTGTTTAGTATTCCATTAATTGGAGGGTATAATTTGTGACGCGTTTATTAAGAGAAGTAAAAATAACTTATAGTAAAATTAAATAAGAGTGGCGGGAACATCGGGTCCGTACTACGTGTTATTATGCACGAGGAGTAATTGCCGGAAATATATATTCACGATTGTAATCATAAATAAATATATATTATTATAACTCTAATGGAATAAATCTAGCATAGAGGTTTTCACATAATTCTATGGTAATTATTTTCAATCCGTTGAGTCTCCTCATCCTCATTTAAAATAGTATCGTTCCCGCATTTTTGAAAAACGATTACGAATCACTACCGGGAATAGAGCAAGTATTAACGCGATGCAAAAATCATTTCAGTCCAGTCTTTTGCAAATTCCTTTAATGGAAGAAAGTAAAAAAAATATTGCTTTTATTTGCGATAATCATGTTTATAAATATAATGTAGTTCCTTTTGGAACAAAAATTAGTAGTGCAGCACAGTTTAAAAAAATAATAATGGGTTCAGATGATTTTTTATTAACGTTTGTAGATGATTTATTAGTTTGTTTCAAATTAATTTGAGGATCATTTAGTACATTTAAAAATATTATTCTACAGACTGAATAAAGCTAATTTGAGATTAAATTTTATGAAATCAAATTTTGTCCAAAAAAAATTAAATTTCTGGGTAATATTATTACTAGTACAGGGATTAAATTAGATCCAGAAAAAATTAAAGATATAGAAAATTTTAAAGTACCACGGAATGTTCGTGAATTGCAAGGTTTTTTGGGATTTATTAATTTTCTTCGAAATTTGCAAAGAATCATGCCCAACAAACGGTACAGCTATTAAATTTATTAAAAATGTAGAAAAATTTGTATCAACCACCTATGTCTGTAGAAGAGTTTATGTTCATGGCCCAGCAAAATTAAATACCATGCTTGTAACGGTCACGCTGGTGATTAGGGCGTGGTGTCAATGGCGAAATAAACAATTAAATAAAATAAAAAGGCCTGCGATGGTTCGGTCGGCCTCGTAATCTGGAGGTCCCAGGTTCGATTCCCGGCCCCGGCCGATTGATACAAGCACCACTGGGGAATGTATTTTCAACAAGTGCTTTCTTTACCAAGACATCGTATGACCTCCGCCGCTAATTAGCATCGGTTTGGGAGCATAAAAAGAGCGACGTTAAAATAATAATAAAAAAAAAATTAAATAAAATATTATTTATTTGCTATATTAATAAAATATGGTTTGGGTGCTAGTCGCGTACGATCGCGGCGAATTTATACGAGTGCTCGCTGCGGGCTAGCTGCGAAGACTTGCTGCGCGAGGGGAGGGGAGGGGAGGGGAGGAATGAAGAAAGCACACTTACGAGTGGGACAGAACGCGGATAACCGGTGCAGCCGTACACCCACCTTATTTGAGTGGAGATCGTCTCCTGGAGATAGCTGCTCTGTGTTCAATTACTCTCGCACACACACACTCGAATACAAATATCAAACGGTCGTGAATCGGATGGCTGATGTTGCCTCGATGGCGTCCCGATGAGCTCTCTCGAGCTCGGGCTCGTTCGCTGCTTCGTTGCTCGGGCCCGACGTGCGCGCGCAGTTTCTCGCGTCGAGTCGTTCGTCGTCTCGCGCGCCGTGTAGTGAGTGCTCGCGACCATGTTTACACGAACCGAACGATGTTGCCTGAGCTGCTGCTTCCCACGGAGAGAACGGTATTCCTGGTGATGGTGTCTTCCAGATAAGCCCTTATGATCGTTCCTTTGATGTTAGCTTATCGGATAATAAGTCCTCTCCGTTACAGATACAGACGGGACGGCCGATACACGATCTTCTCTCTCACTCGCTCTGACGGCGCCCGATCAGCTGGTGCGCGTCGGTCCTTGCTGCTGCTCTTTCTGGATGCTGCATTGCAGCGGGAATTTCCGGCTGCTTCCTGGGTAAATATCTAGCTCTTGAGGGAGTGCTAATAATCTTTAATATAGAGTATTCTTTATTTGCGAAATTGTATAATCCGGTGTGTCATTGGAATAAGCGATAACTACTTTGGTATCGTACTATTTCATTAATTGAATTATAGTATTTTAAGAAAGTTGTATAATCTACTATTATAAACTTTTGGGTTTGTTGTATTACCAAATTTTTTTCCGTGCAGGGAAATATGTAAAATTGGTTTTTATGTTTTTGAGAACGCTTGACACTGAATTTTCTCATTCAAACAATCGCATTTCTGTTAATATCATTGTTCAGATAAATTTCTGCACTTACAGTTCTTACGTGAATCCTTATCATCCGTCAATGTGCCTAACCCCTCAATCCCCAACAATTCCCCCCCTCAACCCTTCAAAATCAGAAGGTACCGGAGGGTGGTAGACATGCGCAGTAGGTATCGGAAGGTAGTAGGCATGCGCAGTTGGTACCAGACGGTTATAGACATGCGCAGTAGGTACTGGACGGTTGTAGACATGCGCAGTAGGTACCAAAGGGTAGTAGGCATAGTCTGCCTCGACACGATTATTTTAAATTAATAGGATGTCGGCGGGAGCGGGGAGAACAATAACAAACTCGATTAATTAAAATAAAAATAAATATAACATTTATTGCATTAATTCAACAATTGGCCATCCAGGCCTCGTGCCGCGACAATGTTACTTCGCGCGGGCGGAAGTGTCGGGAGTCAACCGGATCGAGACCCTCGCCTGCGGTTGACTTTGCCCCGATCTCCGCTATTCGGGTACCGGCGTACCCGAATACACTCCCGATGTACACACGAACATACACTCGGGGTAAGGGGGGAACGCGCGGTAATGTAATTAGACTTACCGGGGTGCGCCCCGTGGATGGCCCAGCCGATCCGTGTCCCTTTTTGTCCTCCTGGGCAACGGAGGACGACGTCGGCTGCGGTGGTGGAAGGCGGCCCTGTGCCGCGGCGAGTGCCTCGCGATCCGCGTCCGCACTCACACCAACACTTCCCGTCCTTGGCACACACACCAAATCACTCGCGGCTCACTCACGAGGATGTTCCGGGTCACCGATGGCTTTCTTACGCCTCACGCGCCTCGTTAGCCAGAAAACCTCTCTCAAACGGTACCGGTTTAGTTTTTGTCCGCCTCGAGCGGCGGATCGGGACGTACTGATTAGGCAATTGCCTAATTTTCGAAAAAGGGATGAGAGTGGGGAAACACACACACACTCTTGCGCTCTCATCCCTACGTACTATTGCGCGCGTAATTGTACACTTGATCGACGTAAATAAATGTCGTCGGTTGGCCTTGACATACGAAAGGCTCCGACGACTTACAATTCGACAATTTAAATACTCTATTCGTCGTGAATAGATTGTGTGACGATTTCCGTCACAAATCTTAGTAGCTGCATATTAATGCTCAGATTCATTGTAAATATCGTACCTTTAAAACTGTTAGATTTTTAAGATTCTGAGTTATTATTCATTCTTTTAACACTTAAAATATTTTTATGGTTAAAGATATTCTGTCATATTACGTTTGACTAAAATATTATGCAAAAAAACCTGAGCGGGAACCATATGGTAATCATATGGGAATCATGTGATAATTATAATAATCCGTGGAATTCACACAGGTGCCATATGGGAATCACAGCATAATCCCACATGGTTTCCACATGATTTACATATGGTCTCCATTAAGATCCACATAGATTCCACATTGTTGCCACATTTTAAACATATGGTTACCACATGAGAACCATGTGAGAATTTTTATTAGTATACTAATAAAGATATTGTAAAACCAATATTTATAGTGGACTACAATAAAAATATGGGAGGGATTGACAACATAGACAGACAACATTCATTGGCAGAAACGATTAGAAAATCTACTAAATGGTATCGAAAACTTTTTTTTCACTTACTTGATTTTGTTTTGGTAAATTCTCATGCATTACATAAAATGAAAAGTACCACTAACAAAAAGATTTCTTATCCTGATTTTCATTTAGAAGTGGGGAGAGGCTTACTGAGGATAAATTCTGATGACTTGCGTCATTCATGCCGGTCGAATGCAATGTTGCCAGATAAAGGTATTTTTTCTTTGTTGCACTCACACAGTGTGTCCCTGGTCTAATGACTCTCGACTGACTGGGAACACTTTACTAAGAAAATTGATCAAGAGAAAACGAAAGAAGTCAATTGCTGTTTATGTCTCATGAATAAAATCAGATATCGAAGCACTTATGAATGTAAAACTTGTTAAATTGGTCTATGTATAGATCCGTGTTTTCAAACTTATAAAAAATATATAAATTATAAAAAATAAAAGAAAGTCATAAAGTCAGATGTTATCGATAAATTCATATAGATCTTAGAAAAGCAATGCGAGAAAAATACAAAATAGACTTGTGACAAAATGAAAAAATGTATAAAGAAAATAGGAAAATATAAAAATAAAAAAAAAATAAAAAAAGGAGCTACATTACTCTCTACGTCCACGTTGTTAGCTCTGGGTAAAGCGGAAGGAGAGTAGAAGACCTAAAAACTCCACATTTCTAAAGAAAAGCACGAATCATATTACACGAATCATATACATATTATAAAGCACGAGCAATATTAATATGGTACTCGAGAGTTTCAAAGTTTTGCACGTGAAGCGCCCAAGAAGTGAAATGTGGTGTTTCCAACTACATTCTGCTTGTTCTATGCAATACAATCGAAAACCTTCGACCCGCAAGAGCAAAATTTGGAGATCGCATAATACCAATTTTAATGTAAATGTCACTTTCCACCCATACTTAATAGAAGATTTAAAAGTTGTATGTACAACATAAGAATTTTGGTATCCCCGAATGCAATATTAAGAGAGTAATCAAGAATTACCATATTTTGCACGTGAGGTTACTCCCACACAGCACAGAATATTACGTCAATATTACGGAAATATTTCATATTAAGATTCGGAATATTACAATAATATTAGAATGAAAGATTACTGAAATATTGTTATGTCCGCGAATTTCTTACTTTGTAATATTCCATGAAATATTACATTAATATTACTATAATATTTCAGTGTAATATTTTAAGAAATATTTATGAAAAATTGATGAAATGTTTCAAACACACACTTGCATAGGACCACTGAAATACTACCTTAATGTTTCTTGAATATTTTAATGAAATTTTTAAGAAATATTTCTGAAATATTGATGAAATATTTCAAATACTTACTTCAATAAGTCTAGTGAAATATTACAGTAATATTTTTGAAAAATATAACAGAAATATTACATGAAATATTTACAAAATATTGTTAAAATATTTCAAGTAATTGAATTTTTGAACTTAATTATTTGTAATCCCAAGAGCCGTGCTATTGATTTATATTTATTAAGTATTAATACACATTATTTTTTTACACATATTTATCGCAGAAAAAATTTTTGCATATTTCCTAACCTGGGTTCGAACCCCGTATGCACGCATCAAATACAAACGCTTTATCCACTACGCTACTCGCAACGCTTATCAATTATGTTTAAAACTTGCACATGATGATCTGCTATTTGATTTGCTATCTAATGTGTTTTTAATACTCATACAATTTCAATGAAATTGACAAGATTTTACTATGATTTGGAAAAAAATCTTGTTAATTAAATTATTATATATTATTGATATATTGATATATAAGTTTTCTTAAACCTTCTACAAAACAAAAATAAGATATAAGACGACGATTTTTCGATTTTGGCGATTAAAGCAAAAGATATGAAATAATTGTGAATCTTAATTTGAAATATTTCCATAATATTTCACAAAATATTACACTATAACATTACGGTAATATTAATGAAATATTTCACTGGTCCTATTGAAGTAGGTATTTGAAATATTTTATCAATATTTCTCGAAATATTACATTGCAACAATCGATTTCGATGGATAAAATTAAAGGACTGCAAACTGTATATGCACTATCCTTTTCAATTCTGATATTATATTATTAATTAGAAAAAAATTTTACAACATTTCAAAAATTTGTATACTTATACATTTAGAAATTGGATTAATTATCCTAAAAAATTCTATTTAATTCTTCATTCAATGTGATTATTTATTCTTGTTTAGAAATAATTATTTACTATAAGATAATACGTACCTTTCCGCGGGACAAAATAACATAATTCGTAGTTAGATACATTTTTTTTATGTGTAAAGAGCAAACTGCAGGAAAATATTTCGTTTGAAACACTGTTTCGGAAATAGTACTACTTAATTGTGCACAATATAGTTTTATTTAAAATAAGTAAGTTCAAAAATAGAGCACGGGTATCTAAATTCGGACAATCGTATCCAAGCGTAGCTCCTTTCGCGGGAGAGAATAATCTACGAATACCATCACATACCCAATTATTGATCATGAACCCATTTCTGATCAGTATATTATTTCAATAAAATAATAAGATTTGCATAAATTAATATGTGGCTACATACAATTTAAAGGTTAAAAAATCAATAATTGGATAGTAGACTTAACTAGGAATTGGCATATGTACCGAAAATTTACTGATCAGAAATTGGTACTTCCCGCCTTTTTTTCTTAGATTGTTGCTTACTTTAAAAATAGCTGTTATTTTATTTTTCTGAGATGGCTAAAAGGAAGTTTAATACTTGTACTTTCTGTATCCGTCAAAATATATACGATTATTAGTCTTTTTAACATTAAATTATTCTATAAACGTACGGATTTCCCTTAATTGATCAACAATTGGGTATGTGACGGTATATGGTTAGAAAATTACTAAGTCCAAATTTTATAAATTCAACAGTTCTTTAAAGCCTGGCATAATAACTCTTCATAACAAAATAGCAAAATAGCTCATAGTGGCAAAGTGTCAGCGTTCGAATCTTAGGATTGAAGGTTCGAGTCCCACAGACAGCAAATATTTTTTTTTAATTTTTTTCTTTTAATTTATGAGTGAAGTTTTATAAGCAAAGATGCAGTATGTTATAACATTGGTGTGTAAATAATGTATAAATAATTAATTAATATAATTTATATAAGGTTTCACTTTATATATATATACACTTCTATGTTTACATATTAGGTAACATGGGCAGTTAACTCTTCGGTGGTACATACACGAGTGAAAGCGATGTATATTATACAAGTATATTTATAATATTATTACATACATATATATTGCCAACTGTAACGGTAAGGTACTGTTTACCTCACCGTTTGACGAATTCGAGCAACACGAGCGAACAGTATCATAATGTTCGCATCGGTTCGAGCCGGCGGGATTCGGCTCGGCTCGGTTCGTCGTGGCTACACGGGCGGGATCGACTTAGCGCGCGAAAGATTCGCGCACGCACCTCATTAGAGAGGTAAGGGGGAGATTCGCGCGCACTGTATAGAGTGATAACCACCTTCTTACGTGACAGGTGTGATCCCCCCGAGTCCCGTGTTTAGCTTCGCCGTGCTGTGATTTACCGTGCGTTTTGTGTGTGTGTTTCGACTGCAGGCCGATCCTGCATTTGCAGTGAGTGGTGCAACACCGTGCATCTGCCTGCAGCCACACAACCCCGGTGCACGGGCGAGCGGACAATCTGTCCGACACCGCAGCGACAGTGAGAGAGAGAGAAAGCAACCGATCGGCTGGTCGTTGTTTACCAACGACTACAGCAGCGTACAAAGTAAGTGGTACCACTTCACGCGATCGTGTTTTTATTCGCACTTAGTAAATAATCGTGTTTCTTTATACCAGTCCCGTTGACTGGATATATTATTTTAGTTCGCGATATTTTCTTCCCCTCTCTCTACAAGTCGGCCGTTTACCGACTTGTAATAAAAGCGTAGACCTCGGCGACAATCAGATATTTTATTTGTTATCTTTCTTTATCTTTATTTCAATAAACTCATATTATTATTAGAATTCAATCCGGTGTTCGATTAATTGAATTTAACCCACGTACGATTCCTTCCGTAATCCTAAGAGCTCGTATACTTCTGGTTGACAAGTGCTCGACGCGATATCCCTGTTTCGCGGTCAATTTCAGATTTGAATTTTACCTGGTTGTTATCTGAAACAGTAACTCGGTTTCAGACTAACATTTAACAGATTCGGTAGAACGGACAGGTAACCGTCGCCGCATCGCGGGAAAAATATGTTTATTTAAATACGGTAAGTTTAACCGTACCGCTGAGCAGCCGCGATATTAAAATAAACATCCGCGCGGCAACCAAACTGTTACACAACATACCAAAATATAAAAGCGCCAAATATAAATATTAAATGATATATCTATATATAAGTTTTTAATTGCTATACAATTATACACTCATTTTTATATCACACCTCCTCAATTAGAAACTTAATATATTTTTTTTTTATATATGCACTTTCACAAGACCTATATTCTTAATGAAAATTTCGAGTTTAGCTTGATTAACTGATTTGGTCAATGGATCTGCTAGCATCTTGTTTGAAGGTGTGAAATTGATTTCTATTTCCTTGTCTTCAATTTTACTCTTGATAAAATGATGCCTAATATTAATATGCTTTGTTCTTAAACTGAAGCGAGAGTTTTTTGAGAGATCAATTGCTCCTTTGTTGTCACATTGAATTAAGAGTGGTGCTGAGTTTTGAATAGAAAGTTCAATGCAAATTCGTCGAATCCATAAAGCTTCTTGAACCGTAGCTGAAAGAGATAAATACTCAGCTTCAGTGCTGGATAGAGCCACAGTAGATTGTCTACGACTATTCCAACTAATGGCACCTCCCTGTAGTATAAAAACATAACCTGTTACAGATCTGGGATCTTGAGTATCCGTTGCCCAGCTTGCATCACAATAACCAGTCAGCCTTGATTTTTCATCACGAGTATAACGTAACCTATAATGTTTTGTGCCTTGTAAATAGCGAAATATTCTTTTGATTGCACTCCAGTGTGTTTCATCGTAGGATAGTACTAACTACATATGCTAAATCTGGTCTTGTGGCTTGCACGAGATATAAAAGTGACCCGACAGCATTTTGGTATGGATAATCAGTTAAACTTTTTTCTTTTTGAGGAGAAATGCTGGAATCGAGGCTTGTGTTTAAATCCATAGGAGTAGCTGTAGATCTGCATGTGTCCATACCAAATGTTTTTAATAATGTTTCAATATAATCAGATTGGTCTAGTTCAATAATCCCACGATGTACATCTACATGAATGTTGATGCCAAGACATTTTTTTATTGGACCAAGGTCCTTGACTACACAAAAGCTGTTTAATCCATCTTTAAGAATTTTTAAAAAATCTATACTATTTGTGTAGACAATAATATCGTCTACAAATAATGCTACTACAATAATTTTGTGCAAATTAGAGTAAGTATATACACAAGAGTCATAGTCTGATTGGGTTAAATTTAATTTCTTTAAGGCTCGATCCAACTTGAGATTCGAGTTTCGACTGCCTTGTTTTAAACCGTATATGGCCTTTTTTAATTTACAAACATAGTCTTGTTTATCCTTAATTATATAACCTTGTGGTTGTGACAGAAAAACAATTTCGTCCATATCACCATGAAGAAATGCTGTCTCCACGTCTAAATGAAATATATCCAGGTTTTTCTGTGCAGCATATGCAAATAATATTCTCAATGTCACGAATCGAACCACTGGCGAATATGTTTCTTCATAATTAATACCTTTTATTTGAGAATACCCGTTAGCTACTAATCTAGCCTTATATCTAGTTGAACCATCAGCTGAAATCTTTTTCTTGAAAATCCATTTACTACCAATCACGGTTTGTCCAGCTGGTAATTTGCAAATCTCCCAAGTATTATTTTTAATAATTGCATCATATTCAGTTCGCATCGCCTTCTTCCATTGAGCTGATTCGGAACACGCTATAGCTTGTTTAAAATTCGTTGGCTCACCAGGCTCTATGATTGCTGAGTATGTTACGTAATCATCCAATAATTTTGATCTAATCTTACGTCGCTGAGATCTTCGAGTTGGAGTTGTTTGAACTTCATCATCAGAACTTTGATCATTATCGATATGTTTGAAATATAATCTGGTTACTGGTCTTGATTTTTCTAAGGTAGAAGATTGAGATGATTTCGTCATATCCGATTGAGGTAAAATGTTTGTTTTGTTAAGCATTGGATCTTCATTTTTATTTTGAGACTGTGCATTCGCTTCAAATTCTTTATTTAATTTATCAATTTGATTTAAATCTTCAATTTTAATTTCATTATTTTTATTAGTTTGATTTTCACTAATAATTTCCGAATCTAAAGGTAAATAAACTTTCCTCGGTACCTTTATTAGTTCGAAATCTTCTTCAATAAATTGAACATCACGTGCTGAAAATACCTTTTGATCTGCATTATTCCACAAACGGTAACCCTTTTGTGTATCACAATATCCTAACATTATACAAGTTTTTGCTGTTGGATCCATTTTTGATCGTTGATGTGCAGGAACATAGGCCATAGCTTTACAACCAAATACTCTTACATTTGATAAATCCGGAGCGTGACCTGTCCATAACTCTTCGGGTGTACGTCCATTTAAAACCTTTTTCGGACTCCTGTTTGATAAATAACATGCCGTAGAAATGGCCTCTGCTCAAAACTTTTTGGACAATTTAGATTCATTAAGCATGCATCGTGCTTTTTCGAGTAGGGTCCGATTTACTCGTTCGGCCCTGCCATTCTGTTGCGGTTAACTTTTTCGAAGCAGAAATGATGCGTGATATATAATCCTCCATAGACTTGCAATTTTCAAACTTTGTAGTGGATGTACTTCTTGTAATAGTGATACTTTTCTAGCCAAACCTTTATCGTCGTAGGTTTTTGCAAGTTCTGCCCAAACTTGTTGTGGACTTGATAGATTTTCTATATGTGCGTATATTTCTGGCTCACATGCTAGAATAATTCTTCCACGGGCCTTTCGCATTTTTGTTGTGTCCGTATTTAATTGACCTTCACTTGGTGGTTGAATTGTGTCCCACAGGTCCTCTATTTCAAGGTAGGCTTGCACGGCCACTGCCCATGACCTGTAATTTTCTCTTCCTATGAGTCTATCAATTAATTGAAATCCGTTATTTAAGCTTCTATTAGTCATTTTCGATGCACGTTTTAATAACACTATATATACTTTCGGATACACTGTTTACACTTGCGACCTTCGTTCGGTAATCAAAAAACTTGTGCAGAATTTCGATAGTAGGTACCTGGGCCCATAACTTGAAGTTTTATAAGCAAAGATGCAGTATGTTATAACATTGGTGTGTAAATAATGTATAAATAATTAATTGATATAATATTTATATAAGGTTTCACTTTATATATATATACACTTCTATGTTTACATATTAGGTAACATGGGCAGTTAACTCTTCGGTGGTACACTCGAGAGTGATGTATATTATACAAGTATATTTATAATATTATTACATACATATATATTGCCAACATTCCAAAATATAAAAGCGCCAAATATAAATATTAAATGATATATCTATATATATAAGTTTTTAATTGCTATACAATTATACACTCATTTTTATATCAATGAGCTATGGCCAACATATTGGCAACAGTTTAAAAATTGTATGATAGTAACTATTGGCAATATGTTTGCAATAATTGTTGCCCATCACTTTGCAATACAGTGGCAATAGTTAATATTTTTACGTACGTACACTATATCTTAATAAGTAGATTCTGTTTAAAAATAAAATGTTTTAATTCTGTTATTATATACATGCTGTCAGATTAAATTTAATATGTTAACTGTTAATATCCATCATATTCGCATATATTAACATTACATATTTTATTAATTACACTATTGTTACACTATTATTACCTGTGTAACAGTATTGGTATCCTCTCACAAGGGAAGTACTTGACCTTCGGAAACGGATATATCTTATCCTAACCTTGGCTCATCTTTTGGAATATAATAATATGAAGAAAGCCAAGTTATTACTTGCCAATTGCTACTTTTACGAAAGTGATTCGACATCTGACAATAATATTTCCAATAAAAGTTAATTTCACTTTGATTGCTATTATGACTCGAAAACGAATATTGATAAGAAATCAATCCAAAAACTGAAAGGTAGTTGAGTTCAAGTAGATATGGTTAAAAAAAGAAGCTTAAATTGTTCAATTTAGAGCAAAGTTAAGAAAATAAGAAATTGAAGAATTTTATAATATTATTGCAATATGTTTTGCATTATTTTAGGTTATATTTTTTTGTAAGATTTCATATTGTGTGGAGCGCAATGCCGGATGTCAAATACGTTTCGTTTCGAAATTCTATTACACGAGAAAAAATTATATAATCGAGTCTCCAGGAATATTCCTCATTATTGAAATATTTCACGTAATATTACACTGTAATGTTTCAACAATGTTATATGAAATATTGTGATGAAAGTCTGTGCAATATTTTAGTAATATTCGAAATGATTATTTTTGTTTTAAAATGTATTGATATTATAACAATATTTCATGAAATATGGCATACAATTTTTATGGAATATTACACGAAATATTACATGAAATATTTCAGTAATATTGTTGTAATATGTTGTGAAATATTCCACTTTCTATTAGTGGAAATATTACACCAAATATTTCATTAATATTTAAAAAATATTACTATGAATTATTTCAGAAGAATATTTTGTAATATTTTTGATATATTTTCTAAGCATTTCCGCAATATTTTTTTGTAATATTTCATGTAATATTTTTTTGTAATATTACATGCTGTGTGGGCTTGCTCGACTTGTGCCTATTCCATCCATGGGCGCCTCACGCGCCCAAGATTATAATCATACGAATCAAGAGGTAAAACAGTTTCTTTTACATGTGGCAATCCAAGTTTTGGCGCTTCACATGCCCAACGGTGAAATCGCATTTGTCACACTTTTTTGATATTTGTTATGTCACTAATCGGCGTTTATCATGACCATTGTTGGAAAGCAGCGTTTACAATCGTTGTATTAAAGGATTTCCTGATACTATGGAATAGTAGTAATTACAATTTTTGCATAAATTATTCTAAAGTACTGGAATACCGGAAGCAACATTATATTGAAAACAAGGGATAACTATCCTGGTCATTACAGAATTATTTTTTGGTATTATATGATTCCAATTATATGTTGTGATGTAATATGTCAAAATTTTGGGCAAGTGTCGAAAGCATTGAATTCAATGTTTGATCCGTTATTATTTAGTACAAATTAAAAAATTCATGTTTTATCAATAATAAGTAAACTAATACACATTCTTTATTATGTTTAACACTCGTGAGATCATAGTTTGGATAGGGTTATCGATTGCTTTAACGAGTCAAGTTATTTATTGAACTGCACAACGTTTCGGAGACAAATTTGCCTCCATCTTCAGGTGCTAAACTTTATTAATAATAATTAATTAGTTTATATAATGCCAATATAATCGTCTATAACGAAAATTATTTACCTTGTGATTGTCACATTGCGTTTCAAACAAAATCTTGTCAGTATTTTAGAGTATCAATTCTCAACTATAATAATAATTAACATTACATTATTAATCAGTGAATATAGCAACAAGATTAAATAAATAGTTAACAAAATAATCACAGAAGTTATAAAGTTATCAAAGTCACAATTTTTCTTCTTCATCATTTTAGTCAAGTGAATTGTTTACCAATTTAAAAATAATAATTTAAATAAATTAAATAAATAAACAAAACCACAAAAACAAATAAACATGTAAACATTCAATAAAATTGTATATGGGACGATACACTCGACTACGACACAAATATTCAACTGATTACGATTTAAATTTCGAACATGAAATTGACTAGAAAAAATCGGTAATATAGATAGCTATATAATTAACAAGTATATGTAATTGGTAATTTAGATAACTATAAAACCCGCAAATATTCAAAACTGCATAACGAAAAAATGTGACTTCAAACTTGGTTACAATTTATTTCTTATTTTTAAACTTGTGTATAAGCGATGTGTATGTTGTTTGTAATTTGCTAACATCTTCTTTTTTATTAATAGGTTCTTATTGTAAGTTAATATGTAAAGTTTCCGATATAATTCTTTTTCTCCAATTATTTTCTCTGTCAAGAATACTTATATTGTCAAAATTAAATTTGTGACCTAAATTGTTAACATGATCATTAATTATACATTGTTCATCAGCTTTTAAACTCTTTAATTCTGATTGTTAATTTTTTTTTGTTTCTCCAACATAAGACGCTTCGCATTTACAACAAATAATTTTGTAAATTACCCCAGCTTGTTCAGTTTTTTTAGTTCTGTCTTTTCCTCCCCTTATATAACTACTAATTGAATTAACAATTAATTTTTTTTAACTTTTTTGGAAACATCCTCAAACAATTTTGGTATATAGGGTAATGGTAACATTACACCTCTTTTTTTACTATTTTTGTTCATAACATTATCGTTATTAGTATGATTGTTATCAACATTATGTTTAATTTGAATACGTTTATGTATACTATTATTAATAAATTTAAAAGGATAATTATTTTCACGTAATATAGTTTTTAATAATTTAAGATTATTATTGTGAAATTTCTTATCAGGAAGCAGTGTAACCTTATCTACCAGTGAATAAACCATAGCTTTTTTATGTGAGATTGGACGTTTGGACCAATAATTTAAAACTCTACCAGAGAATGTTGGTTTATGGTACCAATCAATTACAATATTATTCTCTTTAGGAATTATTGTTAATATGTCATCCACGTATCTATAGTATATTAATGGTTTAAAGGTTAATTTTTTAATGCATTCTTCTTCTAAATCCACCATAAAATAAGTTGAAGGAAATGACTAGAGTTTTTAATTCTTACCACGAGAAGTTACAATTTACAGCTGAATCTGAACAAAATAATATGATAAATTTTCATGAAATTAAAATAATTAAAGAAGGGAATAATATTGTAATTGATTGGTACCAAGATGTTAGCAAATTACAAACAACATACACATCGCTTATACACAAGTTATAAATAAGAAATAAATTGTAACCAAGTTTGAAGTCACATTTTTTCGTTATGCAGTTTTGAATATTTGCGGATTTTATAGTTATCTAAATTACCAATTACATATACTTGTTAATTATATAGCTATCTATATTACCGATTTTTTCTAGTCAATTTCATGTTCGAAATTTAAATCGTAATCAGTAGAATATTTGTGTCGTAGTCGAGTGTATCGTCCCATATACAATTTTATTGAATGTTTACATGTTTATTTGTTTTTGTGGTTTTGTTTATTTATTTAATTTATTTAAATTATTAATTTTAAATTGGTAAACAATTCACTTGACTAAAATGATGAAGAAGAAAAATTGTGACTTTGATAACTTTATAACTTCTGTAATTATTTTGTTAACTATTTATTTAATCTTGTTGCTATATTCACTGATTAATAATGTAATGTTAATTATTATTATAGTTGAGAATTGATACTCTAAAATACTGACAAGTTTTTGTTTGAAACGCAATGTGACAATCACAAGGTAAATAATTTTCGTTGTAGACGATTATATTGGCATTATATAAACTAATTAATTATTATTAATAAAGTTTAGCACCTGAAGATGGAGGCAAATTTGTCTCCGAAACGTTGTGCAGTTCAATAAATAACTTGACTCGTTAAAGCAATCGATAACCCTATCCAAACTATGATCTCACGAGTGTTAAACATAATAAAGAATGTGTATTAGTTTACTTATTATTGATAAAACATGAATTTTTTAATTTGTACTAAATAATAACCGAGCCGAAGCAAGCGCGGACTGCGTGCTCACAAGGGAAGTACTTGACCTCTGGCAAACGAATCTTATCCTAACTTGGCATGTCTTTTGTAATATAAAAATATGAAGAAGGCCAAGTTATTACTTGCCAATGGTCACTTTTACGAAAGTTATTCGACATCTAACAATATTTTTAATGAAAATTACTTACTTCAATATAAAATGTATCGGGCTTTGCGAACGATTGTGCTTTATTAAGCGAGGCTTTTATAATACTCTTCGTCCACTGTGGTTGGTGGAAGTCCCAGAGTAAGCCTTTAAAAAAAATTAAAAATTGGCGTTTCGACCACAGTTCATTCGTCGTCGCTTTCCATCTGCGACGGGCGTCTAAGGAAGGCCTCTAATTCCTTACTGAGGAGACCAAAGCTAGAGTGCTGTGGTCGAAACGCCAATTTTTAATTTTTTTTTATAGGCTTACTCTGGGTCTTTCACCAACCATAGTGGACGAAGAGTATTATAAAAGTCTCGCTTAATAAAGCATATTCGTTCGCAAAGCCCGATAAATTTTATATTTAAATAACCTGTAGCGAACTTTAATATTTTCTATTTTCTTGAAAATTACTTACATTTTGATCGCTTTTATCTCGAAAACGAATATAGATAGGAACTGAAACCAAAAACTAAAAGATACTAAAAGATTTCGACGAAGCTCACTTGGGCTGTAACATTATATTCATTATTAAGCACCTGAAGAGGTCTGCAAACCTAGCAGACGAAACGTTGTGCACATACATAAATAAATTGGATTTATTTATTATTGACCCTTAACAATCGACTATTTACTAATTCAAAAACTAAAAGGTAGTTGAGTTCAAATAGATATGGTTTGTAAAAAAAGAAGCTGAAATTGCTAAATTTATAGCAAAGTTATGCAGAAAATAAGAAATTTAAGAAGTTGAGGCCAAAAGAAAACATAAATTTTTTATATTAAATTTTGGTTGAAATTTCTTTAATTTCTTATTTTTTTATAACTTTGCTCCAAATTAAACAATTCTAGCTTCTTTTTTCCAAACCATGTCTACTTGAACTCAACTATTTTTTAGTTTTTGGTTTATATGCGTTTTCGAGTGATAAGCGATCAAAGTGAAAGTAATTTTCATTGAAAATGTTGTTAGATGTCGAATAACTTTCGTAAAAGTGGCCATTAACAAGTCATAACTTGGCTTTCTTCATATTTTCAAAAGACATGGCAAGGTTAGGATAAGATCCGTTTCCCGAAAGTCAAGTACTTCATTCAAGAGGGCGACAACTGGGAGTTGGTGAGCACGAAACAACGTGTCTTGCGTATGATTTACCGTCGAGGACAGTACCCGGGTACTGACATGGAGTGATACATGACACAAGGAGATGGTCCTCCAGGTGAAGAAGTCCACGAAGTAATCAAAACCTCATCGCGATCAACAGTGTAGCTGTTCCCGGTGAAATTTTAAACGTTCACAACTTTATAATCTCTTTAATTTTTGCTGATTTACTTATTGAATTACTTGTACTCCTAAAGTATCAATTATCCTTTGCATATTAACCTGTCAACACTAACAATACTCCTTACCCTGTTTATTTATTGATTCATATTAATTATATTAATTAATCCTTATTACCTCTATTAAATTTTATGAATCACTTAATCTCTTTATCCAATATGCAGATAACTTCCTTTTGAATTTCCTAAATTGAATACATGTTCTTACATAACTTTTTACAATACATCCCTTACATTTATTTCCTTTAAGCCTTATTCTTACTTTCTAACTAATAACTGTCCCTACCGACTAATTAATCCTTTATTATTATACAATATTAATACAGTTCTCTTGTTTCAGATGCAGCGGGCCACGGATTAGCTGTCAACGAGGGACCCATGGACTCGCTAACACTATGCCAACCATACTAACTAATGGATTTACTCATCATCAATTTATAAACAGAGATAAGTATGCACTCCAACATCTATCTATATAGTAATGTCCCCAACATTACACAGTATCAAAGCAGAAGGTTTAGGTTAATGAAGGGTTGGTTAACAAGGCACTAGAATGTAAACCATCTGAAGAAGATGAGGTTCCAAGCCTCCAGCATATGCAGATGGTGTGAAATAATATGCGAAACAGCGGAACACCTTTCTTGAGAATGCCCTGCAGCTCTAATAGACACAAGAATGGGGGTGTGTGGAATATCTGTGTTAAAAATGCAGGAAGTGAGGAAATACAGTCTGGCGTCCATATGAAGGCATTAATAAGGAAGTGCAAAGGAAAAACCGGTAAACAAAGGCATAGCACAATAGGCAAATAAGCGTAAGTGCTTGACTGGTACGTCCCTAATCTAGGACCGCTGGGTCACGTACGCCGAGATACGTGGACCGTACGAGTATACTGGCTCGCAACAAATAAGAATAGACCGGAGAGTTCGTCTGTAAAGTAACGATCCGATCACCCTTTGGATGAATGCACGCGCGTATAGTGCCACTATCTCGAACCGGAAAGAGCCGACCTATAGAGTTGTATAAGAACAAAGAGTCCTCGCCCTGAATTTACTCTTTTGAACCATTCTACAAGGAAGACCATACTTTTATTACGTTTCGAGCTATTGTGCTTGCGAACGTTATATTGCGTCTTCTTTCCTCGCGACACGTATCAATCTGTTTCGCCACACTGCAAACTAGCTTCCCACAACATCATTCTGGGCGTATAGCGATATGCTGGGCGAAAATAGATAATTATGGAAAATTATTTTGTAACCACCTTTGGACGAATAAATTCTAATTGTAACTTTTTTTATGTATTCTAGTGTATATTTCATTCAATCCCTTACTTTTCTAGAATCCCCACTCCCTTCCATGGATGTAGCATCTGGTGGATGATAGATATGAATGAGTCACTAAAATTAAATAAAATTCGTTTGCTTTACACTCTACTAGCATTAAAGTTTCCTATACTCTCCCACGTATTATTTATCACCACACGCATTAGAGTCTATTACGAATCTTATACTAATAGTGATTTGTCAATCGGGCAACGAACTACAATTAGCGAACATCGGTGGTTCAGATGCCCAAATCCACATTACCGCGTTATAGGTCAAAAAATAAAAATATGCGCACGCCAGTACAAAATATTAAATAATTTAACATATATTTATACATCTTTTATAATGTGATCTACGAACATGCATGCAGATGCCTCTGTAGAATTTACCTTTGTCAGTTTTCTGGTTTAAATAGATATAAAAAAACTATGATAATAATAAGCTTTTTTTATACTTTCCGTTTATTATGTTTTTGTCTTGTTTGTAAATACTTTTATTTTAATTCAATTAATTCATATTAAATCTTTGCAGGATCTTTGTTAATCGGAGTTTACACCTAGAAAACATAAAATTTTATGGCTTTGACATGGATTACACTTTGGCAGAATATGTATCCCCTCAATATGAACAGCTCGGATTCAACTTATTAAAAGATCGATTAGTTTCTCTCGGCTATCCGAAAGAAATTGGTGACTTTGAATATGATGCTAGTTTTCCAGTTAGAGGTTTGTGGTTCGATACTCTATATGGAAATCTTCTGAAGGTCGATTCTTACGGGAATATATTAGTTTGTGTACATGGATTTGAATTCCTTAAGCAGTAAATAACAATTAATTCACAATTATAACAATGTAATGTATAGCTTTCAAATTTTAATTTTATGTACATTCTAGTTCTCAGGTCTACGAGTTATATCCAAATAAATTTTTGCAATTAGATGAATCACGGGTTTATGTGTTGAACACGTTGTTTAATTTACCTGAAACATATTTGTTAGCTTGTTTGATAGACTTTTTTACTCATTCACGAAAATATACTCGTGAGAAAACTGGCGTAAAAGATGGTGAATTAACAATGAGTTTTAAAAGTATTTTTCAAGATGTAAGGAGTGCCGTCGATTGGATTCATATGCACGGTGACTTAAAAACTAAGACAATAGAAAATTTAGAGCAATATATTAAACGAGATGAGAGATTGCCTATGTTTTTAACTCGAATTCGAGAAAGTGGAGCAAAAGTATTTTTATTAACGAACAGCGATTACGTGTTCACTGATAAAATAATGACATTTCTTTTCGACCTACCAGTTAATATAAAGGTATGTAAATTATATATATTGTAACAGTATGCTAAGTGTAAAACAAAGGTAATAGCAATGGTATATAAATGGCGGTATAAATGTGATCTACTTATAACTGTAGGTAACGTTAAAATTTATCCCGGAATGACAACTGTTTTGTTTACAAACACACGTTGAACCTTTTTTTTAAATTATCGCCGTTTTTAACAAACAGTTGCAAAAGTATGCATGTGTAAAGTTGCGACAGAAGAATTACAATTCGACGTTTCCTATGCATATAATTCTATCTCAAATTAGCTTTCAATGTGATTCTAACTCAAAACCGCGTGCAATATAATTCTACTTCAAAACATCGTCCAAGATGATTCTAATTCAAAAGCACGTGCAATCAAAAGGCGCGATAGCGCCTGCACGCAAGTATGCAGGCGCGTAAGCCCTTATTATACAGCTAACTAACCCCTCAGATTTTTTATATTTTCGTACATTTAAAATTATACTATCTATTTATGCAATTACAAATCTCACATCTATTTTTTATATAAGTTTTCACTTTACAATAAATCCGGTTTAAATTCATAAGTGCATAGTGGAGAAATTCGATGTTATTAAAGTTGCTTGCTGAATTCCGATTCTCGAATTTTTGCTATTTCCACTTTCTTTTTCATTCGATGGCAACAAAAAGAGATAGCGTCATAGGAGATGCGAAAGATAGAAAGAGACGAAATTTTTTCCATCCCGTGAGAGAACGCCTACAGAGGTAAAAACTGTTAGCAAGTTGTTTGAGAAGTGGCCGCAAAGAGATATATATATATATATCTCTATAATATATAAATATTTCGCCGCCGCCGCCGCCGCCGCCTCCGCCGTGTCTAAGAATTCAGAATTCAACATATATATATATGTCATATATATGTTATATATATATATGTTATATATATATGTCATTTATATTTTATATATATGTCATATATATGTTATATATATGTTATATATATATGTCATTTATATGTTATATATATGTCATATATATGATATATATATGTATGTTATATATATAAGTGTGAGTGTGTGTGTGTGTGTGAGTGTGCGTGTGCGTGTGCGTGTGTGTGTGTGCGTGTGTGTGTGTGTGTGTGTGTGCGTGTGTGTGTGTGCATGTGCGTGTGCGTGTGTGTGTGCGTGTGTGTGTACGTGTTACTTGTTTTTTCAAGAATAGATAATATATGTATTTTTTCCGTGCGCAAAAAAAAAGTTGTGAATATAACTTGAAAGAATGTGTATTAGTTTACTTATTCCTGATAAAACTCATAAAATAAAAACGGACCTAAAATTTAATGTAATGTTTTTAAAAATATGCACAATTTTTCGAAGATAAAATAAATATTAATCAAGTATAACATACACTTTTCAAATATCTTTATGTGAAATATACAATAAATTAAAAATTAAATACATTAATTATTGCATTTTGAAGATAATTCTATTATAAACAGTAATGGCAAAAGAAAATTCAAATTTAACAGTGGCAATATAAAATACGAATTACATTTCAAAAGTTTTTCGAAAATTATTATTTTAGTAGTATTTAATTTAAATATTATTCAAATCAAAATTTAAAAATTGTATGGATATATAAGTAAGTAGATTACGTATATTTATATAAAACAATATCTTAAATAAACAAGTATGTATTTATTAGAAACAAAAGGTTATTTAAGGAATGCCTTTGTTTATAATAATTAAAATAAATATATGGGGTCTGTAACTAAAGGAAAAAATAATAGGATATAATTATGGATTAAAACGGAAAATTTGGTAGAGGGTGCAAATTACGAATTATGGGAGAAATGGAAGAAACAGGTTTTTATTTATATACCACTAAAATGTTATAAATAATTTTTTAAAACTAATACAAAAATTAATTTAATTAAGTAGAAAGTTTTATTACTCTAAAAGTACAAAATATTAATGACATATAGAACTCTTGGCGATGACTTAAATAAATTAATCTTAGGAGGTATAGTTCTATTTAGATCCGTTTAATTAATCTAAAATTTTAATAGGTTTTTACTAAATACTACAATTAAGTTTATGCACTTTACTATTTTTGATAAGTTAATTGTTCATTACCACATATATATATATATATATATTACACCTTTGGTGTAAGTTATGTCCTAAAATACGTGAAAATTAGTGATTTTATGAGGTTTATGAGGCATAAGTTACACCAGCGGTCTTGGCCAATAATCTAACCCAAGCCATTCGAAAGCTCGCGAAAAATGTGAACTTTTGAGAGGTGTTAGATTAAAATCGATTATGCTGTAGTAGCCTTTTTTTTGATATTCAATATGTCCGGGTATTCTATCTCTTCGAGATTTTAAAATTAAGAAATGTAACCAGGGTACATAAGTTCTAAAGATTAATTTAAACAAAAGTTGTTTGAAATGTTTTTTCAAAAAAATCAACAGATTTTGAGATAAATGGCTTTAAAAATAGAAATTTTTCTAAAAAATTGAAAAATTTCCACTTTTCATGGTCAAATAACTTTTAAGCAAATTATTTTTAACACTTAAATTTTTTTTGTATGTTCTGAAAGATGTTTCCAGCCTGTTCTCAAATTTTGGAGTGATTTAAAATTTTCATCGTACCACTTGACGTGAAATAGCCCATATATGTGTATATATGTATGTATGTATGTGGGTGTGTGTGCGTGCGGCGGAATATTTATATAATATATATATATATATTTTAAAATTGTTTTTTCAAGAATACATAATATATGTATTTTTTCCGTGCGAAAAAAAAGTTGTGAACATAACATGAAAGAATGTGTATTTGTTTACTCATTCTTGATAAAACTCATAAAATTTTTAAACGTATACTCAATAATAATAACGGATCTAAAATTCAATGTAATGCTTTAAATACAGATGCAAAATTGTTTGAAGATGAAATAAATATTAATCAAGTATAACATACACTTTTCCAAATATCCATATGATATATACAATGGGTTAAAAATTAAATATATTAATTATTGCATTTTTAAGATAATTCTATTTTTATACTTATTTATATTTTAATTACACCTTTTTATAAGTAATTTATACTCCATAATAGTTTTCTGCAATTGAAAGTACTCAAATCAAAAACACGTTTCAAAAAGGTGTTAAAACCCGCAAGTATATGTGTTATTCTAATCAAACTTTGAAAATTGTTATCTGATAAATAAAATTGTTATCTGTCTGATAAATTTTAAAGTATAAGATAAAAATATCTTTGATTCTAATTCCCATATTTTCTCTACTTATTTATATTTTTATTACACCTTTTCTATATCTAACTTATATTCCATAATATTTTTCTGCAATTGAAAGTATTCAATTTGAAAACACCTTCCATGAAGGTGTCAAAACCCGCAAGTATTGTGCTATTCTAATCAAACTTTGAAAATTGTTATCTGATAAATAAATTCTGCAATTCAATCTGACATTGTTATCTGATAAATAAATAATTTTAATTTCTAACTACCTTATTTTATCTATTTCTTTGAATTTTAATGAAACATTTTTATAAATATTACGAAAATTTCGTAAAGCAAGTTTTTCTTAGTAGTTATGTAAAATAATTATTATTTCACTTAACTAAGGATATACAATCTACATGATTTTACCAATTAATTAATTAATTAATAAGAAAAAGCTAAGAAGTATGTAATTATTTATAAAATGTAACATCAGTTAATATAGTCAGAATTAACACATATATGAAGCGTTTAACCAACGGTGGTGCAAGTATTATTTTATTATTTAAAAGAATAAAAAAGAAATGTCCATTTTATTAGTATTGCAGAAATTAATTTTGCACAAATTAATATCATTAGAATATTATTTATTTATTACTGTAAAACATGTGAGGGCCAGAAATGAAAAATAATAGTGTAAGATACTTTTCATATAAAAAAATCTGTATTCAGATTGGTAGAAATTTTTGCATGGTTCAAAATACTTGTCGATTACAGTTTGATTTCAGTGCTTTCAATAGCAGAAACTTTTTACGAAGTTTAAGTAATATATATAAAAATGTTTATATAAAATATAAATTTATGGTACGATTCAAAATACTTGTCGATTTAAGTTTGATTTCAATTCTTTCAATTGCAGAAATTTTTTATACGAAATTTTCGTAATATTTATAAAAATGTTTCATTAAAATTCAAAGAAATAGATAAAATAAGGTAGTTAGAAATTAAAATTATTTATTTATCAGATAACAATGTCAGATTGAATTGCAGAATTTATTTATCAGATAACAATTTTCAAAGTTTGATTAGAATAGCACAATACTTGCGGGTTTTGACACCTTCATGGAAGGTGTTTTCAAATTGAATACTTTCAATTGCAGAAAAATATTATGGAATATAAGTTAGATATAGAAAAGGTGTAATAAAAATATAAATAAGTAGAGAAAATATGGGAATTAGAATCAAAGATATTTTTATCTTATACTTTAAAATTTATCAGACAGATAACAATTTTATTTATCAGATAACAATTTTCAAAGTTTGATTAGAATAACACATATACTTGCGGGTTTTGACACCTTTTTGAAACGTGTTTTTGATTTGAGTACTTTCAATTGCAGAAAACTATTATGGAGTATAAATTACTTATAAAAAGGTGTAATTAAAATATAAATAAGTATAAAAATAGAATTATCTTAAAAATGCAATAATTAATATATTTAATTTTTAACCCATTGTATATATCATATGGATATTTGGAAAAGTGTATGTTATACTTGATTAATATTTATTTCATCTTCAAACAATTTTGCATCTGTATTTAAAGCATTACATTGAATTTTAGATCCGTTATTATTATTGAGTATACGTTTAAAAATTTTATGAGTTTTATCAAGAATGAGTAAACAAATACACATTCTTTCATGTTATGTTCACAACTTTTTTTTCGCACGGAAAAAATACATATATTATGTATTCTTGAAAAAACAATTTTAAAATATATATATATATATATTATATAAATATTCCGCCGCACGCACACACACCCACATACATACATACGTTGTAACGGGGTATAATCTTTCGCGTCGGTAGGGGTAAAGGGATCGGTTGCTACGGCACTGCCTAGTTATACTCCCTAGGCGGTGCTCCGAGAGTGCGCGGCGGATTCAAATCAGTGAACCCCGCGCACGACCTACCGTTGCGATGTCCGTTAACAACCGCGAGATCACTTGCCGATCTCGCGTCTATGTACAGCTAAAACGTCGTGAGCTGAAAAGGACCGCGAATAAAAGGGATAAATTCGCGGTAAGTTTACCTCGGCCGCTCCTGAAACGGAGAGGGCGGTATTCGGAATAACGGGAATAACATACGCCGGTAATCAATAATCAAACTCGTACTCGGATATTGATTACATATGAATTTTATTCAAGTTAAAGAAATATAAATACAGTTTAACACAAAACAAAGACTTAACAAAAGCCGTATATAGGCCGCGTGAGGTCTCGCGACGAGGTGTAACCACCGGGGTTACCCGTGCTTTCTCTCTTTCTAGCACGCGTACGCGGTCGCCCGTTAGCTTCCTCGCCGTCGCGCGCGGGCGAGATCCGTCGATCCCTACCTTAAAGTTATAGCCGTAAAGAGAGAGAGTCTTTACGGCTTCGGCGGCTCGCGAGTGGTGCACCACGTACCTTATCTCCCCGTCGATGCGCTTGGCTTCGCCTGTTTCCCTACTCTCCGTCGGGCTCTCGCGCGCGGCAACTTCGCCGTCTCCGCAGGTTCCTGGGAGTCTCTGGAGCTGTGCAATTAACACCAGCACGCTCACTCCACCGAGTCACTCACTCTTCACGGCGCGAAACCCGGAACCCGAGCAAGAATCCGCGATAACGATTCTTGTTCTCTTGCCGCGAAATACCAAGGAAGGCGTTACCGGCGACGTGTCTATCTACGATGACTCGCATAAACTCTCTATATACTCTCCTCAGTCAGCTTGCGCGTCGGACCATTATTAGTCCTTACGCGGCTTACGCGCGGGCTTTCCCGATCACCTACGAGCTTTTCCGATCGTCACTCGCGCTCGTTATAAGGTATAGCTTCATACGCATAAGAGTATGTAGCTTACCTTTACACCCCTCTCCCAGATTCCACGTACACTGGACGTGTGTATCTGAGATTCGCGGGTGCAGGATCGGGATAGGGCTCGGATGCCCAATCTTTGGCCACGGAACTTCTGAGATCTAGTCGTCCAGAACGAGCTAGGGACTCTCAATTTGCTCGTTCCGTGGCAGAGGAGAGTTTAATCCAAAAGGAGCCTTCAGAGATGGGTGTCGGCTGCTAGCCTTGGTACTGTCCGGGTATTCCCTTATTTCTGGTTCTTCCTCGGACGACCCCTACCGCGCTTCCGTTCTGATTCACTAACGCTAGTGCGCGGTTCTATGGCCCTGTTTGTCGGACGGACGACCACCCTAGCAGTTTTCCGCGGACGACCCCTTCCCTTTTTCGTCGGAACGCTCGCTGTGGGCCTCGGCTCCCCGCTGGGAGCGGCCGGAGAGTACATTTTTTCGCTCGGGGTGTCTTCGCTCGCAGGAGGCGGGTCGCTCGTCGCCTCTTCGTCCATCGTCGGTTGGGCGACGTCGTCTACTTCGGCCAGAGGCATTCCGTTGTCGGGCACGTAGGGCTTGAGATGTTCGGCGTGTATCATCTCCTCGTCGCCTTGCCCGTCCTGAATAAGGTACGTGTTTGAACCTTTTGTCTGGACAACCACGTATGGGCCTACATACTTTGGTGCCAACTTAGAGGTTGTCTTGTCAGCGCTGGAAGACTGGACTCTGTTCTTTTTCCAAACAAGATCGCCTATCTCAAAGTTTTCGTCTCGACGCCCGGCGTTGAAATATACGGCTTGTCTCGCTTGAGCCGCGGCGGCATTCTCGGAGGCCACTCTGTGCAACTCGGTTAGCCTGGACAGTCTCTCAGACCAGTCCTGGAGCCGCTGCTGATCAAACCGTTCTTGTGCGAGCTCTTCTTGCTCTCGCCGGTCCGTACTAGGTGGCTCTGGCTGTCGACCGTAGTTCAACATTGCCGGGCTCCACCCTGTCGAGCTTTGAACCGCTGTGTTTATTGCAAACACTAATTCCGGTAGCTTTTCGTCCCAGCTGGTATGCTTTTCCTTGATGTACGAAGCTACCATTGTCTTAAGCGTGCGGTTCGACCTTTCTACGGGGTTTGCTCGAGGGTGGTAAGGAGTTGTCGTCGTATGGTACACTCCCTTCTCTTTGAGATAGTCGTCGACCATCTTGTTTTTGAACTCGGTCCCATTATCGGAGTGAAATACTTCCGGCGTGCCGAAACGCATGAGGACACGCTCGTGTAACTCCTTTACTATGGTCTTTGCGTTTGCTTTTCTAATTGGGACCGCTTCAATCCAGCGCGTAAATAAGTCCTGGAAGACTAGAATGTACTCGAATCCGTGGGTAGAGCGAGGTAATGGTCCAGTCACATCACCTGCGACTACCTGCCAAGGTCTTTCGACTACTCTACGGCCCATTAGGCCTCTAGGCGGTTGCTGCTCTACCTTACACTGCTGGCAGATTTGACATTTCCGCACGTAGTCACCTACCTCCGCGTAGTATCGGGGCCAATAGTATAATCTGGCAACCCGTGCGAAAGTCTTTTCGCGACCTAAGTGTCCAGCAGTTGGATCGTCGTGACATTCTCTTAGAATCGACGGGCGATTCTCTTGAGGCACTACCATCTTCCATGCCTCGGGATCTTCCATGACGTCCTCTAAGGTGGGGTCAGGCCGGTAAGTATATAGATTTCCCCCTACTACTTTCCATTCGGGGAATTCCCGTGGTCTCTCTGATACATCCTTTACCCATGCGAGATACCACGGGTCAACAGTGGTGTCGCTCCAAGAGACCGAGGCTATCGTCGGCTCTCCCTCTTCATACATTCTGGAGAGCGCGTCTGGAACATGATTAAGCGCACCTTTCTTGTGCTCAATCGTGAAGGTGTGCGCTTGGAGTTCGAGAGCCCATCTTGCGAGACGACTCGTTGGGTTGCGCATATTGCAGAGCCAACGCAAACTGTTGTGGTCGGTTACGACTCGAAACTCGTAACCTTCTATATACTGCCTGAACTTCTTTATTGCCCAGACAACGGCTAAACATTCTCGTTCGGTGACACTGTAATTCCTCTCGGCTGGGGACAAGATCCGACTTGCGTACTCCAAAACTCTTTCGTCTCCATCCACGAGTTGGAGTAGCACAGCCCCTATACCGGTGTCACTGGCGTCTGTCTGCAGTATGTACTGCCCATTTGGGACAGGACGCTGCAGAATCGGTGCTGTCATTAAGACGGCCTTGAGCTGTTGGAAGGCTTGCTCTTGCTCATCAAGCCACTCATACCGCTGGTTCTTCTTGGTTAAACGCGTCAAGGGTTCTGCGATTGTCGCGTAATCCGGCATAAATCGCCTATGCCAAGAAGCCATACCGAGGAAACGGCGAAGCTGTTTAATATTCTTCGGAGCCGGATACTCTTTTATCGGCTCTATCTTGGCGGGATCGGGACGTACTCCGTCCCGGTTTACCAGTACGCCAAGATACTTAACCTCTGACTTACAAAAAACGCACTTATCCCGGTTTATTGAAAGTCCAGCTTCTGCCAGTCTTTTAAGGACTTCCTCTAGGTAACGCTTATGATCCTCGAATGTCTCCGACACGACGATAATATCATCAAGGTAAGCATAAGCGTGCGGCGCCAGGTCTGGTCCTACGACTTGGTCTATCATCCGTTGAAAGGTCGCTCCCGCATATGCCAATCCGTACGGCATCCTAGTGAACTGGAACAGTCCCAATCCAGGAACTGTGAAAGCAGTAACAGGGCGCGACTCGACTTGCAACGGTATCTGATGATAGGCGCAATTCATGTCGAGAGTGGAGATATAGCGAGCCTTTCTTAGTTTGCGCAGTATATCATGCATGAAAGGCAAAGGATATGCATCTGGTTTTGTTAAAGCGTTGACTTTCCTGAAGTCGATACAAAACCGTCTAGAATTGTCATCCTTTCTCGCCATCACCACCGGGTTGGACCATCCGCTGGTCGAGGGCTCAATGACCCCGGAGTCAAGCATCTCCTTCACTTGGCGGTGCATTTCTTCTTGGATTTTGTCCGAGACCGGGTAGTACCGCTGCTTGATCGGTTTGGCTGATCCGACGTCGATTGTGTGCTCGACATCGTGAGATCGACCGATCTTTGGCATGGTGTTGGATAGAACTCGGTCCAACAGCTGACGCAATTCCTCGCGTTGACTGTCGGTTGCGTCAGCCACACCTGCTGACGACAAAGAAGCCGTACCTCCGTCCAAGCTAGCTACCTCTAACTGGACGTGGGCTTTGCTGTTTTTGAGGAACAGCTGATCAGCGTCTGGGTCTAGAACTGCACGAAATGCACGTACGAAATTGACTCCTACGTAACATTCGGCGTCCAGATTTGGCATAATGGCAACCCTGAGCTCCTTGGTCTCACCACCGATGGTGAAAGGCAACATTACGTGTCCGCTCAGTGGTTGTGCATGTCCATCAGCCAATTTCACTCTCCCCGCGTTTTCGGTAGAAAGCGATTTTCCCAGGGCGGTGGCGATTGTGAGGCCGTTAGACCCCATTACCGTCGTCGAAGCTCCTGGATCATACAGGGCTCTGATCCGGAAATCGCCAATTTCCGCTTGGAGCCACCAGCGCGTCTCGTCCTCTGGACGGTAGCTCCGGTGTGGCTCCTGCTGACCTTGAGGAATAGAATCTTGGGAATCGATTCCCTTCCTATGCTCCTCTGGCTTCATCGAGTCTATCCCGCCGCGGATGAGCTCCGCGCGGTCTCGTTCATTCCGTGGGCCCGAAGTTCTGGGCATCTCGGGGACTCTCTGGCCCTTGGGTTCGGCCTGAGTCCCGTTTAGCCGCTCCCGGAGGCGTTTCCCTGATTGCAGTCAGGGCAATGGCGGCGGAAATACGCAAGCTTACCGCACCCATTACAGGAAATCGGTTTGCTCGGATCGAAGGGCGTCCTGCTTGGCCCTCCTTCCGCGCTCTTTCCGCCGCGGGGCTTCTCGTACTGGCCCCTCTGCTCTCCGGGCCGGTTCGGCGGTTTCTTTTTCTGAGCAAACCGCCGTCCACTCTTGGGACTTCCTGGTTTGCTACTCCCGGCTGCGCTCCCGTTCTCACTTGGTAGCAGCTTCTTCAGCTGGTTGAGAATCGCGTCCAGCTCCACCAGATTCTTGCCGGTGGTGGATTTATCGGATTCCACCGCTGCTACCTTTGCCTTCGGAGGAGCCTTCTCTGACTTCTTCTTGGCCTTATACGCGAACTCCGGCCGCACCAGCTCCCCTTCCATTGGAGGTGGTTTGTAGAGCTTTTCGCGCTCTTGCAGCCGCTCCGCTTCGCGGGCCAAGTCAAACAGCTGGTCGATCGTCTGCGCCTCGATTCGCTTGAACCGGCGCTGGATTCTCGGCAGCATGTTTCGGTAGAGATGATCTACCTGGTTCCTCTCGCTAGGCTTGGGGACGAGCTCTTGTAGCATGCCTATCATGCAATTCATGTACTCACGTACCGGTTCGTCTTCGCCCTGAGTACGTGAGGTGCATTCAAGGATCAGCTTCTCTTGGTAAGTTTCGCTGGCTCCGTACCAGCGTTTAATTGAGCACGTGAATTCGTCCCAATTCCTCCACTTTCCTTTGTTATTGCGGTACCACCTTGCGGCGTCTTCCACCAGCAACTGCGAAAGAGAAGGAAGGACTTCATCCTGCGTCATGTTTGCTAGAACTCTGCAGTCGTCCACGCGCTCTAAGAAGCTGTTAATGCTCTCGCTTCCGTCCCCTGAGAACTTTATTCCCCACTTTCTCACGATCTCGCCTCGGTCGCGTGTGGGGTTAAATGAGCGCGAAGCCCAGGACGGTTGTTCTTGGACGCACGATGCTTGGGGCCTTAAGGGTGAACTTTCTTCACATGGGGGCCTTCCTGGTACCCAGGTGTCTCCCCCCTCCCAAGCTCCGCCCAGGGTGGCGCTAGGAGCTGGTCCTGGCGTTTGGGGCTGTAGTCGTGCGTCCTCTTGCTGAACCGGTGATTCCTCTGGCCGGTAGCAGGTATACGTGTCCTGAAATTGGACACGTGGACTTGGGCCTAGTGGATCCAATCGCGTACTTGATGCTCTTTGGGACGTCATGTGGCTTACGGCATCGGTTAGCCTCGTTATCTGTGCCGCCATACTTTCCATTTGCTCTTGTAGAGCTTTTGTCTTGGCAATTTGTTCTGCCAGACATGTGGAGAACAGCCGCGGCACATCAAATGGCGTCCCATCGGTCGCTATTAGCGTTATCCAGTCAGATTGACTACCCCTCCGACTGGATTGGCTGCTAGATTGGCCCTCCTCTGGGGCTGTTGGCAGGTCCTTGCTAGGTAGTCGGGTCGTACGATTGAGATTTTCCTCAATAAGGTGCGTACCTCTCTCATCAGGTAACGCTCCTGGCGTTTTCTCCCCGACTCGGCGGATCACTTCTGTCCGCTTCTCGACCCGCCTTATCCGGTCATTGACGGTGTCAGTTTCTTGACTGAACTCGTCGGCCGAATAATTTCCTAGCAGCCATTGCTGTAGGCGTTCCGCCTTTTGATAGCGGGAACCATCAAGTCGAAGCTCCATCTGTTCTAGGTGAGCCTCGATTTGTGCTGCGTTTTGGGTGTGGATCCACTCGTCCACCTGCACTATAATGTCCTCGTCTCGTTGGACAAAACTGTCGGCGTTTCGGTCGGCCATTGCGCTTATTTAATTATCGCTCGCGGATAACTTCAAATAAACAAAAATCTCTATTTTTGGTGCACTGTGGCCTGGCGTGCGCAAGGTTATTCTATTTTAATTTGCGTGGCAGCAAAGAAAAATTAAAATTATTGGGCCAAAAGTTGAAGGAACTATCTTTTCCCTAAGGTATATAGCCACTCACTTGAATCTGCTATCCGCAAATACACTTCTAGCTTTTCGGACAGGTTCTCTTGAACTCTATTATCACTCACTAGAGAACTATCAAAGAAAACCGCGGACAATTTGAATTTAAAAATTAATAATATAAAAGATTTTTCTTATCTACTCGTTAATTTAAATTGTTAACCTGGCTCGAGGTCTATCGCAACTAAATCTTCTTAAATTAGTGAATTTAAATAAATTAAGTAACTTAATCACAAACAAATTAATACCTTATCGTTATCTAAATTATTTAAACCGCACGCATGACCTCACTTACAATCGCATAAACATGGATTTGTTATCCTAACCTATAAATGTTAGGACGTCGGGCCAGGTCATGTCCGTCCGAAAAGCTTCAATTCTACCAGTTTCAAGTTTGTAACCTTGCGCAGGCTTTACAATTCGCTTGTTGAATTTTGAGTCAATTATTTACGAATAATTGTCTCAATCCGCCGAAAACGAGACGATTCGAGAGAGAGAGAGAGAGAGAGAAATAGAAATTAATCCAAATGAGTCGCAGGGTCGACCTCACGTTGTGGTATTTGTCCGCAAATACCACGGCGGCTTTTCGGCTTTTACTACCCATTTGGTAATAAAAGCTTTATTCTTGTTAAAAAAATCTCTTATTATTAACTAAATAAATAATTCGTAAAATTAATTATCACTTCTCTGTGATAATTAATCCGGCGTAATCCCTAATCCACACGTATTTGGGCGCCAGTTGTAACGGGGTATAATCTTTCGCGTCGGTAGGGGTAAAGGGATCGGTTGCTACGGCACTGCCTAGTTATACTCCCTAGGCGGTGCTCCGAGAGTGCGCGGCGGATTCAAATCAGTGAACCCCGCGCACGACCTACCGTTGCGATGTCCGTTAACAACCGCGAGATCACTTGCCGATCTCGCGTCTATGTACAGCTAAAACGTCGTGAGCTGAAAAGGACCGCGAATAAAAGGGATAAATTCGCGGTAAGTTTACCTCGGCCGCTCCTGAAACGGAGAGGGCGGTATTCGGGATAACGGGAATAACATACGCCGGTAATCAATAATCAAACTCGTACTTGGATATTGATTACATATGAATTTTATTCAAGTTAAAGAAATATAAATACAGTTTAACACAAAACAAAGACTTAACAAAAGCCGTATATAGGCCGCGTGAGGTCTCGCGACGAGGTGTAACCACCGGGGTTACCCGTGCTTTCTCTCTTTCTAGCACGCGTACGCGGTCGCCCGTTAGCTTCCTCGCCGTCGCGCGCGGGCGAGATCCGTCGATCCCTACCTTAAAGTTATAGCCGTAAAGAGAGAGAGTCTTTACGGCTTCGGCGGCTCGCGAGTGGTGCACCACGTACCTTATCTCCCCGTCGATGCGCTTGGCTTCGCCTGTTTCCCTACTCTCCGTCGGGCTCTCGCGCGCGGCAACTTCGCCGTCTCCGCAGGTTCCTGGGAGTCTCTGGAGCTGTGCAATTAACACCAGCACGCTCACTCCACCGAGTCACTCACTCTTCACGGCGCGAAACCCGGAACCCGAGCAAGAATCCGCGATAACGATTCTTGTTCTCTTGCCGCGAAATACCAAGGAAGGCGTTACCGGCGACGTGTCTATCTACGATGACTCGCATAAACTCTCTATATACTCTCCTCAGTCAGCTTGCGCGTCGGACCATTATTAGTCCTTACGCGGCTTACGCGCGGGCTTTCCCGATCACCTACGAGCTTTTCCGATCGTCACTCGCGCTCGTTATAAGGTATAGCTTCATACGCATAAGAGTATGTAGCTTACCTTTACAATACATATATACACATATATGGGCTATTTCACGTCAAGTGGTACGATGAAAATTTTAAATCACTCCAAAATTTGAGAACAGGCTGGAAACATCTTTCAGAACATACAAAAAAAATTTAAGTGTTAAAAATAATTTGCTTAAGAGTTATTTGACCATGAAAAGTGGAAATTTTTCAATTTTTTAGAAAAATTTCTATTTTTAAAGCCATTTATCTCAAAATCTGTTGATTTTTTTGAAAAAACATTTCAAACAACTTTTGTTTAAATTAATCTTTAGAACTTATGTACCCTGGTTACATTTCTTAATTTTAAAATCTCGAAGAGATAGAATACCCGGACATATTGAATATCAAAAAAAAGGCTACTACAGCATAATCGATTTTAATCTAACACCTCTCAAAAGTTCACATTTTTCGCGAGCTTTCGAATGGCTTGGGTTAGATTATTGGCCAAGACCGCTGGTGTAACTTATGCCTCATAAACCTCATAAAATCACTAATTTTCACGTATTTTAGGACATAACTTACACCAAAGGTGTAATATATATATATATATGTGGTAATGAACAATTAACTTACCAAAAATAGTAAAGTGCATAAACTTAATTGTAGTATTTAGTAAAAACCTATTAAAATTTTAGATTAATTAAACGGATCTAAATAGAACTATACCTCCTAAGATTAATTTATTTAAGTCATCGCCAAGAGTTCTATTTGTCATTAATATTTTGTACTTTTAGAGTAATAAAACTTTCTACTTAATTAAATTAATTTTTGTATTAGTTTTAAAAAATTATTTATAACATTTTAGTGGTATATAAATAAAAACCTGTTTCTTCCATTTCTCCCATAATTCGTAATTTGCACCCTCTTTCAAAATTTGCGTTTTAATCCATAATTATATCCTATTATTTTTTCCTTTAGTTACAGACCCCATATATTTATTTTAATATAATTCTACTTCAAAATATCGTGCAAGATGATTCTAATTCAAACGCGCGTGCAATATAATTCAAAACATCGTGCAGGATAATTCTAATTCAAAAGCGCGTGCAATATAATTCTAACTGGAAATTGAATACAAGATGATTCTACCTCAGCCCGCGTTCAATATAATTCTATTTCAAATTTCCGTTGAATATAATTCTAACTCAACACTTCATACGAGATAATTTTATTTCACAAGCATGTGCAAAATGATTCTAATTTAAAAACACGTACAATATAATTCTAACTCAAACTTATCTGTTAGATAATTTTTACTTGAGTTTTCATGCAATATGATTCCATCTTGAAATTAAAAAAAGGAGAGATACAGATTTTTACTTACTTAGTATCTCACAGCTAATGTGCATTTTAGTATTCGTTGTACTAAAAACTAATTAATGCAATCTCTTGAAATTTTAAAAGAATCTTTTAATCTGTAAATGTAATGATTAGTAAAAATTTCAAGTCGATAAATAAATTATTCTTTTAAAAATTAAGCAAAAAGCTTTTAATAATAACAAAAGAAAAAATAAAGATAATATTATAAAAAATAAAATATAGGTAATTTAAAGCACTTTTAAAATCCAAAGAGAGGTTAAAATAATATAACAGAAAAAAATGGAAAATTATCCTTTTTAACCAGTTTCGGTCCGGAACTCACAAATTTTCGCCTGAGTATTCGAAGTAATAACTTTTTATTTTTAAAGTGTTATTATAAAACTTAAAAAGTATGATTACTGACGTAAAATTTCGTGTACTTTTAGAACCCGTTCTCAAAATTGCACTACCTCCAATATTTAAAAAATTATAAGCCATTTTAACCAAAAAATACGATTTTTTCTAAAATAAAATTTTTTTTATTGAAATTTTTGTACCGAAACAGATTTAATCCGTGAGTTTAACTACTTAAAGTTGTGGAGTAATTGAGGGGCCGGCAACGAAAAGATTTTTCACGTCAATAAAATTAAATTTTTTTCTTTTGGGTTTTGTAGAGGACGTAATTTCACACATTTTCTGTATTTAAGCAATATTAAAAATATTTTTTATTTTCGAGTTATAACCGAAAAACGCGATTTTTGCGATACTTATTTTTTAATACGTTTTTCACTTCAACTCGCCACCATTTTCTTTCTATTCAATATTTTGTTCTGAAATTTTTATAGAAGTTTCTCCTAAGATATCCGCGAGTAATAGACTTGATAAAAAGTCTTAATATTGATTAGAAAAAATGTGATGATTTTTTAAAAAGAAAAAACGAAATTTATGTATGTTTACCTTCAGCGAGAAAAGTTGAGTGACGAAGTTTGAAATTTCGGGAATGTAATAGTCGGGTATTAAAACTAAATAGTTAAGGAAGTTTTCTGGGAATTTTCAGACTTACAAGTTTTAAGGAAGCTGAATAATAGCGATTTTTCCATAAGCACGGAACCGCGCGCCATGCCTCTAACTGAGTCGCTCGGGCGTTCGACTCGCTCTCGACATTTTTTAATCCACAATCTTTCACGCTAACACATAATTTATAATTTTTATTTTTTTTATGTGAAGATATTGTCATTGAAGAAACTTGGTTTACTTACGAATCAAAATTATTAACTTTAACTTAATTTTTATACTTGAAGTGTAGAAATACGCAATTTTTTGTTAGGGTCATAAAATTTTTTTACATGTCTAAATAAATATTATCATATTTCCAAAATTTACGTTACAAATAATATAAGCAAGTATATACATTCACGAACAGACAAAATAATTTTATTTTGATTTTATCCTTGCATTTGTCTTAGATGGCTTATTTTCTTTTCCACCTTTTAAATTTTGTTGTCGAATTATTTTTTTTTCGTTCTTGTTTTCCATTATTTTACTCTTTTTAAAGAGTTGTTCTTTTCTTCATCTGTTCTGTCATTTGTTTTCTTACTTCCCTTGATGACTTTCTTTTTTCTAACAAAAAATTGCGTATTTCTACACTTCAAGTATAAAAATTAAAATTTATAAAGAATATATTTTACTTATATATTATTATATAATATACTTATATACTTTTTATAAAAATTATAAAGTTAATAATTTTGATTCGTAAGTAAACCAAGTTTCTTCAATGACAATATCTTCACATAAAAAAAATAAAAATTATAAATTATGTGTTAGCGTGAAAGATTGTGGATTAAAAAATGTCGAGAGCGAGTCGAACGCCCGAGCGACTCAGTTAGAGGCATGGCGCGCGGTTCCGTGCTTATGGAAAAATCGCTATTATTCAGCTTCCTTAAAACTTGTAAGTCTGAAAATTCCCAGAAAACTTCCTTAACTATTTAGTTTTAATACCCGACTATTACATTCCCGAAATTTCAAACTTCGTCACTCAACTTTTCTCGCTGAAGGTAAACATACATAAATTTCGTTTTTTCTTTTTAAAAAATCATCACATTTTTTCTAATCAATATTAAGACTTTTTATCAAGTCTATTACTCGCGGATATCTTAGGAGAAACTTCTATAAAAATTTCAGAACAAAATATTGAATAGAAAGAAAATGGTGGCGAGTTGAAGTGAAAAACGTATTAAAAAATAAGTATCGCAAAAATCGCGTTTTTCGGTTATAACTCGAAAATAAAAAATATTTTTAATATTGCTTAAATACAGAAAATGTGTGAAATTACGTCCTCTACAAAACCCAAAAGAAAAAAATTTAATTTTATTGATGTGAAAAATCGACTCCGTGGACAATACTTATCCAGGATTTTCGGCTCACGCGCCCTTTTCGTTGCCGGCCCCTCAATTAGCTATGCTTTGAAGTTGCAAAATGGCGGCCACGAGAATGGTTATTCTTTAGCGACAAGCTCATACAATTCTTTAGGAGGTTTTTTCCACGAAAAAGATTAAATTAGTAAGCAAAATTCATAAAGTAAAAAGTGTTTAAATAATTCTAAGAATACGTAGCTATTTTTTTTAGAATTTTTGGGATAATTTTTTCATTTTTTGGAATTAACCATTTATTAAAAATTCAAAACTGAAAAAAAAGTTCTGATAAAATTCTTGTTTGTTCTCTGACTAATTCTAAACATTTTTTGTTCTATAAAATTCATTTCTAAAATAAATTAAGCTAAAAGTATGGAAACTAATTTGATTATAACGGTATAAAATTGATTCTAATAATAATTACAACATTTAACCCAGATGAAAGGAAAGCTTATATCAAGGCAAATATGTTCAATTTTGGTTTGTTGAAATATCTCTATTAGTTACAAAGTTATTGCAAATTCAACGTAGCGCATATTTGACGCTTACTGAAATGACAACTCCAAGCTCGATGTACGCACTCACGCTCGCACATGATTACGTTTTTACACTTTTTGTGTATACCAAACTTACTAATATGATATTTATAATATAATGAACTTGCTTCCGTTCTTGGTGTGCATAGTGCCTTTTCAAAATCAAAAACAATCATATTGATATTCTTATTTTTTTTGCTTCATCTCTGTTTTTCTTTTTAATTTCTCTCGATTTCTCTTTATTTCGAATGTGATTTTGGTACTTTTCTTCCAACTCCTTTTTCTTCTCATCAGTAGCAATTTTATATCCTTCGCAATGATTGCACTGACCTTTTTTAGGTGTGAAAAATGAAAAATTGAATTTTGTATTAAAAATGTCGTTGTAGTGGTGTTTAGTTGCCGTTTTACGACCGTTCTCTTTTGCCCATTGAAGGTACAACGTGTACATCAGACTTATAAATAACCCTTCTTCTAGATACTCTCGGTTAGAATCATTGCGAGTGTAATGGGATTCGACTCTTGGGAAGCTATTAATGTCGTTGATAACACTAGCGATTTTATCTGTATCATGAACTTGCAACTTCTTTTTATATTTTCCGCGATTATCAGACATACTTTTGTCTTTATTTCTTAATATTTTTAAAGCAGTTCTGATTACTTGTATACTTATGTCAAGTGTGTTTAAAAACATGGTTTGACGTACAGTAGTACTAATGTCTTCGTAAGGAATTTTAAAAGTTTTAACAAAATTTCTTTTTGAGTCATTTGTATACTCACTTATAGGCTTCTCAGAAACATATCTTAAAAGAAAGTCATATTTACGTGCTTGATTTTCTATGCTCCAGTAGTCAAAGAAAAATATCTGTCTTGCTTCTTCGGGAAATTTTTTTCACAAATCGGCATCCAGGACCACAAGTTTTTTCATTGATCGTGCTGGAACAGTTTTCTTTGTAGAAGCGGATACATACTCTAAAACATGATTAACCTTTCGTTTTTTACAGACCTTTCCCATCTATCTGGATTACGTAATCTCTTCCTCGTTATTTTTTCCAAAAGATTAAATTTTCTTTTTTCCAAAGAAGTATTGGCTATTGATTTCTTTTCTCCTTCAACCTGTTCAGTGCAAGTATTTTTACTGACATCATCGGAATCAGTTTCATCACCTAAGGTTAAGAACACTTCTTGTTGTGTAAAGGTTTCCCCAATATCTTCTACACCAGATTCTTCATGGACTTCTAAATTAACTTCTTCATCAAAATCGCCATTGACATCTTTATTTTCAATACCGTATTGATTAAAAGAATTATCATTCTCAATTGCATTAAAACTGTCTGGTGAATAATAATTTGTTCTTATCGGCTCATCTATTAACGAAGAAGCAATAACATCTTGATCTACAAAAATTTGATAATCTGTAAAATCAAAACGGTTTCCTATATGAATAACACTTTTGACGGAGTCTTGACAACAATTCCTCTCTATATTGCCATGTACTAGTATTTGTTTATCGATGTCAAATAATTCAGTATTTTCACAATCTACAAAAAAATTAAGAATATTTATATGTATTTTACGATATATTTTATTGCGAAAACTGAATAATTAACTTTACGTCCGTATCATTGAAATACAGCAAAATATTTTTTTACTATTTAATTAAGTTGAAATAGTTTCAAAAAGGAAGCAAATTTACATTTTCATATTTTTATATAAAACAAACATTTAAAAAAGTCAATAAATTAAATCTTAAAATTCATAGTAATTTTTGAAAAATGTCATTAAAAAGTAAATTATAAAAAATAATTAACAGGTTTCCACATTAATTTATTTTAATTCATTTTCTATAACGAATCAAAACTAATCAATTGTCGAATTTAGTTAAAAATTGTTACGTACGTAACATCGACGCGCGGATCGGCGCGTGTGTGAGAACGGTGTAGGATGACCGAAACGGAAAATATCATGACGAATGCAACTACAACAAGAAATCGCGGATGGTGGCCTAGTGGTTAGGTCTCGTGACTGGAAACCCGCGGATCCTCGGTTCGAGTTCCGGCGTCTGATCAATTTTTTATTCGGTCCTCTCCTATCACCTTCTCCATACGCAACAAGATATAAGTCAAAATTAAAATTGCCGTATCAGTAATTTACGGCTTCTATTAAAATATATATCTTGTACTTTAAATAGGTTAATAGTAATAAGATTAACAGTAGAAAAATGTACAAGCGGTTTAAATATTCCATTTTTTACCAACGTAACGATTACCAATATTTCTAACATATCATTTTAAATGTATTTTATGACTGAATTGGGAAATAGAAGATAAGATTTATTTACAAAACATACATCGTAAAAAATTGCCCTACTACCGTCGACATTTTAAATAATTTGAGTTGATATTTGCGCGGAAGTGCCGTATTTGCCGCTCGAGATGTTTTTCGACCTAGCAAAGCGAGGTCAAAATTCTAGCAATGCAAAAATTCATTGAAGCGCTAGGTTGAAAATATATTTTTCACTTATAATTCGTAAATTGAGGTTTATAATAAAATATGCTTAGCTATACAAAGTTATAATATTAATAAACAATAAAATAAGATTAAAAACTTATGGTTTCCATTCAATGTGATTAATCCTCAAGCACATAAAATCTACTGAGTCTCGTGACTTTACCTCGCCTTTACTTTATTTTGTTTATGTATCCAAGCCATATACATTATAGTCTAGGCGCCAAGGATTCATCGTGGCTCATTGGTTTCCTGGTATCCACCAAAGCTTTTTTAACGTATTTTTGCTCGCTGAATTCAAATTTGGACGATGTACAGTCCAAAAGCGATTAGGAAAATTGTTATTCAACAATTTAGTTGTTTAAATTTTAATTAAATTCTTTGTTTTTTAATTACGAATATGCCACTTTTTGTAGAATCCCAAAAAATTCATTAGAAGTCGAGATATTGCAAATTAACTGCAAAAAAAGTGGAGTTTCGACGCTTCGCACTCACTACCCGCGTGAAAAGATTTCCTCTGTAGGATTACACTTGTAATGTATATACTTGTACTCTGGTGTAAATAAATAAAAATAAATAAATAATAATAATTTTATTGTATTTTTTTTCTTTTAATCAATGAATTTTTTATGATTTAATGGTAATTTTTTTTTAAGTATAACTTATATCGTATATATTATTATTATTATTTTACTTATACTGTACGTGTTTTTAAATTAGAATCATCTTGCACATGTTTGTGAAATAGAATTATCTCGTACGAAGTGTTGAGTTAGAATTATATTGAACGGAAATTTGAGATAGAATTATATGGAACGAAAATTTGAAATAGAATTATATTGCACGCGCTTTTTAATTAGAATTATTTTGCACGATGTTTTGAAGTAGAATTATATTGCACGCGCTTTTGAATTAGAATCATCTTGCACGATGTTTTGAAGTAGAATTATATTGCACGCGCTTTTGAATTAGGATCATCTTGCACGATGTTTTGAAGTAGAATTATATTGCACGCGCTTTTGAATTAGAATCATCTCGCACGATGTCTTGAAATAGAATTATATTGGACGCGGTTTTGAGTTAGAATCATATTGAAAGCTAATTTGAGATAGAATTATATGCATAGGAGCCGACGAATTATTACCTCAAAGCAATAACTAATTAACTATTTCTTGTGACGGCACCTACATAAAAGAGAAATTTTTCACTCCAAGAAGTATCAAGCTTGATTTGTAATCATACTGGCAAAGTGATTGATGTTTCAATCAAGAATTCTGCCCGACTTGCTCAAGGCAAAACTGATATATCTGTTAGGTTAAGTTAATTGTCTATCAAATCGTGAAAAGTCTTCTAAAAAAATGCAAGTAGACGGTATTGTGGAAATGTTTAAGTGCTCTTTAGAGAAACATGGAATTATTTATCGTCACTTATTTAGTGATGGTAACTATAAAGTCTTCAAAGCTATTGCTGAAGCAAAACCGGTTAGCTCGCCTAAGGAATTTAAAGAAAAGTTTAAGTGGGAAAAAATTATTCGATAGCAAGAGTATCGGAGGGCAAGGAAAATTAAGTGATCATGTAATACATCACTTAACTGTTTATTATGGTAATGCCATATACCAAAATATATTACCATAAAATTTTAACCTTTTAAGGGCTGGGATTATGACGTTGAAATTCGACTTTTTTGCACAATATTTCTGCATAAAATGAAAACATATGTCACGTGGAGTGCCTGACAAAATTGGTGGTCGATATATCGACCAGTCCCGTCTAGAACGTAAAGTCCAACGGAAAAAATTTAATTTGGCGAGTTAGGAGTAGGGATAGGCGATACTATTCGATGTATCGATACCACATCGATACTTTCTTTTAAGAATCGATTCTTTTCAAAATACTTTGGTACCTGATACTTTTTTTTACCAAGTATCATAAAAAAAATTACACATTTTATAATTTAATTTAGATTAGTATTTAATGTTTATTTATTTTTAAATTTTATAATTATTTATAAATACATATACTTTTTAATAATAGATTTATATGATAGGTAGGTAATCGACAACATTTATTGAGCGATACAGTTTTTCTCAATATCCTCCTCTTTACAAAAATTATATTTTAAATGTTGAATAACATAATCGTTGTCATCTGAAATAAATATTTTATTACTAGTTCTTCATCTAACATCCCGGAGGTTTAGCAGGACATTATCCGGCAATTTGACACCGCTATTCACGTTCGAGGCGGACCTTCGTTCCTCACCGTATACACACACACATATATATATATATACTTATATATATATCTATATATTTGGGTACTTAAGGTATATTCTTTTCAGCTATCTATACGCTTGTATTATTCGTAAAGGCAAACCTGATATTTTATGTTATTTTAATTACGGAACCAACCGTTTTCTCTTAAAACAATTATTATTTGATACTACAATTTATTTATAATAATTATTCGTTGCATTGCATTTTATTTGCAATATTCACGGTTTGAATTGCAATTTATTAACTATAATTCATGTTTTAAACGACAATAATTTTTAATTTAATCTGCATTTATTTATAATAATTCATATTTCGATTATTAATTATTAATGTTTATAATAAAATAACCTTGTGTATATTTTATTCTATAATGTGTTAATGTGTTCGCCGCACACTTGTTTATTTAATCAAAATTAAAATCGTTATTTGACTTAAATAAATTTATGCAATTGTTAATAAAATAGTGTGATTTTATGTGTTTTTGCCCATTAAAAAGCTGTAAGAATTTAGTTACACGTGTTCATTTAAAGGAAAACAGCATATTATATTTAAATAAATAATGCATGATTAATACGAAATAAAACATATATTATTTTATTTATCCCACATTATATCCTACATCTCTACTTTCAAAATAACTTAGCTCGCTACTCCCGGAGACGTAAGGCTAGTTCTAGTCAAACAAGAGCGAAAGGAACGCGAATGGTTTATTAACCATTTGCCTTCTTGTAACATTTTTTATAGTGGTTGGTACCAGTCTGGACGTGACAGCTTGTCGAGTTCATACTTCCCGTATAAATAATTATACATATTTATAAAAAAAATGTTTTCTTGTAATTAAAATTTTATGTACTGTAACAGGGTCGGTATTATACGTCAGGAGGGTTATATTCGTCCTGTGCACGTATTCAATGCACAGGAAATCTCCGCACCGCTGCGATCAGCTGTCTCACCATACAGCTGATAAATCGGTAAAATCACCTCTCGGGACGACCGGAGCTAGCCTCAAGCTCCGAGTGATGTTGTCGGCCTTGTGTACAATGTATGTACTTATCTAATACACACTTATTTTTTGTCGATACTCGTGCTCGGCTCCTCAGATATGTGTCGTGCGAAGCAATGCACGACACCCGCGGGACATGGCGGTATTCGCCTTCGGGGATAGGGAGTGATCGCAGGTTAACTGAATATTACTCGAATTCAAAGATACTGACAAGGAGAGTATCCCAGGTCCGGATCACGGATCTTGTTCGAACTCTAGGATAAGTTTTGTTATATAAAAATATGAAGAAAGCCAGAGTTATAGACCCTAACGCTCGATATTACGGAAGTTATACAATGTTAATGCTATTTTTAAAAAAAAAGAACCTTTACTTCAAATGCTTATAACTTTTATACTATAAACTATCAGCCCTCAAATATAAATTCATTTAAAAGCTGAGATAAAATAGATACAGTTTAAAAAAAAATAAGTTCAAATCCGTTGCAATGGAGCAAAGTTATAGCAGAAATAAAAATTTGTAGAAATTTAGCTTAACAAATCACAGTGCTTAATTTTCGTCAAAATTTCTACAAATTTTTATTTCTGCTATAACTTTGCTCCATTGCAACGGATTTAAGCTTATTTTTTTTAAACAGTATCTATTTTATCTCAGCTTTTAAATTAATTTATATTTGAGGGCTGATAGTTTATTGTATAAAAGTTATAAGCATTTGAAGTAAAGGTTCTTTTTTTTCAAAATAGCATTAACAGTGAACAACTTCCGTAATATCGAGTGTTAGGGTCTATAACTCTGGCTTTCTTCATATTTTTATATAACAAAACTTATCCTAGAGTTAGGACAAGATCCGTGATCCGGACCTGGGATACTCTCCTTGTGAGTCAATTTATTATATAAGACGTAAAGGTGAAAAATATTACAATAAGACGAGCCAAGGCAAGGTTAAACCTTGGCTCGGGGAAAACAAGAATAACCGGACGAATAAATTATAAAAGTAGAAAACCGCGTGTGTGCGAGTGTGTGTGCGCCCGCCGCAAGAACGCGTATCGAGACACGGCGTCTCGACCTGGCGCAATCGATTTGCCGGAGTGTGCAGCACTCCGGTTTGCCGTATGCGTGGTTCGCTGAGCGAGAGAGAGCTCCGCGGCGAGAGTGGCTGGGCTCTCGTTTAGCTATTTCGGGGTACCGCGCGTACCCCGCAACCGGTGTTCGCTCGCGTTTCGGCGATAATAAGTACGGCGCTGCCTGGCCAGGACTTACTTTTTACTCGTAGATGACTCGGGGGCAGAGTGACCAGCTGGCGATTTTTTTTCCTTTTCTCTCTTACGTATATTGATGTTTATTAAGCAAGAGCAACAAGGAGAAAAAATCGCCATCTGGCAACCCTGCTCGGGGGGACGGCGCGTTCCTATCTTCCTTCGTCTTCTCGATTACTCGTTCTCTCTCTCTCTCCTTCGCTTTTCTCGCTCGAAGGTTAGCACGATACGGGGCCTTTAGGGTTGCTCCTTGCTGTCTTTCTCGTATGCGAAACGATACTGCCGGTGTGTCGTACACGCCGGCTCTCCGACGCGCTCGCGCATGCGCCTTACGCATCTTCGACGGTAAACTCACGCGATCGGTATGATTTTCGTCTCGCGTGGACCGTTTACCGTTACACCCCCCTTCCAGACGCAAGATATATTCCCATATACCATGCTCTAAACTCACTTAGACGCGTGGAGATGTGGTTCAGGTTCAGGTTAGGGAATTAAAACTCTATATTATATTTCCCTAGTCTTTTTATGTACAAAAAAATAAAAAAAATAATAAAATATATACATATCACATTTTTTTGTACAAGGGTATAGCTAGGAGTTTTCCTCCTGGCGGTCTTCTCCGGGCTTAGGATTACCAGGGATCTCCGGCTATTGTTGCCGGTACTTATGGTGGTGTTGGTGATTGGGGCACATGCGTAGGTTTCGTACCCCCGGCCAATCGCACACGAAGCAGTGGCGGGGCTTGCCCTGTCCCGGTGGAACCGGAGTCCCTGGCGGTCTGCTGGGCGGCTGCCTCATGCCCGTCTTGGCGGCTAGGGCTGCTTCCGCGGCTTGTCGTGCGGCCTCGTGCTCCCTTGCCTGGGCTTCGCTCCGTTTCCGCTGAGCCTTTCTTTCCTCCTTGGACAGGCGGAGCAGCTCCAGGCGGGCCTCCTCAGCGTTCTTTTCCGCCTGCCGGGTCGTCGTGCGATTACGACGGAAGTCGTCGAGGAGTGCCAACTCCTCCAGGCGGTCGGCTACCCCCTGGATTCATCCTTGGGAGAAGGTGTGGAATCCCGGGAGGGCATTGTGGACTTCCTTCCAGTTTTGGAAGACCTTCTTCTCTACCGCGTCCGACCCGTTGGAAATACGAGACGCGTAGTCGATTTGGGCCTCCATGAATTTCCACACCTCCCGGGGGTCATGGCCCTAATCCCCCCTCTCACTTGGCGCGTAGCCAGGGAGTCAGCGACGGTCAACTCCCTCCTGGGCACAGGGGGTTCATCGCCATCCTCCTCTTCTTCGGAGTCGGTGGAGATGTCCTCCGACGGTGGTCCTGGCGGGGGTATTGGAGGCGAGGGCCTCTCGGCGAAATATTCCTCCATCCCCACCGTCGTGCCGCTGCTGGCATGGGGGGGTCTTCCAGACGTCGACGGGAAACTCGTCGAGTCGGGCTCAAGTTTGGTTTCTATTAATCAGAGGAAAAGGCAGTTAAATTATCGCTATCTTTTTCCCGCTTCGATTGCGCACGCGGTTTCCTAACGATTGCCGATGATCCTGTTCCCCTGACTACGGGTTCTACGTCATTAGTTTCTACACTGCGTTTCCCTATCCTCTTATCGTGGGGTCTCGCGACGGTTTTTGCGGATTTTCGCGGATATCCGCGCTTTTGTACGTTCGGCGGTTTGACCCTCGCAGGGGTCTCTTTTCGCACGCTGATGTCACCCGCTATGACTCGCGCAGGAGTCCGCACGCAATCTGGTGACTGTACGCTCGCATGGGACGGGTCGCGCGTCGCCCCCTCTCCCACAACGTCCCTCGGCGGATGTTCTTCTTCTTCATCTACGTCGAGATCCGGTGAAATGCAGTGTTTAAGGTGTTCGGCGTGTGCCAAGTCGGTCACCTTACATTCTTTATCCAACAACGTATAAGTATTGGATCCTGGTTGGCCTATTATAATATACGGACCTGCCGCCTTCGAAGCCAGCTTAGCCGAAATACCTTGAGCTGCTGAGGATAGGACTCTATTCTTTTTCCACACCAGATATCCTATGGTAAAAGGTGTGTCCCTCCTTTTGGCGTTATAATAGCTCGCTTGTCGCTCATGTTGTTGATCTGAGCGTGCGGCTGCAGACTCATGTATTTCTTTGAGCTTTTTAAGTCGCTCTTGCCACAGTTCTATTTTACTGCGCTGCTCCTCATCAATGCCGGCTCGGTCTTGGTTCCTCTTGATGGTACCGGGAGGCATAGGCTGTCGTCCGTAATTCAACATTGCCGGAGTTGTACCCGTAGACTCGTGTACGGTGTTGTTCAGCGAGAATACAAGCTCCGGTAGTTTCTCGTCCCAGGTATTGTGGTTTTCCTCTATGAAAGCCACAATCCTGGTTTTCAATGTTCGGTTGACAGGTTCAACTGGGTTCCCATGGGGAAAATATGGCGGAGTGGTGGTATGATGTATCCCCACCTCTTGTAGGTATTCGTCGACGGCCTTATTCTTGAATTCGGTACCGTTATCCGACAGAAATACCTCAGGAGTACCAAACCGTAACATTATTCTCTCTTTGAACTCCTTGAGAATGGTTTTCGCGTTGGCTTTGCGAATTGGTACACACTCCGCCCACCGGGTGAATAGATACGAGGACGTATTCGTATCCGCCCTTGCTCCGTACAAAGGGTCCGGTGATATCGCCTGCCACGACTTACCAGGGACGTTCGATCGTGCGTTTTCCCATCAGTCCTGCAGGCGGTCGCTGATCCACCTTGCATTGTTGGCAGACGAGACAACGGCGCACGTAGTATTTCACGTCGGCATAATAACCTGGCCAGTAATAATACTTAGTCAGACTGGCAAACGTCTTCTCACGTCCGGCATGGCCAGACGTAGGAGAGTCGTGGCTTTCTTGGAGGACCGCTTTTCGGTGTTCCTTTGGAATCACTAGCTTCCACGCGTCCTCGTCTCCGAGTGTTTCTTCGATTAACTCGTTTGGCTTGTAGAAGTATAGTCGTCCTCCGACACACTTCCAACGAGGGAAATCTCTTGGACTAGATTTTACTCGTTTCAACCAATTTTGAAACCACTCGTCTTGGGACTCCTCTACCCAAGATATTGCGTCGATGGCGAGGGCCTCCTTCTCGCTCATCCGCGATAGCGCGTCGGGTACGTAGTTCAGGGCGCCCTTTCGATGCTCCACATCAAAACTGTGACCCTGCAACTCTAGTGCCCATCGCGCTAATCTACCCGCTGGGCTGTGTAAGCTACGCAGCCAACGTAAGCTACTATGGTAGGTTATAACGCGAAAATGATAGCCTTCTATATAAGGTCTATATTTGCCAATCGCCCATATAACCGCCAGGCACTCTCGTTCCGTAACGCTATAATTGCGTTCGGCCTAGTTTAACGTCCTGGTGGCGAATTCCAGTACTCTCTCTTTTCCATTAATCATCTCGAGAAGCACTGCGCCAATGCCAGTGTCACTTGCATTCGTCTCTATAACGAACTGCACGTCGAACTCCGGCCTCGCTAGGACGGGAGCAGTTGCGATCAGCGCCTTAATCTGATCGAATGCCTGTTGCTGCTCCTCGAGCCATGCAAACTTACGTTCCTTCTTGGTAAGCCTTGTCAGCGGCTCGGCCAAGGTAGCAAAGTCTCGTAAGAATTTCCGGTACCACGAACCCATACCAAGGAATCTTCTATTTGTTTTAGATTCTTGGGCGCCGGATAATTGATGATCGGCTCGATTTTCTCGGGGTCTGGTCTGATTCCATCGCGATTCACCAGCACTCCGAGATATCTCACCTCAGTACGTCCAAATACACTTTTATCCCGATTCACTGTGAGACTAGCTTTGTTGATTCTCTTCAGGACATACTTTAGCCACTTTTCGTGTTCCTCAAAGGTCTCTGTGGCGATGATTATATCATCGAGGTAGGAAAATGCATAGGGTTCGAGCTCAGGCCCTATGATTTTGTCCACTAACCTTTGGAACGTGGCTCCCGCCTAAGATAGGCCATAAGGCATCCTTTTAAATTGGAATAAGCCTAACCCAGGTACTGTGAACGCGGTTATAGCCGCTGACTCTGGTCTTAGCGGTATTTGGTGGTACGCGCTACTCAAGTCTAGCGTACTGATGTACCTCGCGTTCTTTAGCTTCCGTAGTATGCCCTCCATGTTAGGCAGCGGGTAAGTATCGATTTTCGACACTGCATTGACCTTACGATAGTCAATACAGAACCGATACTTTTCGTTAGGTTTACGGACCATCACTACTGGGCTTGACCACCCACTGGTCGACGGCTCAATCACTCCTGCGTCGAGCATCTCCTTAACCTGGGCGTGCATCTCCTCCTCTATTCGCTTAGAGACGGGATAATATTTCTGTTTGATTGGCCGCGCCGTACCCACGTCGATTGCGTGCTCAATCAGAGATGTACATCCCAACGGCCTCCCCGTTGTACCCAGGTATCGGTGAGCCAGTGTATGCAGTCTTTCTTGCTCCTCTGGCAATAAGTCTGCTAGTCCCATCGATGCTATCTTGAATGCATCCACTCGCGATATGCTCGCTACTTCCAGATCTACGGACTTGTTGGCCGCTTTGATCCAAAGTTTATTCTCGTTCGGATTGAAAACTGCGCCAAAACCACGGATGAAGTCCGCTCTTTGACGTAACAGTCGATTTGATCGTCTGGAAGTACGGCTACGCGAATATCTCACTTTGTTCCGGCAACCTCGAAAGGCAGGTCTACGTAACCAGCGATCATCACCGTCTGGTTTCCTGGTACTTTCGCTTTTCTTCCGTTGCTCGGGATAAGTGGACAGCCGCAGGCCGTGGCCAATTGTAGACCTATCGAACCCATTACCGAGCGCGATGCTCCAGTATCGAACAAGGCGCGTACGCGGTAGCCAGCAATGCCCACTTGGACTCCTCTAGAGAGTGGTGCTGGGGGCATGGGGTGTGATGGCCCAGTTGAATTGTCCAGGTAATGGTACGTCAGCGTGTCCTGGAATTCTACTTGTTGTCGTTGGTTACGGACTTCATGTTGTGGCTGGTCTAATCTAGTGCTTGTTAAAATAGGTTGCATCTGCGCTGCCGTTAGCGCGTTTATTTTTTCAGTTAACTGTTTAACTGTGTCTGATATTTCCTGCATAAAGCTTGCGAATTCTAGTGGGATTTCAAATGATCCTCCGTCTGTTGCAGAGAGTCTTATTCTGCTTGGATTTTGATCATTGTTTTGTCGGCACCTTTGTTATTCGTTGATGTTGATTCCGTGGTTTCTTGTAATATTGCCGTAGTTTCGTCATGTTGGTATTGATGGACTCTTCTACAGCTCGTTTCCATATTTTTTTTAATCCTTTCATCGTTGTTAAGAGTTACCAACGGGTGACTTGTTGTTTCGTTAATTGTCGAATTCTCCCACGAGTGTTCTGCCGAACTATATTTATTGATGAAATTTTGCCTGAGTTCCTCCCGACGGTGCCAGACGGTGATTTCATCCTGCTCAGGTTCTTCAACATAATCCCTAGGCTCGTAATCTCCTAGGAGCCATTTTGTCAGACGACTTAACTTGTCAAATTTATTGCCTGTATCTTTAAGTGACAGGCCGTTAAGATATTGACATATATCTTTGTCTCTATAAAACAAACACCAGTCTTCGATCTTCTGTTGTGTCGAACACGCCCTATTTAAAATAACGATTTAAATAAATAATTTACAATAAATATATAAAATAATTTAATTCGCTTTACCGGAGCAGTCCAATTGCGCGGTTATCGTGGGGTCGTTTGCTCGCGTTTTCCCTAAGGCGCACAATTATAATCGCAAAATACAAAAATATATATGATCGGATTATACGGCCTAATTATTGGATTGCTCTGGCTTCGTCCTATCGTGTACGCTAAGGTAAGATTGTGTGGGTTATTGCGAATCCGGTTTGATATTACCAGAGTAGGAATTTAATAATTAAATAATAAATATTAAATGTGGGTATTATAATCACCTCTTTAATTAACAAAATTAAAATAACCCGAATAAAACAATAAGTGTTTTATTTTTGCCCGCACAATATTTCAGCACGTCAATTAAAATTTATTGAGACGTGTAACCAAATAATTCTAATTGATTAAAGAAACTTAAAGAAAATTTATAAAAAAAAAGGAAGACTTTAATTATAAGTCTTTTTGTTTTTATAATCCTAAATTAATGCCAATTAATTAACTAATTAATTAATTGGCATTAATTAATTAACTAATTAATTAATTGGTTAAAACTTAGCGTACACCAAATCTATTGTCTCTCTCTCGCCTATTGTGCTACGCAGAAATATATGACGGGAAATTACTATTTCGAAAATAATAAGTATAATTATTTCTAGTGAACTCCAAGAATTATGTTCGATTGTACTCGACTCGTGTTGTTGACATATGCTCGTCGGGACGAACTCGCAACGTACTCACAACCACGCGTCGAAGCTTATATATATAACAACGTACGAAGTCGAAAATTCAATTAAAAAGATTTTTCCTACCCCGAGGAAACTCACGTTTTGGTTGTCAATTGCAACAATTTTCCCTAACCCAAGGAAACTCACGCGTTGGGTGCCAGCTGTAACAGGGTCGGTATTATACGTCAGGAGGGTTATATTCGTCCTGTGCACGTATTCAATGCACAGGAAATCTCCGCACCGCTGCGATCAGCTGTCTCACCATACAGCTGATAAATCGGTAAAATCACCTCTCGGGACGACCGGAGCTAGCCTCAAGCTCCGTGTGACGTTGTCGGCCTTGTGTACAATGTATATACTTACCTAGTACACACTTATTCTTCGTCGATACTCGTGCTCGGCTCCTCAGATATGTGTCATGCGAAGCAATGCACGACACCCGCGGGGCATGGCGGTATTCGCCTTCGGGGAGAGGGAGTGATCGCAGGTTAACTGAATATTACTCGAATTCAAAGATACTGAGTCAATTTATTATATAAGACGTAAAGGTGTAAAATATTACAATAAGACGAGCCAAGGCAAGGTTAAACCTTGGCTCGAAGAAAACAAGAATAACCGGACGAATAAACTATAAAAGTAGAAAACCGCGTGTGTGCGAGTATGTGTGCGCCCGCCGCAAGAACGCGTATCGACGGGGGGACGGCGCATTCCTCTGTTCCTTCGTCTTCTCGATTACTCGTTTTCTCTCTCTCTCTCCTTCGCTTTCCTCGGTCGAAGGTTGGCACGTTACGAGGCCTTTAGGGTCTCTCTCATAGGCGAGATGATACTGCCGGTGTGTCGTGCACGCCGGCTCTCCGACGCGCTCGCGCATGCGCCTTACGCGTCTTCGACGGTAAACTCACGCGATCGGTATGATTTCGTCTCGCGTGGACCGTTTACCGTTACGGTACATTGTACAAAATAATAATTTTATTTCAAATTTTGTAAACTTCTTTTATGGTTTTTTTTATTATTTATCAATGATACTTTGATAGTATTCGATACTTTTTTAAAAGTATCGAGGTATCGATACGGATACTTTTGAAAGTATCAATTTTTCGATACCACCAGTATCAATACTTTTTGGGTATCGCCTATCCCTAGTTAGGAGTGCTTTTAGACGTATTTTGATGCGCTGAATACGAAAAAAATATTAAAAAATGTTCAGGAGACATCCTTGATCTTAAAAATGGTATTTCAAGGTCAACTTCATTACTTGTAGTATTTTATTACAAAAATGATATCCAAAAATGATATGCATTACATGCATTTTTATCACTGATGTATTATGAAAAAATATATTCGTTTATGCTTTTCGCATGACTCAGAATCAACAGCGTGGATGTTTAGAATTGAAAGGCCAAGAAAATATTCAAATTCATCTTTTATAAGAGGAGACCAAGTTTTCTGATGGGATTGCCGATCTTCGTGATTCGGACTCTCATAGCGATTCGTTTCATCTATAATTCTTTCAATCAGAGGGGAATCAAAAAAGTATTAAAGTAAACTGATTGTTTTATTCCCCGATATAGAGATGGTAGGATTTATTTTAGAAGTACCTTGAAAGTCTTTGATTGATGGATAAAATACGTGTTTTAAAAATTTGAGTCTCATCATAATCATTTTATACCAAATCAACTTCATGAATTTCCTCATTCAATCAACAACCAAGTTTCAATATCAGCTATTTTATCAAAAATAATTGATTGTATTTTTTTGAAAACTTAGTAAATAAAGAGAATGATGAAATAATAAGAATATTATGAATAAAAAATCTTCCGCAAGAAAAACTAACTATGTGTTGATCTGCCAAGAAACTAATAGTAATAAATAGTTCAAATATTCACTATGAAAATATGTTTCATCGAACGCAACACTATTTGATTCGTTACGTACAATCTGTGGAAGTATTAGCTTACATTCCCATCAAATTACATTTCAAGAAGAACAAATCTTGCGTTCAAAAAATGCGAAACGATTAAAAATTTTTCCTCCAAAACGGAATAATATGGAATATTATTTCTCTAAAACATTGCATAGCTCTATGGTCATAATCATAGATCTATGAGAAAAAAAATAAGTAAGTCGTTAATTTCGACTGAGTGCGTAAAAAGATACAAATTCCGCTGGGCAATTCAGATGAAAAAGTACCTTCTGAGAAACCGAAAAATTGTCGCTGTTTACAGAAATATTTATAATCAAAGAACAACAAGCTTTTTATACGTCCTAACCCCTGTCAGCACAAAATGTCTTAAAGACGTTTCTAGACATTTTAAAAACGCTTAGAACGCTTAATAACGTTTTAAAAACGTCTCCGAGACGGACAGTGCTACCTGGGAACGCTTTCGCTTTGCTATTCTAATAAAAAACTACCTGTTTAGAAAACGGAAAATTTGTTCTTTGCAGAGATATTTACTTTTAAAGAACAAAGGCGCTGGGTTTTAGATGAACTTAGACTTTTTTATTGCTTATACGCTACATGTGCAAATATTTCGATATTTCGAATTTTTATGCCTCACAACGCTTCTGCTGGACAATTCTTGAATATTTCTGAACTAGTCTGATGCAGAATTATTATTATTATTTATGATACGGAAGTTCACATTGTTCGTAACGAACGATAATCGGAAAAAAAATTTTTATAAATAAAAAAAGAAACTAGTTTTACACTTAACAAGAACTGATGTAGTCTAAAAATTAAATTATATAGTTTAATACAGTCCCAGGGCCAATGAACACACAATAATCGGATCAATGTCTAGTAACGAAGAAAATTGAGTAATGAAAAATTCATTAAAGTATATAAATAATTTACCTAGCATGAAAACTATTATATACTGCATTTTACTAAGGTATGAAAGGTGATAAAAAAATTAAAAAATAATCCCACCTTAACAATTTTAGCAGTGGGCCAATAATGAACATTTCTGCCGATTTCGATGAGAATGGAAAATTTTCGAGGTATACATATTCCTGCGGGTTTATAAATGATTTACCTAGCACGAAAACAATTCGATTGCACTTTACTAAGGTAGAAAAGATTACAAATCATTTTTAATGATTTCTACGTTACCAATTTCTAGCAGAGGGCCTATAAATGGACATTTCTGGCGTTTTCGATGCAGCTGGAAATTTTTCCAGTAATAAAAAATTCCTATCAGTTTATAATTAAATTACCTAGCACGAAAATAAATCGATTGCATTTTTCTGATGTAGAGAAGGTTACAAAAGAATTTTTAACTATTTACATTTACAAGAACATATCTGCCGTTATCGACAAGAGTGGAAACATTTCGAGGAATAAAAAATTACACTTTGGAATCTATTAAATTTCGTGCTAAATAAATTATTTATAAACCTGCAGGAATTTTTTATATATTATCGAAATAGCTATTTGGAATATTATTTAATTTTAGACCTTTTAATAGTTTCAACCTATTTACAGCACTGAATTTTTTTATAATTTCAATTCAATAGTTCAATATATATATATATATATATATATATATATATATATATGAACTTTATCTATCACGATTTGTTATTGAAAATCATTTTATTGTCAGCTATCTCTTTTCTGAGCATTTGCAGCACGAATCAAAACGCTGTGTAAAGAAATAATTTTCTATATTTTTCTATTTTACAGGAAAAGTTTTAATTGTATCGCATTTTTTTGAACGTAAGAATTATTCTTACTGATGGAAATTTATGCTAATACTTCTACAGGTTGTGTGGTAGTCGTAAATCCTAACAGCTGTTCAAATTTGCACTTAATAATTATTTTATTTAATATTAATGTAGTTAAACTTAAATTAATTTTCTGGACCAGAATATATATATGTATATAACCTATATTTCTGAATTATCCTGTAGGTTACCAATATATAACCTACATATTGCCAATATAAAACCATTATAGTGGCAATATATAACCAATTATTGCCAATACATTTCCAATATATTGTTATCACATTACCATTATATTATGAATACTAGCAACAATTCGTCGAAATTATACTAAATTTATATTTATTTTTTATATATTTTTTTAACTTTATAATTTTTAAATTTAATTGAATAACAATGTAGAATATAATATAATATGTAATTAATTAACTTACAAGCAAAGTACATGACCTCTGAGAAACGGATCTTACCCTAACTTGGTATATCTTTTGTAATGTAGAAATATGAAGAAAGCCAAGTTATTGCTTGCCAATGGCCACATTGACGAAAGTTATTCGACATCTAATAATAATTTCAATAAAATTTACTTCTAATTTGATCCCTTATAGCTCAGAAACAAATAAATATAGGTACTAAAACCAAAAACCAGAAAAAAGTTGAGTTCAAGTAAATATAATTTAAAAAAAAAACTAAAATTGCTCGATTTGGAGTAAAGTTATGAAGAATATAAGAAATTGCAGAATTTTGGGCTAAAAGAAACAATAAACTTTTCATATTAAATTTTGGTTAAAATATCTTAAAATTTCTTATTTTCTACATTACAAAAGATATACCAATGTTAGGGTAAGATCCGTTTCCCGGAGGTCATGTACTTCCCTTGTTAGTATTCAGTTATAAACAATTTTGTTGAATCAATAAAATAAAAATAACAGTGTATTATATTTGCAACATTGCCCTAATAGCACTGTCCGCCTCGAAGACGTTTTTAAAACGTTTTTAAGCGTTTTAAACGTTTTAAAAACGTCTGATAACGTATTTAAGACGTTTTGTGCTGGCAGGGTACCTATACTTATTTAATCTTAGTCAATTACTCAAGAGTTTAAAGATATTTAACATATATTTAAATTTAATTTATTTAAGATTATAATGAGTAATATGATTACGTGACAATGACAAGTATGTGAAATTCAAACAATGTATTGCTGAATAATAATAATAATCATGTTGGTTCTTTTATAGTAATCCTTCAGATTAGTATCATAATTCTTAAAGTGGTTGTGAAATTGAAAATCCAGCATTATAAAGTTTAACCATTAATCTTATATAATTGTATAATGATATTTGTATTTTTAGCAGCTTACAGGATATTAGATGGATACTGAAACAAGAGGGATACTTTTCTATCATTCCAAGGTAAGTGCATAAATTTTTTTGCAATGATCATGGTAATAGATTCATCGTTATAAGGCAACAATTATACATTTCTATTAATATTTCGGGCACTTTTCCCGGATATTTTGACCATAAGTGATCTTAATGATTTAGACCCACTCTGGAAATTTTTAGGCAGTTTCTGACTATAAAAAGACATATTTTAGACAGTATTCGGTTTTCTGAGTCCGGAGCAGAATTGCTGATTTTCACTATTTAAGGTTTAAATGACTTACAAGAATGTGACAGCATACGTGTACGACTTTAAAAGTATTTTTAATGAAAACTTTAGAAAATTTTACAAAAAAAGTCATATTTATGTCTTTTGTGAAAATTGCATCCCCTGGGAGCTACAAATTCATGAATATGGGCATATAATGCAAAAAAGTGCTCAAATGTTAACTTTGACTCTCTGTAACTTAAAATAATGGTCCCGAAAAAATCTGAAAAAATTCAGAACTACTGGACACCTCTAAAACATATTCCCACAGTTATAGCAATATTTATTTTTTTCATCTTCGATGTTACAGAGAACCACCCATATATATATTATTAATTAGAAATTAAATAAATAATATTAATTGCATATACTTATCTAGTTGTTCCCTATAATTGATGTGAATGTCCAAAGGTTGCCTCTTGATCAGCGTGTCCGGGGTTCCCTCGGAGATAGCTACTCCTTGGCACGCTGCATCTGAAAAAAGAGAACTATATTAATATATATGTATTTACTAATGAATATAATTGTTAGTAGGGACATGTATTAGGTAGGAATAAATGAGAATGTTATAAGATACTAATAATAGGAGAGTAGGGAGGTGTGAGATGGATGAACAAATAGGTTCGTTGATTAGTAGAATTAGGAAAAAAGAGGCTAGATAATTAAATGAAATACTCTAATAATTGAGTAATAATATAGGGAGAAAGAACAGGTGAAATTAGAGCTATTATGAATAATAAATTAATATAAAGAGTTGTTATTTATTAAGTACTAAACAAAGTAAGGAGTGTTGTTGGTTAAGGAGAGAGAGGATTAATTAAAGTATAATGTTTATAAATACTTAATAAAAGTTATTAGATTTTATTAGATTTTCATAACACTTTATAAAGTGCGGATTTTGGACTCTAGTAATAGTTTGAAAAAATTGGTAATGTTTATAAGATTTTATTAGTTATTTTTAAAATATCGTAAATATTTCTAAACTTTAGTAGGTTTTATTAGATTTTTGTATTTCGAAAATATCGTGAAAAACGACAAAATGACACTAATAGTAACTGTTGCATTTTCCTGTATTTAACTGTTTTTAGCTGTTTTTAAGTGATGTATGCAAAAAAACAAAAGCTGTTAATAAAAGATTGCTATTGGTAAATATTCATAAAAATTCTAAATACTTATTTACTGTATATAATAATTTAAAAAAGTTATTAGTAGTTATTAGCTTTTTTAAACTTGCACATTACTTTTGCTTTTGAAACAAACCTAAAAGCTAATAAAATCTAGCAAAAGCTAAGAAGAGCTAATAAAAGTTATAAATTCTTACTAATTATTAACAGAGTCCAAATTCTGCATATTATAAATTGATTATAAAATTTATTAGCTTTTCTTAGCTTTTTCTGGAAAAATAAATTTCCGCCTGGGTTATTAAATATTTATAGTTACAAAAACACTTACGATTGCACATGGTAGTATATATACTTAGTGAGGTGTGGATTCCACTCCGTGAAGCGGTTTGTTGACAGCGGTGATGTCGGGATCTCGCGGTGGACTGCGTCGTTTGGAGAAACCTTTGTCGGTGCGTGCGCGCACCTCCGTTCGCGCACCACTCCGCGGTAGTACATTAGTACTATTCCCGACGGTGGGGATCGCGCACACCTGGGGAAACGGTCGCGAGGCACGCTGTTTACGTGCCGGCCCTCGCTCAGTTGTCGCCATCTTGAATCGATCTAGATTCAAGCGCGCGCACACTGAACACGCGGTCCGCGCTCGTATCGATACGGGGATCGCGTGCATATAGTATAGGGAATTCGGAACGCGGATAGTGGAGGAACACGTGTATATTAGTAAGGAGTTTCAGTCTTGAAATACCGTTTTATAAAATATTGACCTCTAGTAAACAATGCATCTGATTTTTTCCGGATTTTTAAATCGATATGAAACGCCGAATATTGCTTCGATAGTCTACGGGGACCGTGCGCACGATTACCGTAAATCTTGCACGGTCCCCGTAGACATACCGCTGTAGAAAATTGTAAATATTTCACATTCATTAATTCTTTTAGCGCAGTTTTTTGTAATTTGGGTTTGTGTTTATCTTTTTACTAAAATAATTGAAAATTCGCTAGTAGATGACAAGAAATTCACCCGAACAGAGTTTTACTATTTAGTAAAATTTAGCGGAATTGCTTATTTTGTCGCAAAAAAATTTTCAGTCTCTAATTACCATTTTATAAAATATTGGCCTCTACTAAACAATGCATCTGATTTTTCCCGGATTTTTAAATCGAAAATAAAAGCAGAATATTGCTGCGATAGTCTACGGGGACCGTGCGCACGATTGCCGTAAAACTTGCACGGTCCCCGTAGACCTACCGCAGTAGAAAATTGTAAATATTTCACATTTATTAATTCTTTTCTCGCAGATTTTTTGTAATTAGGCTTTGTGTGTATCTTTTTACTAAAATAAGTGAAAATTCGTTAGTAGATGACAAGAAATTCACCCAAACAGAGATTTATATAAATTAGCAAATTTAAAATTATGTAAGTTAGACATGGCAACCAATTACAAGCTCTAAGTATATAGCGACCAGCTCTATGATTCTTGAAAATAGTAAAAAAAAAATTATAATCGTGATTACATATAACATGAAATATGTATATAATTTTCAATGTATAATACTACAATGCATTTAACTTTTTGGGAAGCGTTGGAGGCGCCATCTCTCGCAATAAATTTTATATTATGTTTTAACTAACGTCCACACTGCAAAAGTATATTTAGTATTATGATTAAGTAATTATAATTATTAACTAAATTTATGCTTCATAAAAATAATTTGAATAATAATTTTTTGACGACATTTGTTAAGACATGTCGTGAACCTGCCAATTCTCAAAAATCATAGTGGAGTGGGGAAGGTAATAGTAGATTTCTTTATTGCTTTTTTTAATTTTTTCAAAAAGTAAGAAGGTCAAGCCCTCACATAAATTGTGGTGATAGTTCAGCTGAATTTTCGTTAAATTTTATATGTATTAAAGGTACGATGTTTGGGTTCAAAATTTTCAAACCAAAGAATCATATCAAAAATATTTATTTTTACTGATTCAAAATTTATTTAGAGCTTCCTCATAAAAAACTGAAGGGCTTGACGTTCGCACTTTTTCAACATAAAAAAGTCCAAATTACCGACTATACTGGTAAGGTCGGTATTTTCAGGAGTATCCGACATCCCCTTAAGCAATATATTATTATGTTTAACCGAACACTTGGTCGATGGAAACTTTTGTCCACTCCGTCGACTTAGTGATTTAATAAATTACAATATATTAAATGTTATCGACTCCCTTCATTAAATATTAATAATTTATTCGTGTCTTCTGCTAATAAATATTATTTAATATTAAAGTTTTATTTTTATTTATTTATAAATAATATAAAATTTCGTGAATTGTTTATAAATTAAGCAATTTATTTATTTAATATACAACTTAAATTTACATTTCAATTTCACATTTTTTAACTTAATTTAATTTAATTAGTTTTTAGTCTTTCACTTCTCCTGACTGAATTTTGTTCACTTTTATTAATGTTTTTTAACTTTTACTTTTTCTTTGAGTCTTGTTTATGTTTTGGAGAAGCTTCCGATTCTTTTATAGACCATGACTGGCCAATAGCACAATGCACACACATTGTACCTCAAACAACTCAAATTATTAAAAAAAATTAAGTTTGCAGTTTTATTTGACCACCTGCATTGGCGTACAGACAATTTGCCAATAAAAGAATTGAGGTGATCACATGAAATGTCATTTATCACATTACTGTGGTAATTAGCATTTATCGATGTTAGAATTAATGTATTGATAAAAATACAAGTTTTCATTAACCTTTAGAGGGCCGGAAAACCACTATAGTGGCTCTACCCATGATGGGCACTTTGTTAATGACCAATCCATGACATAAGATACCTTTTTTACCACTTTTCTATGAAGGATATGCCATTCTAAATGCCGGCCCTCTAAAGGTTAAATTATCTGCGTGCAATGTATATTTTATTATTATTATATTTGTGTTATAATTATAACATATTTTGTAAGTTATTCCGTATATTTTAACCATTAATTGTTAATGCACTGATTATGATACAACTGTACGCAACTTACGCACAGTACGATCCTGTATTGCAATTGCAACTCTCCGAAGCTCTGCTATCCCTCCCTCCATTTGCCTTAAGCGGTCAAGTAAACGAGTAGGAGATATTGTGTTAAACTCCTTGCTAAAGTCGAACAACAGGAGTATTGTAATAAATTTTTTGTCGATCCCTGTACGTATGTCTTCTGTCAACTTAAGCAAAACAGTTTCTGTTGAGTGGTATAGTGTAAAACCAGTTTACATTGGGTCCATAAGCGAGCGTGACTGAAGAAACTTCTGCAGCTGGTTTAAGGCGATTTTTTCTAAAACCTTTGAAAGGAAACATAAGAGTACAATTGGTCTGAAATCAGAAGGCGACGATGGTATTTTGTACTTTTTCAAGGGGATAATATGAGACTTCTGCCAAAGATGAGGGAAAATGCTTGTTGAAAAAGAAAAGTTAAATATTTTAACATGAAATTCCCAATATCAGGCAAGAACCCGACTATAACACCTTGTGGCATGCCGTCCACCCTCCAAGCCTGCGAGAAAAAATGCGAGATAGCCAAGTAACATCATTTATATTGATTTCTTTAAAGGAGAAACCTTCCTTAGTAGCCTGCACTTAAACTGCCGGTTTAAGTTCTCAAGTGTAAAATTGTGCAGCTCTATCCAAACATTGTTATTATCAAGAGCCTCACATATACGACCTGCCTCGGTTCTATCGTCTATATGTCTTCTAATATGAAAAAATTTTGCAAGTATTTTTGGGTCGTACGTGAGTATCGACTAAATAGCGCCTTACGTTTGCGCTGAAGTTGGGACTGCAGCTCTACGTTCACATAAGGCGGCTTAGACCTTTTCGGTTTGATGGTTCGAAGAGGAGCAAGTAAGCCCACAACCACTGATATATTATCACAGAGACATCCCAGCGCAAGCTCAATATCAATCTCAACAACATAAAAAGGCGGAACTTAACTTGAAGAAGAAATGTGGGGCATTGGATTTGCATTTATTATAAGATTAATGTTCTTATAAAATTAATATTTACGATTGTGATATTTTTGCTATTGCATTTGCTATTGCTTTATCTTTGAATATTTCTCCCTGTAATTTGCATTTTCACAAATAAAATAATGGGTTGTTAAATAATAATATTTAAAACATCGAAATAAAAAATGTTTCTAATGTAATGACGATAAAGGTTCATTAGAAATTTAAAATTCGCGCCAAAAATATAAGCAATTATTCCGTGTTTATCATAAAAATAAACATTCTTACTGAAAATAAAGAGTTGTTCCAGCTACCTAAAATGACAAATTAGAGGCAAATCTTCATATTTAGGAATTGTAAAAAGAATTATATCCAGTGAATCTATAAAACACAAAAATAATTTATACATAAAGGAATTAGTTATAACTCACGATAAAAACGATTGTCTAAATATTATATTATATACGTTTTTATACTAATTTTGGTAAACACTTGTAGAATTTTAATTAATGAGTATTAATGTGTCCATATTTATTTATTTTTAGATTAATGTTATTTTTTAAATGACTGCGAAAAAATCTTAAATGAAAATTAATGTATAATGAAATCAATGGGCGCGTATCGCGCACGCGAGGGAAGTATGTTAACATATTACTTTAAAAAAATGCAAAAATTAATGAATTAAATAATATAAAATCTTCATCAATTATTGCTAATAATAGAATGTGGATGTTTGGCTGGTTGATTAATAATCAGGACAGAGTACAATAAATGTTATTTATTTATACATGCTTCTTTATTTAATATAAGTAACTTGTCAGCATATAAAAACCAAAATATGACGAACACGTAGTCAAAAAGGTAGCACGGTTATTTTTAATACTGTAGATCTGGGTGCGCTAGTATGGAAGAGAAGTTGCATTACAACAATATTCTAACAGTTCCCCCTAGCTACTTCTCTCGTTATTGAATCATCACATCTTCATTCAGTACCTACAGCAAATAAAACAACAACAATTAATAAAATAATAATAAAAATATTATTCACATCTGTTTAATAAAATTTACAGGTAAGACCAAATCGATCAACCGTGCAAATGTCATGGCTGCATTTATCAGTCCGAACGGCATCCGTGTGAATTGCCACAACCCAGACCCAGGCACAGTGAAGGCGGTGTAATATTGACTAATTTCTGACATTAACACTTGGAAATATGCCTTCTTAAGATCGATCTTAGAGATAAATTCGGCATTATGTAACTTATCCAGAATTGAATCCATATTCGAGTCACGTTTTGTTACCGCATTCAGATCTCGGAAGTCTATGCACAAACGATAGCTACCTTCGTCTATGCAAATTATCACTGGAGCGGCAGACCATTCACTTGCACTCGGTTCAATTATTCCTCTCTCAAACATTTTCCTGACTTCTTGCTGGGCGAATTCGAGGACTTTAGGCGACATACGTCTTGGTTTATGAGGTACTGGTCATGCACCTGGCTCTACTTTCACGTGATGTTCGATCAACGTAGTAAAGCCATGCACATCACCTGGTGGTGGTAATAAATTCTCTACTAACTTTCTTACCCTCTCTTGCTGGTCATCGTTAATCTCAATGATACCTGCACACTCTGCGAGAATCCTCGTGTCTCCGTCTCGGATTCCGTCCTTGACAAAAGACTGCCATTTCCCGGCGCCGACGAGCCAGAAGGCATCGCCAATTTTAACCTCGATGTTCCAATGTTGGAGGAAGTCCATACCGAGAATCATCGAATATTCCATACTCTCGACTATTCTCAGTTGGATGTTGCCATCTAATCTCTCAATTCCAAATAGAACATCTAACAAACCTAGGAGTTTCAGTGCTGGTCCTGCGACGCCTCGCACGACTACCTTGGCCGATTTCCACTTATCCCTGTAGCATTCCGCTACGTCAATGCGTATAAGTGAAACCATTGCCCTGAGTCGAACAATGATTTAAAGTCCTTGTCACCAAGTCTTACCGAGAAGAACAAACGGTCTTCGTATTGCACTCCCGCAACCATGTCTTCGGCTTGACTGTCAAGTAGAGCTGGAGTCGAACTTGTCTCTCTGGACGTCTTTGGAACGGCTCCTGCCCCCCCTGAACTGTTCTAATCGGCAACGATTTTAAACTGTTCAGCACCTGATCAAGAGAGACAGTCATTGTACTCTCATTAGACTGTTTTAAACTCTTTTCTTTGATCGTAGGTTGGGGTGACAATGAGTAACGAGTATCATCGTTCTCATTGGTAGGGTTACATAGGTTTAGAGTTTTTCTCTCGTTCTCTATTTCCTTGAGTAACCGTTTGTGTTGGTAAACACTTGCCTACGGAGTACTTCAAACCAGAAAGACTCTTCGTTTTTCTTGATCTCTGGAAGTTCTAAATCTGCTTTGTTCTATGCTTCGAACGTTGGAGTTAGCTTAGAAGGGGTCTCAGCATTAACCATAGGTAACTCAGCAGATTTCGGCAAATTCAGATGTTCAGAGCTATTCTCTCTTACATTCTGAACATTTGTTTACTCTCCGTTAAGCAGTTCAGCAAAGTCAGTGAGGTGTTTGTCCTTCTTAACAAACAACCTCGTGGGTTCACCAACCCGTATTTCTTGCTCCCTAGAACTCTTACGCTCTTTTAATTGCGTGCAAGGCCCGGGGGGCGGTTCTGGTACCCTGCTGCCAGGTTTCCCAGATATTGTCGTACATGATCAAACTTTAACAATTATCTAGGGTTACCCCTGTTGTGTGGCACACCTGACACTCAATGGGTGCTGCCACGTTCGGGCATTGGTCCACTGTATGTCCCATACTTGCGCAATGTAGGCAAGTCTGAATGGGACAATCTGAATATCGATGTACTACTTTGTGGCATGTAAAACATATGCCAAAGAAGGAACTATTCGAATTCCTTTGCAAACCAGCGTCTTGGGTCTGCCTCTGCATAGTACGATCATACACCGTGCTTTGTCTACTTTGAGGCGTGTAGACAGGTGTCGTCTGAGCTTAAGCAACGTATTGTGTCGGCCTTGCACCGTTATATTATTGCTGTTTTGACTCTGTCTGTTTATTTACCGAAGATTGTGTCGCATCATTGATATTTTGTGCACCCACAAAATTTTTACTTTGTTGCAAGTACTGACGTTAGCTTGTGTTGCGAGTACCATACACATTGGCTACTTCACAATCACTGAAAGATGGGCTAGAAGAATGTTTCTTATTTTTCTTGCTCCTTTTCTTTTTCAACGTCTTCTTCTTCGGTGGTGGAGATGGCTGAGGAACAGGTTGGCTCTTCTTATTCTTAATAAATGAGGCCAATTTCCCCAAAACTTTAGACGAACTACGTTTTGGGAAAGCTTGTGGAATATGAACTTGTTCTCTTGGTGTGGGTTCCGCAAATTTCTTGTCCCATATCAAGTATTGTTCATATTCTTTGCCGTACTTCATTATGTCTTCGAAATTATTTATGCATCTCGGTGACATAAATTTACGGCACTCCGGTCTCAGTTGAGAATATGCCATCTCTACTTGTTGGCGCAGCGGAGGAGGTCGGCGGAATTTCCGCACAATAGCCTTAAAGCAATTCAGGTATTTTACGACCTTCTCTCCTTTGCCTTGCGTGCGACGTTATAGATCCTCGAACAAATCTTGATCCCGTAACTCCTGACCGTATTCATTCAAAAATTCATTTTCGAAGTCTGATCAGTTACGTAATAGCATAGTAAGCGTTATTCGTTGCGCGGGATCTGTTGTAACCATTGTCACACTATGTAGATGCTTCCCTCCTAGAGTAAGTACTTTGGCTACGATCGGATGCGCGAGACTTACGATTCCCTTCATTCGGTAACCGTCTAGATGTGGACGTTTCACTCCTGTGAAAGCGCTCACCTTCCGAGAACGATTCATCGTCTGCATCTTCTGGTGCTGGCGCATATCTGTGTGATGAGGTCCTGTGGTTATGCTTGTCATAACTAACCTTCCTCTGACAGGTACCGTATTGATCACGACTATGTGAATGATCAATTGGAAGGGAGTTCATAATCCCTGCTCGTTTGTTGTCGCGACTTATCTGACTGAATCTCCGAAACGCGCTTTTTAATAGCTCTAGAACTACTAAATTGGCTGCGAGTGGACCGACCATGTGTATCGGAGTTTAGTCCAAAATCGTTATGACGAATGGCGCCCCTTTCCACTGGATTGTGGTTACCAACCAATGAGTTACGCTGATCCCGGTGTGAAGTATGTGGTGAATTTGTAGGATGCGTCTTACCTAAACCAGTATATGTAGCGGTCGACACCGTCAATTGTCTCAAAGTTGGTACGTTAGCCGTCGGAATCGCCGCTTCTGTGTCAATGCCTGCTGCATTATAAGAAAGCGGTCTTAATTCACCCGTCGGCGTGGGCACTCTACTATGTGTAGTCACATTTCCCTCTTCTTCCTGAATGGGGGTTATGTACTCACTTGTTAGTCTATCGTCTGCCAACTCAGACTCTATTGACCTGTCGGTACCAGAAGGTATCACACTTCCTCTTCTGGGACGCTTTTGGTACTTCTGCCAGAACTGTGGACAAGCTAAAGGCTTGGTCGCTGGTTGGGCAGAAGTATCCTCGTCGTAATTGGGATACCAAGGCACGTCAATTTGAGGATCATAACACTTAATTCTATGCCTTAGAAGGCGCTCTCTACACTCGAACTCTTCGCTTTTTGCATTAAGGCGCAAACGATCGAGTTGGGCGTAGATCTCCTCCAAAGGAAGTGATCTGATGTCCTTTTTAATGTGCTCCGCATCCCGCGAGTCACTGAGTATTTTGCACATACGCGTAATCTTTTTGATAAGGCAGAGACGGCGTTGTGTACCTGGGGATTTCTTCTCAGTTCGCACACCAACTGCGTCCCCGTATGCCCTGTAAAGTTTGGACAACTGAGGAGATAGCTCAGAGTCCAGATTCAAATATAGAGTACAAAACTACTATATACGAGAAGGCATAAAAAGAAAAGATACACCAAAAAAAAAAATTCCGATCCGAGTTTGGCAAACTACTAAGTAATATCAAAATAAAACGACAAGGAAAATTAATATAAATTATTTTAATCTTTAAAAACAAACTAGAAAAAAAAATTGTTTGCCACCAGATTCGAAAGCTTAATCAAATCTGTACTCGGATCAAAAAAAAATTTTTTGTTGTCGAACTTCTCTTCAAATCAAAATCTAAGTAAAAATGAAAACGATACTTGGACCAATCCAAGACCGAATTAATTTGACAAACAAATTAAGTTGGTAACAATTTTTAAATAAATTGCTATCGATTGCAACTTACAAAAAAAGTAATAAAAAAAATATTTTAATTCGCTGACCCGAGAAATTAAAAATTGAAAGGAAAGAGAAAAAAGAATTCAGGAAGCCACAAATATAATTATTTTGACAAACAAAATAATTATAACTTTACACAAAATGTAAATCTCACACAAAAAAAAATTTGTAAAGAGTAGCTTCGAAAAGAAAGAATTTTCAAAAACAAGATCACACAAAAAAAATTTTAAGTTTGATTGAAATACACGGAAAAAAATTAATTTTAATGTTAACCTCCAAAAACAAATTCTTAATTATTTAAAAAAAAAATTAGTTATAAATATGCAATTAATTTGACAAACAAATTAATTGCAATTTATTCCTTAATTTGGAGGAAAAGCAAAAAAAAAAGAGATAAATCAAAAGAGATTTTCCCGTCAGCAGAATTAATGATTAATCGACAGACACTTAATTAAAATAATATTAATAATAACAACAGATATAAACGTAACATCAATATCACGTTATGTCTCAGCACTAATGCGAGCCAAAATCGCGTCGGTAATAGAAAAAGATTTATCAACTTTGACTTATCTGACTAACAGACAATGTCAAAATCAATTATAATAATATTAATTATTATTACCACACAACAAAAAGATATTATTTTATATTTTCAGAATTATCAGTTGAATAACAGCGTGATAATATATTTGGAAAATTAATTCAAAAGTATATATCTATCTATCTATATTATTAAAAAAATTTCGTCGCCGCCGCCGCCGCTGTTTCAGAAATTTCTGAAGAATTTCTTGTATAACAAGATACGTCCCTGTAGCCTCACGTACATATAACATGACGTGTAATCACGTGTTTATTACGGGTGGTCGCAAAATAGAGAGTATGTTCCATTAGACTCTACAACTATCTATATTATTAAAATCTATATAAGACTTATTAAAAAAATCTATACTATCTATATTTTTCAAACAGCTGCAGTGGTGGCCGCTGGACGTAAAATTGGAATATACAGGGTGGTCTTTTTCAATCGTATATTTTACAGCTTGTAGGCGTAATGGGACTTATGTATCAGTGTACGTTGGACTCGAATTGCAGGCTATTAAATATTTGAATTCTAAATCTTAACTCGAATGTGGGTATCTATGGGTTGATGTGTTTATAATACATGATACATGAGTGTGTGAGATACTGAGTGATTCAAAAGTGCTCCCTATAGACAAAATTTTAATAAACAGGGTGATCTTTTTGAATCATGTTTATGCCACCCTTTATGTATACATAATGGGATTTATGCGTGGGTGGGTGTGCATGTAAAACGTGAAACTTGAGTGTGTGAGGATGGATAGGTGCATGTAAGTGCATCTGGAAGTATATGTTGATGTGTGAGGGTGGATGCGGGTAGGTAGAAGTGAGTATGTATTTGTTGATGTGGATGTGTGCGGGTAAGGGTGGATGGTTGGATATGGGTGTGTGAGCATGTGCATGAGATACAGAGTTTAAATATACCCTTTTTTTTTTAATCATGTTTGTGCCATCCGGTATATATACGTTACAGGATTTCTATATACAGGGGATAACGGACCCGATTTGCAGGCTACTACGCATTTGAATTCTAAATGTTAAAATCAGCATGTGCGTGTGGGTGGATATGCATGTGAAACGTGAAATGTGAGTGCATGACGATCGGTGGGTAGTGGCGAGTGTGGGTGGTGGGTGTGTGTGCAAAGGTGTGGATGGTTGTATATGGGTGTGTGAGATGCAGCATTATTCAAAAATACCCGCCATAGACCAAATTTGAATATACAGGGTGATCATTTTGAATCATGTGTTTGTTACCCTGTATGTAAACTTTCTAGGATTTATATATACAGCGAATGACTGACCCAAGTTGCAGGCAAATACAGATTTAAAATCTAAATTTCGACATGTGCGTGGGTGGATATGAATGTGAAACGTGAAACTTGAGTGCATGAGGATGGATAGATATATGTATGTGGATTTGGAAGTGGATGCAGGTATGTGAGGGTGGGTGCAGGTAGGTGTAAGTGTGTGTATGGGTTGATGTGGATGTGCGAGGGTAGGCGTGGATGGTTGGATGTGGGCGTGTGTGGGTGGATGTTAGTGTGGTTGGGTAGATGGGGACGAGTAGAGGTAGATGTTGGGGTGTGAGAGTTGGTGTGGGTGAGTGAATGTGGATATGTCAGCATATGTGTGATGATACAGAATGATTCAAAACTACCATCCAGTTTGCATATATTTTTACATTACTATTACATATAAACATAAGTTATATAATTTATTTTCTATACACTGTGTGATATCGAATAATATCGTTCGACACACTTGTGAGAGAATATTTTCTATTTTCACATTTGTACCGAAAACTACAATTTTCAACCTTTTGAAGCAAGTTTATTTTTAAAATAAAATTTATAATACTATAAATTATAACAAATGCACAATTTTCAAGCCGCAATCGGGGGTTGACGAGCGAAGCGAGTAGGGGGTACCCCCTAGTTACAACAAAAACAATTTATTAATAATAATAATAATACAAAAATTAATAAGTATAAATGATAAAAATATTATTGTTCGTCTCGAACCGATACGAAATCAGTGAGTCGAACTCAAAAATATTTTACACACACACAAATTATTAAACTCGCTTTTAAAGCGAGTTAATAAAATTCACGCAATGAAATTAAAGATGAAATTACGGTCGCACAGAGGGGGAAATTTTCCTTCTTGCGTAGCAACAAAGGATAGCCGCGCGATATATGCCGTATAAAGTATATGTTCTCTCTTGCTCTCCCTCTCTCTCGCTCTCGTTACACTTACGCCGCTCCAGTCTATCGCCGGCTAGTTGGGATTTTCTCTCTCTCTTCCACTAGCGGATTCGTGCTCACTCAGCACTGTACGACTCCGTGACACAATGTCTCTCTCTCTCATGCACTGGTTCTCTCTCACTCGCTCTCTCTTTCTCACTACCACAATATACGGCTAGGGATACCCGCGCGTCCCTACTCTAACGCGAACCGAACACTTCGAATTTTACTTTCTCTCTCTCACTCACACAAACGATTCAATCGTAATGGCATGCATCCATGCCATTATCAACTTATATGCTCACTCTCACTCTCACTCTCTCTCTCTCTCTCTCTCTCTCTCTCTCACAGACACACACACACGACTTGCAAAGCAAAAATTTTAAAAAATAAATAACCGGCTGTTTCTTAAATAAGTACAGGTAAACCTGCACATAGAAGAAACACTTATTTAAAAAAAAAAGCAAAATTCAACAGGACGGTACAACTACCGTCCTGTCACGGTCGCGATTTGTACCGCGGTATTTCGTCCTAATACCACTTACAACTTATTTATTGTACATGGACGACGGCCCGAAGAACGCGTCTTTATCGTCGCCGTGGGTTAATAAGTTAACCCGTCGGGACACGGTAGCGGAGATTGGACGGTTGAAAAACGTTTTGAAAAAGAAAAATCGATAAAAATTTTATGTAATAAAAAGATTAGGTGTTGTTCCTACGGGAGACAACGGAAAAGTGGCGATCGTCTCTGCCTATGGACATCAGACAAATCAAGACGGCATTTTCTCCGTCCTTATATACAGAAACTGAGATTAAGACTGTAGAAATTATTTCTATATTAGAATTATTTTCTTTGAATAACAAGGTGAGTAAATGGTTTAAGAAAGGGACTCCTTTAAATCGGTCAACGGTATATATCATTTTAGTCACGTTTTTGAACGATTATACAATAGATAGCTTGCGCAAACGACCGATCGACCACGAACGAATATACAAACTTAAGGTACGTGGTAAAAGCAACAAAACGCGAAATCTGCGTTCGTACGACTTTCGCTCCGAGGATACTTATCTTGCGAGAGTAGTTTCGTTGTCAGTATTGTCAGTGAGTCCCGACCATCAGGAGTACCGTCGGAAAACCTCTCCGCCGATGACTGCGCGTCATGCCGCGTCGTTGAATGCTGGCACGACCGACAAAACCCAGTGATCAATCTTCGTCGGTGGGCCTCGAGCGAAAGAGAGCCTGTCCTCTCGCGATTTTCGTAGCTTACCTACGATTTTTGCAGGACGGCTCCCCACTCCTTCGTAGCCAATCATACTCGCAACAATTTATAGGCGAGTACACACGCACATATACCTATACATATAGATATCCGTTTGTGCGGCTCATTCAGACACGTTACAGGGCTCGCCAGGTATGGTGGGAAAAGATAACGTGGTTTTCTATAAGTTTTCTCGATTTTTCTCCTCATTTCTCATTTTTGTTATAATAGAAAAAATTTAAGAAATTTATTTATTTTATTACTTTACTATATTGCAAAAAGTACTCTGATATTATTAAAATTGTTCAAAGTAAGTCATCTTAATTATAGTGGAAAATGGATTAAAATTAATTAATTTTTTTTAACGTTTTTAAATTAATGAGAAATGAAGTTGTTTCAATGCATAAAAAAGTTATTAAAAATTCGCTGTATTTTCTTTGAACTTAAGCCTGGATTTTACAAACTAAATAGAAAAATATACATAAAAATAAGGTATTAGATTAATGATAATATATATATATATATATTTATAAGGTCAAAGTGTGCTTTTTTACCCGTGAGGGGTATTTAGGTATTTGGGTTATTGGTTTTTTATGCACTATTCTATTAATTAATATTCTCCCCCTTATATCTGAGTCGTTACATATGTTTTATAACCTCAAAACACCAAGATAACACGTAGTGTCACCATAAGTACCGATACTGGTGTTTATATATATACATTCATATATATATATATATATATATATATATAAACACCAGTATCGGTACTTATGGTGACACTTCGTGTTATCTTGGTGTTTTGAGGTTATAAAACATATGTAACGACTCAGATATAAGGGAGAGAATATTAATTGACAGAATAATGCATAAAAAACCAATAACCCAAATATCCAATAACCCAGATACCTAAATACCCCTCACCGGTAAAAAAGCACACTTTGACCTTATAATATTAATGAAGGATTGAAGTTATAACCTCATTCGAAGTGTCGGAGGCCTCCGGCCTCCGGCCTCAGGCACCTCGAAAGACGTTATAACTTCAATCCTTCATTAATATTATAAGGTCAAAGTGTGCTTTTTTACCCGTAAGGGGTATTTAGGTATTTGGGTTATTGGTTTTCTATGCATTATTCTATCAATTAATATTCTCCCCCTTATATCTGAGTCGTTACATATGTTTTATAACCTCAAAACACCAAGATAACACGTAGTGTCACCATAAGTATCGATACTGGTGTTTATATATATATATATATATATATATATATATATATATATATATATGGGTGGTTCTCTGTGACATCGTAGATGAAAAAAATAAATATTGCTATAACTGTGGGAATATGTTTTAGAGGTATCCAGTAGTTCTCCTGAATTTTTTCAGATTTTTTCTGGGCCATTATTTTAAGTTACAGAGAGTCAAAGTTGACATTTTAGCACTTTTTTGCATTATATGCCCATTTTCATGAATTTTTAGCTCCCAGGGGATGCATTTTTCACTAAAAACATAAGTGTGACTTTTTTTGTAAAATTTTCCGAACTTTTCATTAAAAATACTTTTAAAGACATAAATGTATGCTGTCACACTCTTGTAAGCCATTTAAACCTTAAATAGTGAAAATCAGCAATTCTGCTCCGGACTCTGGTAACCTAATACTGTCTAAAAGATGTCTTTTTATAGTCAGAAACTGCCTAAAAATTTCCAGAGTGGGTCTAAATCATTAAGATCACTTATGGTCAAAATATCCGGGATAAGTGCCTGAAATATTAATAGAAATGTATATTTGTTGCCTTATAACGAAGAATCTATTAGCATGATCATTGCAAAAAAATTTGTGCACTTACCTTGCAGTAGTAGAAAACTATCACCACTAGTTTCAGTATCCATCTAATCCCCTGTAAGCTGCTAAAAATACAAATATTATTGTACAAATGTAAAAAATTAATTTTTAAACATTTATAATGCTGAATGTTTAGTTTTACATCCCTTACAAGAATTATAATACTAATCTGAAGGATTACTATAAATATATAAACATCATTATCACAATAACTGAATATACGTATTTAATACAAAAGATATATAAATAAATCGGATATATAATTATAATGAATAATATGATAACGTGACAGTGACAAGTTTGTGAAATCTAAACAATGTATTGCTGAATAATAATAATAATAATGTTGATACTTTTATAGTAATCCTTCAGATTAGTATTATAATTCTTGTAAGGGATGTAAAACTAAAAATTCAGCATTATAAATGTTTAAAAATTAATTTTTTACATTTGTATAATACTATTTGTATTTTTAGCAGCTTATAGGGGATTAGATGGATACTGAAACAAGTGAAGATACTTTTCTACCACTCGAAGGTAAGTGCACAAATTTTTTTGCAATGATCATGCTAATAGATTCATCGTTATAAGGCAACAAATATACATTTCTATTAATATTTCGGGCACTTTTCCCGGATATTTTGACCATAAGTGATCTTAATGATTTAGACCCACTCTGGAAATTTTTAGGCAGTTTCTGACTATAAAAAGACATATTTTAGACAGTATTCGGTTTTCTGAGTCCGGAGCAGAATTGCTGATTTTCACTATTTAAGGTTTAAATGACTTACAAGAATGTGACAGCATACGTGTACGACTTTAAAAGTATTTTTAATGAAAACTTTAGAAAATTTTACAAAAAAAGTCATACTTATGTTTTTAGTGAAAAATGCATCCCCTGGGAGCTAAAAATTCATGAAAATGGGCATATAATGCAAAAAAGTGCTAAAATGTCAACTTTGACTCTCTGTAACTTAAAATAATGGCCCAGAAAAAATCTGAAAAAATTCAGGAAAACTACTGGATACCTCTAAAACATATTCCCACAGTTATAGCAATATTTATTTTTTTCATCTTCAATGTCACAGAGAACCACCCATATATATATATACGTACATATAAGTAACTATATAGATGTATAATTAGTTATAATAAAATATATTTAAAAGATATAAAAACAAATCTTTAGCTCGTTAAAATATATATAATAATATATGTTTGCAAAGCATTTATAGGTTAAGAAGATTTTAAATATTTATTTTTTAATAATTTAATATTGATTTTTAAATAATTAATCATTTATTTCAATGAAAATTTTGTAAAAATAAAAGTGTAAATTTTGTGTATAATTTATTATTAACTGTATAAATATTTGCAAACATAAAGATACATGTAAAATAAAATTATTGTATATAAGAATTGAAAATATTATATAACATGTACTTATATAATATTTTCATATTAGAGTTTACCGTAGGAACTTTCAAAGTAAGAGAGTACATTATTTGTTTGATTGATGAAATTTGTATCGATATTCTGAATCTATTTTCTTTTTGATAAAAAATGAAATAATTCAATTTCCCAGACGAATTTGTTAATGAAATAATAGAAACATGGAAATAAAGAAAACGCGTTAAATTTTCGACAAAAATTTTACCGGTTCATTACATGACCCTCCTAATTTGGAAACTTGCCGTATGGTAACTCTTACAAGACGCTATTAAAATAATCCTCCTGGGGTTTGACCGATTGGTCCTGGACTATATTCTTGAGTCTTTGGAATTTTATACGCTATTGGTTCTTTAGATTGATGCGGTTTGTCCTTTCTATTATGTTTTTTTTCTTTTCTTTTATTATGGTTTTCGGTTTTCTTGTCTTTATGGTGTTCTTTGCTTTTTATTTTGGTTTTAATGTCTCGTTCTTTTTCTCTTTTTTTCCTTTTTGTGAGATTTATGTCTATGTTTATCAGTTTTATGTTTCGGCTTGAGTCGATTTTCTCGTAGCGGCGAACAACGTAGTGTTGGAGGTCGATAATTGTCTGGAAATTCCATTTCCGAAATAACAGGACTTAAATAACGCATTTGGTGGTTGTTTATTATTGCACTTTTCAGGATTTCCTTAACATCGACGATCGTAGGTTGAGATGGAATTTCTTCTTCCTGCACCGGTTCTATGAAGAGTGGGTCTTCTGGTGGTGTTGTAAAATAGTTGTTTAGATTTAATTAGACCTTGAGCTAGTGTCAATGTGGAATCTGTTTCGGTGTTCGTTGCTTCCAAAAATTGCTTAAAATGTTGAATCCCCAGGTTAGCCTTGGACTGATTAGCTGCCATTATAAAACGTTGATGTTCACGTCGAACAGGTGTGTTCTTACCGCCACGTCTTCTCTTCTTTTTGTTCTCTTTAACCAGGACGAGATTTGGTAATGGATTCATTTTTTTTCTTGTCTATATCCATATAAATATATATATGGGTGGTTCTCTGTGACATCGAAGATGAAAAAAATAAATATTGCTATAACTGTGGGAATATGTTTTAGAGGTATCCAGTAGTTCTCCTGAATTTTTTCAGATTTTTTCTGGGCCATTATTTTAAGTTACAGAGAGTCAAAGTTGACATTTTAGCACTTTTTTGCATTATATGCCAATTTTCATGAATTTTTAGCTCCCAGGGGATGCATTTTTCACTAAAAACATAAGCATGACTTTTTTGTAAAATTTACCGAACTTTTCATTAAAAATACTTTAAAAGACATAAATGTATGCTGTCACACTCTTGTAAGCCATTTAAACCTTAAATAGTGAAAATCAGCAATTCTGCTCCGGACTCTGGTAACCTAATACTGTCTAAAAGATGTCTTTTTATAGTCAGAAACTGCCTAAAAATTTCCAGAGTGGGTCCAAATCATTAAGATCACTTATGGTCAAAATATCCGGGAAAAGTGCCCGAAATATTAATAGAAATGTATATTTGTTGCCTTATAACGATGAATCTAGTAGCATGATCATAGCAAAAAAATTTATGCACTTACCTTGGAATGGTAAAAAAGTATCTCCACTTGTTCCAGTATCCATCTAGTCCCCAGTAAGCTGCTAAAAATACAAATATTATTATAAAATTATAAAAAATTATTTTTTAAACATTTATAATGCTGGATTTTTAGTTTTACATCCCTTACAAGAATTATAATACTAATCTGAAGGATTACTATAAATATATAAACATCATTATTACAATAACTGAATATACGTATTTAATACAAAAGGTATATAAATAAATCGGATATACAATTATAATGAATAATATGATAACGTGACAGTGACAAGTTTATGAAATCTAAACAATGTATTGCTGAATAATAATAATAATAATGTTGATACTTTTATAGTAATCCTTCAGATTAGTATTATAATTCTTGTAAGGGATGTAAAACTAAAAATCCAGCATTATAAATGTTTAAAAAATAATTTTTTATAATTTTATAATAATATTTGTATTTTTAGCAGCTTACAGGAGTAGATGGATACTGAAACAAGTGGAGATACTTTTCTACCATTCCAAGGTAAGTGCATAAATTTTTTCGCAATGATCATGGTAATAGATTCATCGTTATAAGGCAACAAATATACATTTCTATTAATATTTCGGGCACTTATCCCGGATATTTTGACCATAAGTGATCTTAATGATTTAGACCCACTCTGGAAATTTTTAGGCAGTTTCTGACTATAAAAAGACATCTTTTAGACAGTATTAGGTTACCAGAGTCCGGAGCAGAATTGCTGATTTTCACTATTTAAGGTTTAAATGGCTTACAAGAGTGTGACAGCATACATTTATGTCTTTAAAAGTATTTTTAATGAAAAGTTCGGAAAATTTTACAAAAAAAGTCACACTTATGTTTTTAGTGAAAAATGCATCCCCTGGGAGCTAAAAATTCATGAAAATGGGCATATAATGCAAAAAAGTGCTAAAATGTCAATTTTGACTCTCTGTAACTTAAAATAATGGCCCAGAAAAAATCTGAAAAAATTCAGGAGAACTACTGGATACCTCTAAAACATATTCCCACAGTTATAGCAATATTTATTTTTTTCATCTTCGATGTCACAGAGAACCACCCATATATATATATATACGATTGTTACAGCAGGTCAGCAGCTGTAATAACATTAAAATAGAACATAAAATTAAATTATTTACTATGGAAAAATAAACACACACAACACTAATTTTAATTACCGTAACTTTTCTAATTACAAAATCTAACTACGCTACTGCTACTTTGTTATACGTCCTTTTTTTTCATTGCACTAAAAAGAAAAAAGTGACACAAGAAGAAAATTACTTATTTACGGGATGTCGGTGGATAGGGCTCTAGGAGAGGATTTGGGAATATCTTTTGTTTCTAAGACCATCAGTTCTTTCGGTTCTGCTTGTTCCTCATGTTGGTGTTGATTTCTTCGGTGAACGAAGCATAAGAGAAATTGGGTTAAGGAGTTCCATACGGCTGCTAACAGTTTTACCGATTAACCATATGCTTGATGAAGAGCGTAACCCTTTAGTATAGTATCGGCTGATGCTTTGATGAATTTGATTATTAGATATAACCCGAGGATACCAAACATTGCGTTTCCGAAAACGAAGAATTTATTCCACAATTTGTACCAAAAAGTCGTGGCCATGTATTCGATGGTGTCTTCGTGTAAAACGTTATGAAGAGAAACGCCTTGGTTTTCGATTGTTTGTCCCGTTATTCTTCTGGTCAGTGTGTTGAGAAGAGCTGGTTGTTCCATGGGGAACATAATTCTCTCTTGAAGGTTGTCCAGTTCTTCAATTGTGTAGATGCCACTGGTTGCTAGTGCTCCAGGGTCCTCGTAGGTCCAATTGAAGGCTACGTTAGGTTCGAGTATTTCTGGTGCAGTAGTTTTTCTCGGATTTGGCGTGAATTTGTATTAACTATCGTTGATCTTGTAGGTTGATGGTATTGCTGCATCGCATGGAATTTCGATTCCTTTTCTCAAGAGGATGTGGGTTTTTGGTGTGAGGAAATACGTTGAATTACTTTTCCAAACTGGTAATTCTATGAAACAATTTTCGGTGCGTCTGATGGAAACTTGAACTAGTAGGCATTTGATCAGCCTTGTTACTTCACCGGTAATGACAGCTATGTAACCAGGTTCTCCCATTAGGTTGTAGGCAAATTCGTCGGGTTTGATGGTGGGGAAGGAAAGTAAATTTTTAAGTACTCTTCTTTCTACTAAACATTTTTGCATAATTATATCGCGGTATAAACGGTCCATTTGCCGGTGGATATGACGTTCTACATGAACGAACTTAGAATTTACATAAGTAAATAAATCTTTATTTTCGGGTAGTGATTTTTTTGTTTGTACGAAAGGGGCTTCGTTATTGCTTGCTTCAGATATGAATAGTTTTGGATGGTCGGTTTTCAGGAACACATAACCACAAACTTGAGTTTTTCCCGTGGTGATTAATGAAAAGGTAAAGTCCTTACCTAGAACTGTAAATAAAGGTTTATGAATCGGTTCGTCCAAGTTAGTGTTTATATGTGTCATTCCTTCGTACAAGACTTGATAATCTTCAAATTTGCAGTTGCTTGATGATGATGCTAGCAGAAAATGCAGATCTACAGCGTCTTCTACTAGTGTCAAGGAAAAGAGAAGGGGTAAACACGCAGATCTAAAGCGTGTTTAATACGTCTTAGCCGACGAATAATAGAAAATGCAGATCTACAGCGTTCTCTATTATTGACGGTGAGACAATTGAAATAAAGGATGGAGAAATTAATATAATGATTAATTTCGCAGAACTAAAGCGAAATTAAATTTTTAGGAGTTATAGTAAATAGTTAAAACAGATCTAAAGCTTCTTCTATTTACCATAAAGGTAGGGAATGATATGAATATGTATATATTGGTATGGGATATACACGGTTACAAGGGTACAAAGTTTTCTACTCGTTACCAAAACATACACGCAGATCCACAGCGTAAGTGCGTTATTGAAGTGAGAGAGAAAGAACTAACTTGAGAGGTGCCAGGAAGGGCTTTTCTCTCTATGTGAGCTATGCATCGGCAAGCAACGCGCTAGAGAGATAGATAGATAGATAATTTATTGGGTTTTTATGGGGTAGAGACCCCGTAAGCACAAAGGAATACAGTGCGTTGAATAACAATATTAATAATAAAATAAAATAACAAATAAAATTAATAATATAAAAGTAATAATAAAAAATAAAAAGTATATAAAAAACAAAAAAAAAACGCAGTGATATAATCATGATAAATTAAGACGCAAAAACGCAAAAAGCAATAGTATACAAAATGATTGAAAATTAAAAGATAACAATTGATAACTTAAGAGCTAAGAATAACAATTAGTAACGCATAGAAAGTAAGCATATAAAATAAGGTGAAAAAAAAATTAAAGATAAATACTGCGACGGTTTATTGCGTGCTGGAAGGTAAGCCTATCTCGCTAACTTCGCTTAAATTGCTTAAATCACTTAAATCGCTTGTAAGGGGACGGACTAAATTTTCGTTTATCACTCTTTCCTTCCATGCAATGGAGTCGAGACGAAGGACGTGTTCGAAGATAAATGATTTGAAGGTGTTAAGATGAGCTGGATCAAATGATATGAAGGGGAATGAGTAACTGTTTAGTGGCAGTGATGACAAATGATTTGTGGAGTGATTCAGTACGAGGTGGTAAATAGGTCAGTGGTTTAGGAGGATGACGGGATGAAAAGCGTTGATCAGTAGAGCTATTGATTCTGATGAAATGATCTGAAAGGTAATGTGGTGAGTTGTGTGCCAGAATGCTGTATGAAAGAGAGCTGTTGAAAAATAGCTGTCTCGACTCCACAGATAACCAGCCCAGCTTTAATCTATAGGGCGTCACGTGGTCGTACCTACGTAAATTTCCCCAAACAAATCTGACGCAAGCATTAAGTAGTCTCTGGAGCTTTAAATTTCTGGTCTGGTCCAAGTCATTGTAGAATGCACAGGCGTAGTCAAAGTGAGGCAAAACTAAAGCTTCGACAAGGTGTTTACGGGTATTCCTGGAGAATGCCCGTCTGTGGAAACGTAACGTACGTAAAATCCCATGCACCCTCTGTGAGATAGATAATACGTGCTTGGACCAGCCCAGAGTTGGCAGCAGCCAGACGCCCAATGATTTCACCTGGTTTTCATAGTGGAGGTAATTGTTCGACAGCTTAATTCGCGGGGCGGTGATAGGTCTATACGCGAGATGTATGCCTTACTGCCCAGTATCATTACTTTAGTTTTATTTATTTATTTATTTAGAGAGAGAGAGAGAAAGAGAGAGAGAGAGACACTATGCCGGGAGGAGCTACTGTTCAACTCGACGCGTGGACACTAGGGTGCGCGTGCGCGGAGCTGGCGGGGGAAACGGGCCCAATATGGCCGCTTCTGAGCTACAAGCAACGGATCGGTTTTACGGAGGCGAGCGCTGCGGAGCGAGAGAGAGAGAGAGAGAGAGAGAGTCGATGCCAAGAAGGGCTCGTACTCAGCGTGTGGGTTTTCCCCAATGCAAGCAGTAGACACGCGTCAGGAGAGAGACGGGACGCCAGGAGGGGCGTCTGCTCTGCCTTACACGTGATGCTTACGAACACGAGGAAAAAGCTGCAACTTAAAGCAATGGGAGAGAGAGAGAAAAAGAATGAAATGTCAAATGCGCAGAGTTAAAGCGTGTTTGACATGTATAAGCAGCAGCGAATAGAAAATGCAGATCTACAGCGTTTTCTATTATTGACGGTGCTTTAAACAAAGGATAGAAATAATTCGCAGATCTACAGCGAGTTATTTCTATTACAGGATTGGGATATATGAAAAAAAATGAACACGTACAAAAATACTGAAATGTTAGTTTTTAAATTATTATATTAATTGCTACTTACAATTGTCCAAATAAAAAAAAGTAAATAAATAAATAAATAAATAAAAAAATAAATAAATAAAAAAATAAATAAATAAAAAGCTCACATTTCTTTTACACTTTATTTTTTTTATTTATTTTTACGATTACAATTAAAAAACAGTATTTAACACAATTAATAAACAAAAATGTATAAAATAGTAAGATAGAAATTTAATTTCTATCTTACAAACCGTTTCGTAAAAGAAAAATCGATAAAAATTTTATGTAATAAAAAGATTAGGTGTTGTTCCTACGGGAGACAACGGAAAAGTGACAATCGTCTCTGCCTATGGACATCAGACAAATCAACCACGAGATGGCATTTTCTCCGTCCTTATATACAGAAACTGAGATTAGGGCTCACCAGGTATGGTGGGAAAAGATAACGTGGTTTTCTATAAGTTTTCTTGATTTTTCCCCTCATTTCTCCTTTTTGTTATAATAGAAAAAGTTTATAAAATTTATTTATTTTATTGCTTTACTATATTGCAAAAAGTACTCTGATATTATTAAAATTGTTCAAAGTAAGTCATCTTAATTATAGTGGAAAATGGATGAAAATTAATTAATTGTTTTTTAAGGTTTTTAAATTAAGGAGAAATGAAGTTGTTTCAATGCATAAAAAAGTTATCAAAAATTCGCTGTATTTTCTTTGAACTTAAGCTTGGATTTTATAAACTAAATAGAAAAATATACATAAAAATAAGGTATTAGATTAATGAATTTATATATATATATATATATATATATATATATATATATGGGAGATTCCATGTGAAGTGATCCAGGTAAAAAATAGAATTTTGTTTTAATGTATGGAATCAGTATAAAACTACTTGAATAGAGTGTAGCTAAATTTTTAGACCTAAATTTCAATTAGTACCAGAGCTGTAACCAATCAAAAAATCGAATTTTTTAAAAAAAATGACTTATTGGCCATTTTTATCACTACATAACTCAAAATCTAACAATTTTTTCTTATATACATTAAATTTGAAAAAGTTTATAAATTTCAAGAAGAATCTGTTGAAATATTTCATTTATATTAGTTTAACACATTGAATATAGTTATAATTAATAAAAACCTTTATAGTAAAAAAAAGGGTTGTACGATCAAAAATATTTTATCCATCCAAGAATCTAATTCATCGATGATTAATTACCTTCAAAATGGTGCAAAGTTTGAGTGCGGCAGAGCATTTCAGACAAAGTTATGGTGTTTTTAGGCAAATTTCTTAAAAAAAGAGAGCAAATGCATTTTATGAAAAAAACAGAGTAACCGTATACTTGCATTCAAACAACATGGCACTATTATTCTTCAATAATACAAAAATATACTATTTAATGTTAGTTACTGATACTTTTCAATCTCTAAGCTGCTCACAAACACAAAGCAGTAGGTATAAGCAGTTATACCTGTTACATAATTGGATAAATATCTGAAACTTTTTATAATTCCAATAAATCCAATTATATAACAGGTATAACTAAAAGTATCAGACTTAAATAACAACTAAATAAAAGTATCAGTAACTAACAATAAATAGTATATTTTAGTAATATTGAGGAATAATAGTGCCATATTGTTTGAATGCAAGTATACGGTTAGTCTGTTTTCTTCATAAAATGCATTTGCTCTCTTTTTTTAAGAAATTTGCCTAAAAACACCATAACTTTGTCTGAAATGCTCTGCCGCACTCAAACTTTGCATTATTTTGAAGGTAATTAATCATCGATGAATTAGATTTTTGGATGGATAAAATATTTTTGATCGTACAACCCTTTTTTTTACTATAAAGGTTTTTATTGATTATAACTGTATTCAATGTTTAAAAATAATATAAATGAAATATTTCAACTGATTCTTCTTGAAATTAATAAACTTTTTCAAATTGAATGTATATAAGAAAAAGTTGTTAGATTTTGAGTTATTAAGTGATAAACATGGCCAATAAGTCAATTTTTTCAAAAAATTCTATTTTTTGATTGGCTACAACTCTGGTACTAATTGAAATTCAGGTCTAAAAATTTAGCTACACTTTATTCAAGTAGTTTTTTACTGATTCCATACATTAAAACAAAATTCTATTTTTTAACTGGATCACTTCACATGGAATCTCCCATATATATATATATATATATATATATATGTATATGTAGTTATAAAATATTGTAAAGGTAAGCTACATACTCTTAAGCGTATGAAGCTATACCTTATAACGAGCACGAGTGACGATCGGAAAAGCTCGTAGATAATCGGGAAAGCCCGCGCGCAAGCCGCGTAAGGACTAATAATGGTCCGACGCGCAAGCTTGCTGAGGAGAGTAGAGAGAGAGAGTTTATGCGAGTCATCGAGGATAGACACGTCGCTGGTAACGCCTTCCTTGCTAATTCGTGGCAAGAGTGAATAATCGTAATTTCGGATTATTGCCCGGGTTCCGGAGTTCACACCGCGATGTTTGTGTGAATTTGTGGAATGAGCGTGCTGTTTATTCGTTATCCCGAATACCGCCCTCCGTTCCAGGAGCGGCCGAGATAAATTTACCGCGAATTCATTCCTTTTATTCGCGGTCCTTTTCAGCTCACGACGTTAAAGCTGTACAGAGACGCGAGATCGGCAAGTGATCTCGCGGTTGTTAACGGACATCGTAACGGTTGGTCGTGCGCGGGGTTCGCTGATTTGAAGCCGCCGCGCACTTTCGGGGCACCGCCTAGGGAGTATAACTAGGCAGTGCCGTAGCAACCGATCCCCTTTTCCCGTACCTACGCGAGAGATCGTACCACGTTACAATATATTTAAAAGATATAAAAACAAATCTTTAGCTCGTTAAAATATATACATAATAATATATGTTTGGAAAGCATTTATAGGTTACGAAGATTTTAAATATTTATATTTGAATAATTTAATATTGATTTTGAAATAATTGATCATTAATTTCAATGAAAATTTTTTTAAAATAGAATTGTAAATTTTGTGTATAATATATTTTACACAATTCATTATTTATTGAAAATATTATATAACACGTACTTATATAATATTCTCATATTCGCGTTGACCGTAGGAACTTTCAAAGTAAGAGAGTACATTATTTGTTTGGGCTATCTATAAGTAAACTTGTAATGCTGAGAAAATTTGTATCGATATTCTGAATCTATTTTCTTTTTGATAAAAAATGAAATAATTCAATTTCCCAGACGAATTTGTTAATAAAATAATAGAAATATGGAAATAAAGAAAACGCGCTAAATTTTCGACAAAAATTTTACCGGTTCATTACACAACATATTACATAATGAGTGAAATCGGTGGTGTCGGGTTGGGGTACCTTCCTTTAAATATTTTCAATACAACGTATTAAGGGGTTAAGCCTGGGTTAAATGTTTTAAATAAATAAACAATTATTATTAGAATAAATTTTTTTTTTAATTCTTACAAATTACCTTTTTTTACGTAATATATATGGGTGGTTCTCTGTGACATCGAAGATGAAAAAAATAAATATTGCTATAACTGTAGGAATATGTTTTAGAGGTATCCAGTAATTCTCCTGAATTTTTTCAGATTTTTACGGGGCCATTATTGTAAGTTACAGAGAGTCAAATTTGACATTTTAGCACTTTTTCGGATTATATGTCCATTTTCATGAATTTGTAGCTCCCAAGAGATGCATTTTTCACTAAAAACATAAATATGACTTTTTTTGTAAAATTTTCTGAACTTTTCATTAAAAAATTGTGTCTAATATACAGAGTACGATTTCTTTCAATGAAAAGACCAATAGGAAGAGTTTAAATTATTATTCAAAGCCAATACACACATAAATGAGATTTTGGATAGTGAAATTGAAATGAAGGTATTATGCAATAGTTTCTCAACGCGATGAAGAAAGCAATAGTTTTCATGGGATTTAATAATTTTATGATGTCCATTGAAAGTAAAGCGTAAGGCAAGGACAGATGAATAAATTATTAGATTATATAAAAAGATTCCAAGATAGACACGGGCGTTCCCAGATTTTTGTCTAAACCTTCCGTAAGGTTCTTTGATTTTTATCTGATTTTTGATTTATAATATACATGTACGTACGAGACTTACTTTACAATTTTAACATCTGTCAATCATCGAGCTTCGTACGTATATGCATCTGAGAGTTAACGTAACTGTATATAACACCGGCACCTGCGAGTCTAGCGCCACATCACCGAGCAACACTTGATACCACTACCTATGTCCAAGGCAATCCTTCGTTCCTTAAAATCGAGATATATATATGCAAGGCATATTTGTTTTGGCCATCCATACGCTTTTTTAAATACGTTGTAACGGAGTGAATCTTCGTCGGGGCCTTGCTCAGATTCCAGGATTCGGTCAGGAAGGAAATTGAAATAATTATACCATAATTTAATTATAAAGGACTAACTATTTATTTAATGTAAACATAACCTATATACAAATAATAAAAAATATAGATAAATGCCGTTTCCAGTTCTGGCTGGGATGCGAAACTTAGTTAGTCTGGAAGCAAACAAATAAACAATACTTAGAATTGCGCGACTTACGAACTTTACAACTCTATCTTATAATTAGATCCCTAAACGGACGCAACTAATGGTTACCGTGTGTGCTCGTACGGAAATACATTCAGGATAATCTACGAGTCCTCACGAGGATACGGTCGGGATGATCCACGTGTCATCACGAGGATACGGTCGGGATGATCCACGTGTGCTCACGAGGATACGGTCGGATTAATCCACGCGTGCTCACGTGGATACGGTTGGGATAATCCACGTATGCTCACGAGGATACGGTCGGGTAGCGGTTACGGATTTGTACCTACGAACGTGTGCTCACGACCAGCTTCCTCTGGCTCCCTGATTCAGACGGACTCGAGCGGTTATCGGTGCGCCTTATATACCTGATATGCAAGAGCGCGCATGCGCAGAACGCGGTTGACCCACTCCAAATGGGATCAATGAACTGACTAGTAGGCGCAGTAGTGGGGGAGCGGTCAATGACACTTGGCTATTTATATCGTCGTCGTTGAACTCGCGATTTATGACGCGTGTTTGTCGCGAAGCTATATTACTATACTACGAGTCTAAAACCTAATTATGAATTATACTTAATGGCTAATTAGTGTTAAATCTAATGATTAATTATATTTATTAATTGGATAATTATTAGACATAATTTGCGCGTGTAATTATTGCACGTCACAACGTAAAGTCAAACCTGATATTTTGTGACATTTTATTTTATATTTATTCTTTGAACCAACCGCATTTTATTTATCATAATTCTTATTTTAAATTTTAATAGTAATGGTTTGTATTAAAGTCATATTACGTATATTATATTTGGTAAACAAAATAATTTGTTAACTTTGTTTATTGTAGAATTGTTTATATTCTTAACATTAAAATTATCTATAAGCTTAAATAACTTTACGTAATTGTTTGCGAAATCATGTGCTTCTATGTGTGTGATATTTACTAAAATCTATTATAATAAGTTGAAAAATTTATTTGAATATTTACAATACACACCTAAGTTAATAATTGATTTTGAAATAGCATGAATTCGATCTGACGAAGGCGAAGGAAAGTAAATCTTGAACCCAGAATTTTTAGCGATGTTTTGTTAGCGTAGTATGCCAACGTTTTCAGGATGTTTATTGAAAAATAACACATTTCCTATAAAATACATAAAACTAACCTCTTTTCGCTGCTGCTCCATACATCTCCTATGTCTACGTCATATCTCACTCGTTCACTCTCTGCACATCGAATTTCTGGCTACGTGCTATTCTCTCGAGGTAATCGGTCTAATCGGCGGACCGTACAGCTCTGGCTCTCGTAGCTCTCGAGAGCCGAGATTCTACATGCGCGCATGCGCACAGCTTGATCTCAACGGACCGAGCATGCCGCGATCGTACGTCGAAAGCGGGGGCCACGAATACGCGCCTCTATGTGGCTCAGCTGGTATCCTGCTGCTTGCTGATATCCTCTTCGCTTGGACGTCGCAGCTGCTACTTCTTTCTGGTAACAGTCATGTTCATTAATCCGCCCATCAATTAAGGGGGGAGCCTGCTTTAGAGGCTTCAAAAAATCGTTTTTTTTCCCTAAATCTCTTCCTAAACTATCCAAGAATATGTCTCTAAAATTTCAGAACGAAATTCGGAATATTTTCGGTGATACAGAAGAAATAGTGAGCAAGCGTCGAGCAGGTATCCGAACGTCCGGGCCGCCCCTCGATCTATTGTGTATATTATAATGGAAAGGGACTAACGGTTCTTCAAAACGGTTTAACTGTTTATAGAAGGTCTCTATGAAGCTATGGGAGGGGCAAAAATGTTATTGTAACGGTATATATGAGCTGGCAACGTCGGCTCGAATAGAGCTACATTTAGCTTTACTGTTCAGTTTAAATTTGTCTCTCAGTACGTGAGCATCTTAAAAATATGGAAACCTATCCGAAAATGAGCAAATCTTCGAGTGAGCGTAGTGCAAGGCCACGGAAGCGCAAATTTTACGGCAATCAATTTGTGACTGTTTCTTCATCGGACGATGGAGAAGCTAATACCAGCCGCAGTGAGCAGAAATTGGCATCGGCGACTACGGACGACATTATAGTTTATCCGTCTCATTGTTACCGCATAATCGAGTTTGTGTCTGTGTTTTTAGCAATTTCGGAGTTAGTTATTTGCAATTTGTGTAAGCAAAAAATAACGTTCGCCGAAAGCAACCATCGAGGTTTAGGATTTAAAATTATTTTGTCGTGTCGCTGCGGTAAACGAGAAATCGAATCCGGACCGTTGATTCACACCGGATACGAAATCAACAGAAGAATTGTGTTCGTCATGAGGCTTTTGGGTGTCGCACGAGAAGGCATAAATATTTTTTGTGGTCTTCTGGATTTATCTCAAGGCATAGGCTTAGCAAAATCGACGTATGACAAAATCGTGGAACATCTGTATACAGCATCGACAACGATGTTTGAAAGTGCGTGCAGAAGTGCTATCGAAGAAGAAAAACAACTAAATGTGCAAAATGAAAGACCAGCTGACCATTTGAAAGTTTCGGGCGATGGATCGCGGAAAAAACGTGGATTCACTACTCTGTACGGTGTAACTACACTTATTGGCTACTACAGTGGCAAAGTGATTGATCTCGATGTTAAAAGCGGATATTGTCATACCTGCACTCTCAAGAAAAATGCGTTGAACGACGACGAGTATGAAGAATGGTATGAAACCCATAAAGATAATTGTTCTTCGAATCACGCAGGCTCCGCCGGAAAGATGGAAGTTGATTCAATCACCGAAATGTTCTCAAGATCCATCGAGAAATTTGGAGTAATGTATAGCAATTATATTGGCGCCGGCGACTCCAAAACATTTCTTGGCATCGTGAACAATAATCCATACGGCGACAAGTGTACAGTGACTAAAAACGAGTGCGTGGGACACGTACAAAAGCGCATGGGTACTCGTCTCCGCAACAAGAGAAAAGATCAGAATCTCGGTGGAAAAAAGCGGCTCACAGAGACTGTAATAAAAAAAACTAACAATGTATTACGGTCTCGCGATTCGAAGAAATTTAAACTCTGTAGAAGGTATGAGAAGTGCAATAATGGCGACACTTGATCATTATTGCTCTACAGATAAATTGCCTCGCCACGACAACTGCCCTGAAGGCGCCGAAAGCTGGTGTAAAAGGCGCAAAGCAGAAGCAAAAAATACTTTGGCTGATTTTAAACATCCACCGCGCCTAATTGACGACGATATTGAAAAACATATTCGTCCTATATACGAGGAATTATCAAAGGACGATTTATTAACAAGGTGCTTGGGTGGACACACGCAGAATGCTAACGAGTCATTCAATTCAACCGTATGGCGCATGACGCCCAAACACCTTCATTCGGGGTTTAAAATAGTCCAGACTGCTGCTTTCATCGCTGGAGGGATGTTTAATGAAGGCTACAGTGCAGTATTAAAAACTATGCACTTATTAGACTTGAAAATTGGGCTCCAGTGCAAAAATTTTTGCGATAAAGCGGACGAGGAGCGCATCACGCGTCAAAACAGGCGCGCCACATTGGAGACCAAAGAGGCCAGACAGCCCGTCGAATGAGCAATTGACCGAAAACCAATTTTTTGAAGAGTCTGAAGGGCAGTTATATGGAGCAGGAATCGCTGATTAGCATATTAATAGGTAAGTTCAAGAAATTTACGATTTTTTGTGAACGAAAACTTTGACACAGCGATTTCACGGATTTCTATTTTGACGATTTTTTCAAATTGGCGAGCAAGATATGAAAAAAAGTAAACGTCCTATCGAAACGGGTCGATAGCATTGTAGTCAGGATTAAATTCTCTTCTGCATTTTTTTTAATCTGCGAAAAAATGTTGAATTTTTCACTTTTTGTTGAATTTTCTTGGTTCACCTATGATGACACTATTGAAAATTAAAAATTTCTTTGGTTATTTGTTTCAGATGAAAATTGCGACCTGCATCTTGCTCGCCACAGAGATGTTCATTAATCCGCCCATCAATTAAGGGGGGAGCCTGCTTTAGAGGCTTCAAAAAATCGTTTTTTTTTCCCTAAATCTCTTCCTAAACTATCCAAGAATATGTCTCTAAAATTTCAGAACGAAATTCGGAATATTTTCGGTGATACAGAAGAAATAGTGAGCAAGCGTCGAGCAGGTATCCGAACGTCCGGGCCGCCCCTCGATCTATTGTGTATATTATAATGGAAAGGGACTAACGGTTCTTCAAAACGGTTTAACTGTTTATAGAAGGTCTCTATGAAGCTATGGGAGGGGCAAAAATGTTATTGTAACGGTATATATGAGCTGGCAACGTCGGCTCGAATAGAGCTACATTTAGCTTTACTGTTCAGTTTAAATTTGTCTCTCAGTACGTGAGCATCTTAAAATATGGAAACCTATCCGAAAATGAGCAAATCTTCGAGTGAGCGTAGTGCAAGGCCACGGAAGCGCAAATTTTACGGCAATCAATTTGTGACTGTTTCTTCATCGGACGATGGAGAAGCTAATACCAGCCGCAGTGAGCAGAAATTGGCATCGGCGACTACGGACGACATTATAGTTTATCCGTCTCATTGTTACCGCATAATCGAGTTTGTGTCTGTGTTTTTAGCAATTTCGGAGTTAGTTATTTGCAATTTGTGTAAGCAAAAATAACGTTCGCCGAAAGCAACCATCGAGGTTTAGGATTTAAAATTATTTTGTCGTGTCGCTGCGGTAAACGAGAAATCGAATCCGGACCGTTGATTCACACCGGATACGAAATCAACAGAAGAATTGTGTTCGTCATGAGGCTTTTGGGTGTCGCACGAGAAGGCATAAATATTTTTTGTGGTCTTCTGGATTTATCTCAAGGCATAGGCTTAGCAAAATCGACGTATGACAAAATCGTGGAACATCTGTATACAGCATCGACAACGATGTTTGAAAGTGCGTGCAGAAGTGCTATCGAAGAAGAAAAACAACTAAATGTGCAAAATGAAAGACCAGCTGACCATTTGAAAGTTTCGGGCGATGGATCGCGGAAAAAACGTGGATTCACTACTCTGTACGGTGTAACTACACTTATTGGCTACTACAGTGGCAAAGTGATTGATCTCGATGTTAAAAGCGGATATTGTCATACCTGCACTCTCAAGAAAAATGCGTTGAACGACGACGAGTATGAAGAATGGTATGAAACCCATAAAGATAATTGTTCTTCGAATCACGCAGGCTCCGCCGGAAAGATGGAAGTTGATTCAATCACCGAAATGTTCTCAAGATCCATCGAGAAATTTGGAGTAATGTATAGCAATTATATTGGCGCCGGCGACTCCAAAACATTTCTTGGCATCGTGAACAATAATCCATACGGCGACAAGTGTACAGTGACTAAAAACGAGTGCGTGGGACACGTACAAAAGCGCATGGGTACTCGTCTCCGCAACAAGAGAAAAGATCAGAATCTCGGTGGAAAAAAGCGGCTCACAGAGACTGTAATAAAAAAAACTAACAATGTATTACGGTCTCGCGATTCGAAGAAATTTAAACTCTGTAGAAGGTATGAGAAGTGCAATAATGGCGACACTTGATCATTATTGCTCTACAGATAAATTGCCTCGCCACGACAACTGCCCTGAAGGCGCCGAAAGCTGGTGTAAAAGGCGCAAAGCAGAAGCAAAAAATACTTTGGCTGATTTTAAACATCCACCGCGCCTAATTGACGACGATATTGAAAAACATATTCGTCCTATATACGAGGAATTATCAAAGGACGATTTATTAACAAGGTGCTTGGGTGGACACACGCAGAATGCTAACGAGTCATTCAATTCAACCGTATGGCGCATGACGCCCAAACACCTTCATTCGGGGTTTAAAATAGTCCAGACTGCTGCTTTCATCGCTGGAGGGATGTTTAATGAAGGCTACAGTGCAGTATTAAAAACTATGCACTTATTAGACTTGAAAATTGGGCTCCAGTGCAAAAATTTTTGCGATAAAGCGGACGAGGAGCGCATCACGCGTCAAAACAGGCGCGCCACATTGGAGACCAAAGAGGCCAGGACAGCCCGTCGAATGGAGCAATTGACCGAAAACCAATTTTTTGAAGAGTCTGAAGGGCAGTTATATGGAGCAGGAATCGCTGATTAGCATATTAATAGGGTAAGTTCAAGAAATTTACGATTTTTTGTGAACGAAAACTTTGACACGCGATTTCACGGATTTCTATTTTGACGATTTTTTCAAATTGGCGAGCAAGATATGAAAAAAAGTAAACGTCCTATCGAAACGGGTCGATAGCATTGTATTCAGGATTAAATTCTCTTCTGCATTTTTTTTTAATCTGCGAAAAAATGTTGAATTTTTCACTTTTTGTTGAATTTTCTTGGTTCACCTATGAATGACACTATTGAAAATTAAAAATTTCTTTGGTTATTTTGTTTCAGATGAAAATTGCGACCTGCATCTTGCTCGCCACAGAGAAAGTGCACACTCAAGGCGCCTCCGCAAATTTCTTGTAGCATGAAGAATATCTCATGTATGGTAATAAAAAAATTTGAGAAAACTCTTCAAATATATAAGAATAAACCCTAAAAGTTTCATTTTAATCAGACATTTCTTTCCTTCCCAATAAAATCCTCGAAAATATCGATTTTTTGAAGCCTCTAAAGCAGGCTCCCCCCTTAATTAGTACGTCATGAGTTTCAGGCGCGAAGTCGACAACGTTGCTGCGCCGCCAACATCGTTACCTGGAGCCACCTCGATTGCTTTGCTCTGCTTCTATTGACGACGCTGAACACTAACAGTTCCAGGTAATTATTTATATATCGATATTGCGCTAGTTTGCATTTTACATCAAAAGGTTATTTATGTATTTACTGTACATCAAGTTTGTACACTAACGGAACCTCACTTCAACTTTGTTTCTCCTACCATACAACTGTAATATTAATATGCGGCTGTAATATTAAGATACAGCTGTATGTGCTCCATTTATCTTTGGCGTCTCATGACTCGAAAAATAATAAGTTTACTAGATGCTGTAAGTTTTTGATACCAATGTGTTAAAAAACGACCATTATCTTTAATTAGTAAAATATCGAAAAAATTAATTTTTTTTTTATAATTTATATTTATCAGTCTTTCCCAACTAAAGCTCTACTTTTGATATAAAACAGGCTCATTTTTCTCGTTGTCTACTATGGTTGGTGGAGTTTCCCAGAGAATGTCTTTTTCCAAAAATTAAACAATATTTAAAAGCGTTTTGTCCTCGATCTCCAGTTTGGAGTCCTCAGTAAGGATCTTGAGATCATATCTTAGGCACCTGTCGCAAGATGAATTGCGACGCCAGTAAATGTTATGCGGCTATTCACATATATATATAGAAAAAAACGACAATCTCCTCAACGAGTATAAAAGCTAAAAGAATTTAGTTATCTTTGTTGATTTAAAAAAAGAGATAATTCATATGATAAATGAAATTATTGATCTTCACAAGCCAAAGAATATTCCTCACAACTCGGTAAGGCGGACTGTATTAATACCAGCCACTTTAGAAACCTCACGGGATGAGTGTTTGAAGACAGACCAAGACAAGCTAAGTCAAAATAAAAAATTTAATTGATTGTAGTATAAAATTAAAAAAACAGAAAAAAAGAAAGGAAAATAAAATTTATTGTATTTCGCCCTGAGTGTGCCTGGTGGGCTCATCAGTAGAGTCCAGGCATCTCGTCTCTAGATACAGATGAATGATATAATATACAAATTTTGAAAACAGCTATATTCCGACGAGGAAGACATGGGGTATATATGCCCTACCGATAGCAAACTTTAGAGAGTGCCACATATTAACAGGTACCCCTTAACGCACTTTCATAGAACTAATGTCTTAATCGTCAGAATATTGCATTATAAAGAATTTTGTGATCAACAATTAAATTTTTTGTGACAATCAATTAAATATTTTATTTTGACTTAGCTTGTCTTGGTTTTTCTTCAAACACTCATCCTGTGCGGTTTCTAAAGTGGCTGGTATTAATACAGTCCGCCTTTCTAAGTTATGAGGAATAGTCTTTGGCTTGTGGAGATCAATAAATTCATTTATCATATAACTTATAGTGTAAACAAGCAATAGATTCACGTAATTTCTAATAGTTGGAAAAATTCAAATTTAAAAAAAAGATATAATATAATTATGTTAACAAATTTAAATAAACAATGCATGACTAATACAAGTAAAAACAGTATATTACATACCATGGCCAGTAAAATAAGAAATGTCTTGGATCACATGTAATGGTCGGCCTAGGCGAAGCCGAAGTGGACGAAAATGTGATCCGAGGCTTTCTTTTTTACTGGCCAAGGTGTGTATACTATTTTTCTGCCCGACGTTGCCGGAAAACGGCACTGCAATTCGCGCAGCGGCCGGAGTGCAGAAAAATATATTATTTTATAATCCCACATTATATCCTGAACGTCTACTCTCAAAATAACATTACTTAAAATACTGTTTGTTATGTAAATAAACAAATAAACACGAATTTAAAATTTTCTATGAATTATAGATTATTAAATATATACAAAGAAAATGTGCAGACTCTCGATACTCTGGATTTAACAAAAACGCCTAGGGAAACAGTACAAAATTTGACATAAGAAATAAATAGTTTAAAGGATAGACTAGAAAAAGGTGCAGCAACTATTTCATTATCTAAAATAATACCTCGCGATTTTGAATATAGAGGCCCCTTTTTCCTACCGACGTTTTATTTCCGAAGTTAGTAGAAACGAGCAAGAAGATACAATAATTATTCCCACGCGCGTAAAACATTATATCTTAAAACCTGCCATATTGAAATACGAGGAACAAAAAGAACTTATCGCGAATAATCCTGTAAATTTTAGTACGCCAACACCGACTAATTGTCCCTATGAACCATTGATTCTAACACCGGATAACGTTATAAGTTCGGTAAGATAACGGTTCGCGACTGAAGTCAAAAAAGAGTTATTAGATCTTATCTCGAGGAACCAAAAATCGTAGAAAGTTTACAAGAAACTGTAAAAAGAGACAAATTTTCAAGGTAACATAAACAAGATTAGAGGCGCGTTAAATATTTTTTCTGCTCCGATCGAAAAAGATACTAAGGAAGCAAAGGTATCAGTGACAGACACAGTAAGAGTAATCGACGATAAACTAATACAAGGCGCGACAGGTTTTATAAATCCCTTCGATAATGAATTAATTTAACGCTCACACGAACCAGCAAACTCTTCTCATATTAAAGACGAATTGTTTAATAAAATTAATTTAGAGGAATTAATAACAAACACTGAAACGAAACCAAAAATATTAGATAGGAGTGAAATTAAAAAACAAATTAATGATAAAACATTTACGTCTCAAATTCGAGGTTTATCGCTAAGGGACGCTTTAGATTTAATACCGCGCTTTAACGGTCATAACATAAATTTATCGCAATTTTTGGATGGATGTAATAGTAAAAGAAATATCACCGTCGGAGTCCAAGAAAGAATTAACAAAACTTATTCGAATGCTTTTATATGGCGAAGCTTTAACTTGTGCGCGCAGAGAAAATTTAAATTCTATCAAATATAGATCTGATTGTTTCAAAAACACTTTCGGATCAATAAAAATGGAGATCATGTTATATTAAAACAGAAAAACAGTGAGATCGTCATTGATTATTTTAATCGGTTACAAGAAATATAAAATGAAATAGTCAAAGGGGCCGAAAGAGAGGGTGGAGTCGCGATAGCAGATCATTTCAATCTCGAACTAAGGCGAGATTGTTTAAAATTCTTGTTAAAAGAACCCAACTTCTATAAAAAAGATTCGTGAACAAGCCCTCGAGGTGGAGGGTAAGTTTGCTTGTAGCGTCCTGGACGAGGAGGCGTCGAGCTGTTAGGATGTTTTCTCGTTCAACTCGAGAAACGCGTAAAATAAATTATATTTCTTTCTTTCTTAAGATAATAACAATCGACGCAATCCTATAAACAGTTCTTATAGCTCACAAAGTCGCTCGGAGAATAGCCGTAATTATAATAGGCCAAATTTACAATTTGGTGGTTGGAACAAGTATCAAAACCAGAAAGAATTTTTTCCCAAATAGAGATAGAGATACAAATGATTCTTTTGTTCGTTATAATAAAACATTTTCATCGCAGTAATTTAACAAAGAAGATCGGGGAAATAATTCTGGGGCTCGCGGTGTGCGCGAGTCGGTTAATTCAAATTCCCAAGAATCACGATTTATAAATAACGAACCGAATTATAATATAAGACCAGCGGTTACTTATTTCCATTGCAGAAAACCCGGGCACATAAAACGCGATTGTTATAAATTATAAATAGAATTAAGGAAAGGAAATCAAAATCAGGGAAAGGCCGCTACTCTCTCTCTCTCTCTCCCTCTCTGCGCGCGCAAGGTGAGTGGCCTGTGGCACCTTATTATTTCTCACTATTTATATTATTGTACTGCCTCTCACACCTGCTATCGAGTTTTCCAGTGCCAATAAATTGGAAGTAAACCGACTGCTGCTTCTACTTTTTAATAAAGTTCTTTAAAGCAGTTGGTTTACCCGCTGTAATCTTACTGAATAAATCTTCTTGGGAAAGTGAGGTTAGGCGTTGGAATTTTTCGCGTGTGCAAAAAGCGTAAATTTTTCTGCGCACATCGCCGGTTATCTACTGTATGGATATCTCAGCGTCTCTGCTGAAAGTGAGGGAAGGATCCCAAGGCTCCCCCACTCTTCTCTCTTCTTGGATATCCCTGCTTGGCTACCTTGGTGTACTCGTATATTATGGCGACGTCGGGAGTCTTTTTCGTGTGCAAAATACGCATCACTAGGAAGGACTACTCGGAGGTTTGTTCTGAGTGTAGCAATATTATGCATACTAATTGTGTTGCGAATATGCCGGGCTTGAGTGTGCGCAAGTGCTACCACATGTATAGAACGAGTCTTGCGGCCGTAAATGCTGGTGCGGATGTAAATTGCGTGAGGGCAGTACCTCCCGGCTCGGATTTTGTAAACGTTGCGGTGAGCGGTGAGACCGTGGTGGGAGCTGTCCTCCCCTCCGCTTCCACGAGTGCCAAGCGCTTGGCCTCGCCTCCGTCGCCATCATTGATCCAGGTTGCCAAGCAACCTCGTGCGACCACGCGTACTACGCTCAATGGAATTCAGTTGGGCAGCTCACTGGATACCATCGCGATGGCGGATGCTCCCCGGCGTGGTTTACTCGTTTCGAGCGCTCTATTTCGGCATTCCCGGAGAAAGTCGAAAATAAAATTGAGGTTGTTGATTCGAAGTTAAATGTTATAAGTGCTGAACTTTTCACGTTGCGCGAATGTGTCAATAACATTGAATCTATAAGGAAAGAGCGTTTGATTTGAACGAGCTGGATGGCCGTATTACACGACTTGAAGATGGTGTCGGAGCTTTGCGTGAGAATGCGTGTGGCCCTGCTTCACAAGTGTCTGATGCTTCCTTGAATTTAAATTTAATTAAGGATGAATGTGAGCTATTACTTTTGGGCTTACCGTTAAATTCTAACATAAGTGATCTCACTCTTCTTGAAAAATTCTTAACGTCATAAATTTGCCGCTTATAAATTCGCAAATTATTGAGATTCGTCCGTGAATTCCGCGATCTAAAAGTGTGGCTAATACCTCAAATACATACGGCGATCCCGGTGATGCCTCAGCAGTGTCTGCTGGCCCTACGTTTTTGAGAGGAATAGTTTTTAAGGTTACTTCGCCTTCAGTGCGCGATACTATAGTTGAGAAGTCATTTTTATTGATGGGGAAAACAACTTTATGTGTTTTTGGAGAGAGAAACGAATCATCGTTATTTATCAGACCGCTTTGGCCAAAGGCAGTAGATGCCCATTGGTCAGTAGCTGTGCGTAAAGCGAAAGAATTGGGGTAGCTACGACCGATAGTTCTAAATTCAATTGTTATTTAAGAAAAGAGAAGAGGGGATCTTTGATTCGCATAAATGCTAAAGCCGACCTCCTCTCCCTTCCTCCTAATCCTGGGAGTACTTCGCAATGAGGGGACGTTAGTCAGGTGAAAAATTCGTTTTCTATTATTTACATTAATATAAATAGACTTAAAACTTATTTTAGTTCTTTAAAAGCATTGGTTTTTCCTCAGACCCACGATGTGATTGCACTTACTGAAACATTTTTGAAGAAATCGGATGCCTCGGATGTTGTTAAGTTATCGGGTTATACGTTACATAGACTTGATCGATTGAGTAAAGAAGGTGGTGGTGTAGCTGCGTATGTTAGAAGCGAATATAAAGTAGTTACGTTGGCACATTCTGATAGACAGTTCTTCAACTCACTGGAAAACCTTTTGTTAAATATTTTAGGTAAATTTTCATCTATGGTTTTGGGAGTTGTCTACAGAAGGCCAACGGCAGCTTATCCTTCAAAATTGTTTGATGTATTGTCTGATTTACTTCCGTCGCATGGCCATGCTGTTATTACAGGTGATTTTAAAATTGACATGAAATCACTGGGAGGTGCGGCAGGCATGATGAGGGCAAACATATAAGCTCTGAACCTTACCCTTATTGACTCGGAACCAACTCATGCGGTCACATCAGTGGGTACATCTTACACATGGCTTGATCTTTTCCTTATTCGTGAGCTGGTAACTCATTTCAAATTTGTGAAGTCATTGGTCCCCTTCGCAGCGGGCCACGACTCTATCACAATTTATATTCAAATTGTTAGACAGCCAACGGCGGTGAGGAGGTATTGGATCTGGATTCTGTTTTTAGCCATATTTTTATTACTAGTTGGTCTTTTCGTTATCCGTTTAGTGAATTTCCAACCTCTAGTCAAAGTGTTTCGCCTAACCAGCAATCAGTTGTGTTTAGTCCGTTGTTGTTTTTAGATATAAGTTCAAATCTAGTTACAAGCATGCAATTGTCTGATTACAGTTCTATTTTTCATAATGTCATCTCTCACAATGAAAATTCATTAATTTCACATACCATGTCATCATCTAATTTATTCGCCATCTCAACAAATTCATATAACATATAAAAATTTTTTATTATATTTGACACAATTGATAATATAATTTTTTTTAACTGTTGACGTAATATAAAAAAATCTTTAATTTAATTATTTACATGCACAATACATATAGGAATTTAATTTAGTGAAAATGACATATAATTTGAATTAAAAATCGCGCCTTTTTATACAGGTATAGTTAGTGTTATAACACATGACTATAGCTGTATATATATAAATCGGCTGTGATTGAATTTAGTCTACCATCTGTGATATTTTCTTCGTGACAACTTTTGCTCTTTTTTTCATGTTATTAATTTTTGTATGGTATTTTAATCTATTTAAGAATTTATTTGATTAATAATGTTGAATTATGGAGCTTTTAAGGAGATAATGGTAATCATCGCAACTATTCAGTTTCTGTGCATATAACAAAATAAAGTTCATTGGTTTTCATTATCCTTGTTTTTATTGTTAGTGCGACGACTCAGTGATACTACGATTAAAAATGTTATGTTAAATACAAATTTCAATGACAAGTAGTAAGTAAAATGTTATAAATCAATAGGCTAAAAAACTAAATTAATAATTATTGTTAATTAATCAAATGTATTCGTTTTTGTAAATAAAGGTATAGCCTGAAGAGGTTGACGAAAAGTCATCGAAACGTCGCCATTTAATTAAATGTATGGTTTATTCACGAAGATCGGAAAACCTTAGTTTGAAATAAATTCATATAACATGTCATCATCTAATTTATTTCCCATTTCAATTAATTCGCATACTTCTCATAATTTTCATCCAGCTAACATTTCTTCATTTCCATTTCCGCATTCATGTGTTTCGACTGACGATGGTAGATCTCAGTCTATCTCGTTGCTGATTTCTCATCTTTCGGCGTCAGCCCTCTCCACATTCGATGAACTAGCACTTTGTAATTATTGGGAACAAGTATAAGCCATGGATACAACTGAGATCAGGAATCTGATTAAATCTAGAAACTCGACATTTAAGATTTTTCAAGTCTCACGACAAATTGATGATTATGAGAGGTACAAGATTTTAAGAAACAGAGTCTCTAACATGCTTGACATGTTATTAAATGTGCAAATACAAATATCCTTCTGAATCCTTCTGATAAACTGTTGAATGCTACGGATCCTAGGGCTAAATAAAGAGAGCCGAAAGGGTTGAGATTGGGCTCTAATTTGGGTTAATCACCTTTAGAATTTTTTACCTCTCAGCAATTGAATGTCCATTATGCATCTGTTTCAAATCGTCTTGCACCACTTCCTCTATCTTTTCTTGACTCACTGTTCCTGACGAATGATAATGATCGTATTACTCCTGCCAAATTTGAGTTTGACACTATCCATCCTAGAGGAGTTTAGCGTGTTCTCGGTAGAGCTAAGTCGAGGGCTGTGGGGACAGATGGGTTATTAATAAAAATGCTAAAACTTTTAGAACCGCAAATAATTCCGCACTTAGTTGAGGTCTTCAATGAGTTATTAATGATTGGTTTTTTCCCGGAATGTTGTAAGCGAACCTTACTTTTTCCGCTGGCGAAGTCGAGCAGGATTCGGACATGCTCTGATACTAGACCGATAGCCAAACTCTGCGAAATCTCGAAACTTATGGAACGATTAGTTCATTTTCAGTTGTCGTCTTATTTGGAAAACTTTCAATTGTTAAATCCAAGACAGGCGGGTTTTCGCAGAGGTCATAACACGCAGACGGCACTTTTAGGGGTCCTGGATGATATTAGAAGGGCTATTAGAAGGGATATTAGAAGATTCCCGCATGATAACAGTCTTGGTTCTGTTCGATTTCTCTAAAGCGTTTAATTCTGCGCCGTATGGGCCGCTTCTGCTTAAACTGTGTAGGTTGGGTTGCACTGACATTGTATTGAGATGGTTTTATCATTATTTCGTAGGTCATACGCAGGCGGTTATGATTTGGGCGATTGTTCGGACTGGCTTGAGGTGAATTCGGGAGTGCCACAAGGCAGTGTACTGGGTTCATTATTATTCTCTATTTTCATAAATAATTTGCCGAATGTGCTTCAATTTAGCAAATGCATGCTCTATGCCTATGACGTCCAGGTTTATTATTCTTTTTTACCAGCAGATTTTGAGATGGGTGTACATCGAATTACACTGGATGCGAACGCGGTAGCATTCTGAACTGTATCAAATGGTCCTGCACTAAATATAAACAAAACAAAGGTAATGATCCTGGGTAGTCAGGCATATGTTTCGCGAGTGGATCTGGCCGCTGCTCCTCGGATTAAATCGTTGGGTGTTTGATTGTCGCCCATCCTGGACTGGTCAAAGCAGGTATTGTTAATGTTGCAGAGGGTCCACGGGGTCTTACATTCATTACGGTTCCATACGAGAGCATTCTCTCAGAGCACTAGAAAATATCTCGTGGAGATGCTTATCATGCCTTACTTTGACTATGCATGTGCTGTTTATAATGATCTTGATCAGGTGGGGAACCTAAGACTTCAACGACTCCTTAATGCCTGTGTGCGACTTGTATGGGGAACTCTGCATACACGTGATCATATAACACCGTATAGATTACATTTGTGATGGCTGTCAGTTGAGTCTAGACGTTTGTATTTCATTGGATCACTGGCTTATAGTGTTATTGTCCGAAATTCACCTCACCATCTTGCTGAACATTTCATTAAAATAGACCACTCGGCAGATCATTTTCGCTATCCTTCTCGACTTCCTCCTAAACCCTTAACCTGTCTTCCTCCACATACAGAATCCTTAAATAAATCTTTTGTTATAACTGCCTCTAAATTGTTAAACTCACTCCAGTTCAACTCATTCATTGCATTTAACTCATCGCACATTTACCATTTCAAATCATCTTTATTTGAGCATTTATTTAGACTTGACTGTTCAGCCTGAGATGACATAGTTATGCGTGAAAACCTTATCGGAATCCAATTCCCTCTACTTTGAGTACGGCAACTCGCTCAACCATCCCCTCCGCATCGCGGTAAGTAAATTTAAGCCAACAAAGTTCAGCTCCGGTCGTAATGCTCGGTACCGGTCAATTAAGATGTCCGGTAAAATTTTTGCTAGATACAGGTGCATCGGTAAGTCTAATTAAATAGTCATAGGTAACCTTTCGCGTGAAAATGGACGAAAATTATATTAAATTGTTAAAATGCATAACTGACCTTTCATTAACGACTTGTGGATTAATACAAAAAGCAGAAATTTTAGGCACCGATTTATTTTGTATCGGATAAATTCTTTGAAACTATAAATAACACGCAAACGGATGAATCGATTTATATAATGAAGGAAATCGAAAATAATAATCGAAAATCAATGCGATATATGGCAAAAACGAGAGAAAACAATGATTATACGAACATGAAAAATTCAACATTTTATAATTATACCGATAGTGACTCAGAAACGTCAAGTAATTTTGAATTACATGAAAATTATAAAACGTCTATAAAATTTGATACCAATCGTATGAAATCGTATGAAATATAAAAAATTAAAATGGCAACGACAAAGACGTATACAATCAGAGAGCAAAAGAACAAGAGTTATACGACGATTATAAAAATGACGGGATAGAAGTAAATCAGATCGACGAGGAGCCGGATCTAAAGATGTATGCAAGTAAAGCAAGTGGAGTTTGTTATGGATTAATGAAGGAATAATGATTACAAATAAACAATGAAAAAGTGCAGCTATGAGTATGTGATGCGACTGAACCATGGATTAAAGAAAAAGTTGATGAAATTTCTGAAAATTATGGTATTAATGAAGTACCATTGTTCGATAGGATGACTGAGAGTCCATCTTGTATTAATTATAAAAATGAAATAAAAGATGAAGAAAATTTATTGGATAAGACAGTTAATAATTGTCAAGTACAAATGAATTATGAAATCGAGGAGGGCGATAAATGCGGACCTCGTGGACATAGAGAAGAATTTGTTGACAAAAAGATGAATTCTCAAATAAAAATAAATTACGAAATCGAGGAGGGCAATAAATGTGAACATCGTGATAAAAATAGTAGTTATATTTGTAAATTAAATAAAAAAAATAGTTATGTCTAGGGAAAAGTTAGATATTCTTCCGAGAACTGAAATACTATGGATAAATGAACAAGGAACTGAAGAATCTAAAAATGATATAAGTAACGAGAATTTAATAAATATGCAGGAAGAAAATTAGTAGGATGAGGACTATAGAGATTTCTTATTGAATGAACGAGTTATAAACGAAAATTTACGAAGCGAATTTGTCCAAGCCACACACGAACACGAAATGAATAACAATTATTTGGTTTATTCAAAGGATCCTATTACTAACAATTTTTATAGTTATGAAAGTGAAGAGGTCGACATACACAACAATTCTGACAATCGATCTAAAGGGAGGACACTTAGCATAGCGGAGGATACAAGTACACATTAATCGTAATGATACAAAGAACCAGGAACAAAGACAATCTATAGAAAATTTAATTGATAAATATTCGGATAGTTTCTGTTCAAAAAGGAGAAAAATTAGAACTTAACAATGTTAAGCCATATAGATTTCCTCACGCTCTCAAAAGCGAACCCGATAAACGATTAAATGAAATGATTGAATGAGACATATATGAACCATCAAATTCCAATTATATATCACCTGTTTTTCTAGTAACAAAGAAGCGTGATAGTCAGGGCAACAAACGATACCGACTCGTTGTCGATTTTCGACAATTAAACGATAAAAGCGTAAAAGATCGATACTCTTTACCTAATATACTAGATATTATCGATCGTGTATTCACCGTTTTGGATTTATGTCAAGGATTTTTATAAGTTCCATTAGCTCAAGAATATTAACATAAAACAGCTTTCCCCTCTTCATTCGGTATTTTTTAAATTTAAAACAATGTCTATGGGGTTGTGCGAATCATCAGCTACTTTTCAAAGAATGTTTCATCGTGTTTTTGAGATCATGCAACGCTAAGAAACATTTTTATTTCTTGAGAACCCAGTTATATTCAAGAACCACAATATTCAAGAGCATAACCAAAGGTTTGAAACATTGTTGCAATGAGTACGCGCCGCAAATCTGAAATTACGGCCAGGCAAATGTGAATGTTTAAGGAAAGAAGTAGTGTATCTGGAACACGTATTATCACCAGAAGATGTGTTGCCGTTTCCAAAAAACTTAGAAACAGTAAAACAAATTCCAATTTCAAAAATAGTGAAGAATATACGTCAATTTTTAGGATTAGCTGCCTATTATAGACGATTTATTGCGAATTGTTCGTGTATTGCCAAGCCATTAAATACTTTGTTAAAGAAAAACGCATCTTTTGTATGTTCCTAAAATTTTTTTGATTAATTAAAACAAATTAATTGTTTTGATTCGTTAAAACCTATTAATGGTCGAGTTATAAGCAACCGATCCGGGAATGATCGGCTGCTTAACCTGATGGCGACTATGTCACGCGCGCCTTCTCTCGTGAAGTGGCTCCCGCGAACCACCGACCCATCTACCCGGGCGGGATTTGTCACGGGAGGGAGGAAAGAGGGGAATACTCTCTAACTTGAACCGTACCAGGTACTCGGGAAATTATCAACGGGACATGCGGGTCCAACGTGGTGCACCACTCACCTTTGTATTCAGGAGACACCGCTCGAAATACGTTGAAACGTCGGGAACGGCCGCGCCAAATCTTTCCGTGAAGCTCTCTTTCTCTCTCACTCCTTTGGGCGAACTGGCCCCGATCTTCCGCGTTTTCCGTGGAGGGAATCTGGAGTGGTGGAGGCGTACGGCTTTGCTCAGCGTGTTGGGTCGGGTGGGGGAAGCCTGTCCGCACCCACACCGTATCACACGCACCCACACTTCTCCGATAAACACGATAAAAAGAGACCTTTATCTCGGCCTGTATCGACACTGTGCGCGCGCTATATCGGTACTGTCAGCTGCGCGTGCACGATTATCGCGTGTTCGTGCGCGCGCCGCGCTGTATATCCTCTTTCGCGTTGCTCACCTGATCGGTTTCTCGCTTACCGTTATACCCCCCTTCCAGATTCCGCATACTCTGTATGTGGATTCTGTCTCTTAAGGAACGGGAAAGAGGGTTAACGATTGAGGTTGCTAACGTTGATCCTCATCAGATGACTCAACATCAGTTTCGGGGACGTATCTTTTCAGATGCTCGATGTGAGATATTTCTTGGTCCCCTTGATCATCTTGTATGACATATGTATTTATGCCTTTCCTACGGATGATCAGATATGGCCCTGTGTACTTCGGGGCAAGCTTTGCCGAGATACCTTGTGCGCTGGACGAGAGGAACCACTTGCGTTTCCACACCAGATCTCCTACCTCAAATTCCGCTGGCCTTCGTCGTGAATTGAAGATTTCGGCTTGCCGGGCCTTACTAGCAGCCGACTGACGACTTGCGTTCTCGTGCAGTCTTGGCAACTGTATGATTTTGTCGTTCCAATTCTGCACTCTCTGGAACTCAAACTGTTGTTGGGCAAGCCGATCTTGCTCTCGACGAGCTGTTCTAGGTACCTCAGATTGGCGACCATAGTTCAGCATAGCCGGGCTCCATCCAGTAGAACTTTGTACCGCTCGGTTTAGTGCAAATACTAACTCAGGCAGCTTGTCGTCCCAGTCCCTGTGCTTACCCTGGATATACGACGCCACCATTGTCCTAAGGGTCCGACTGGTCCTCTCAACAGGATTGGCCTTTGCGTGATGAGGGGGTGTCGTCGAATGATACACTCCCTTAGAAACGAGGTATTCGTCTACGAGTATATTTTTAAACTCGGTCCCGTTGTATAGAGTGACGATTCTCTACGGGTACGATTAGCTTACATGCTTGCTCGTCATCCATCACTTCCTCTAATTCTTTGTCGGGGCGATAGATGTATAGATTGCCTCCGACTAGTTTCCAGTCGGGGAAATCACGAGGTCTGTCGGATACGTTCTTGATCCAGTCAAGGTACCAAGGATCCTCAGTAGTTTGTGCCCACGACATTGCTGCTACTGTAGGCTTGTCGTCTTCATATATACGAGATAGGGCATCGGGAACGTGATGCAGAGCTCCTTTTCTGTGCTCGACGACAAAGTCATGAACTCGAAGCTCTAGAGCCCATCTCGCTAGTCGGCTGGTTGGATTTCTCATATTACGCAACCAGCAAACACTACTGTGATCCGTTATCACTTTGAAGTGGTACCCTTCGATGTAAGGTCTGAACTTATTAATAGTCCAGACCACGACCAAGCATTCTCTCTGTGAGAATGCGACTGGCAAACTCAATGACTCTTTCCTCTCCGTCTATCTCCTGGAAGAGCACGGCTCCTATGCCGGTATCGCTCGCTTCCGTGTGCAGACTGAGCAGTCCATCTGCACTGGGACGTTGAAGAACTGGAGCAGTCATGATCAGGGCCTTCAGTTGCTGAAAGGCTTGCTCCTGTTCATCTAACCACTCATACCCTTGGTTCTTCTTCGTGAGATGGGTAAGCGGCTCGGCAATCGTGGCGTAATCCGGCATACAACGTCGATACCACGACGCCATGCCGAGGAATCGTCGAAGCTGTTTGAGGTTCTTGGGAGCCGGATAAACCCTTATAGGCTCTGTCTTGGCTGGGTCTGGACGAATTCCACCCCTGTTGACCAGCACGCCAAGATATCTCACCTCATCCTGACAAAAGACACACTTGTCTTTATTTACTGTCAAGTTAGCTTCGGTAAGTCTTTTCAGCACCATCTCGAGATATTTCTTGTGCCCTTCAAATGTCTCGGTGACTATAATAATGTCATCGAGGAAAGAAAAGGCATTGAGCTCGAGATCAGAACCAACAACTTGGTCAATCATGCGTTAGAAAGTCGCGCCAGCGTATGTCAATCCGTATGGCATCCGCTTAAACTGATACAGTCCCATCCCCGGGACTTTGAAACCCGTATAAGGGCGCGACTCCTTCTGGAGAGGTATTTGATGGTACGCTGAGTTTATGTCAAGAGTACTAATATACCGACATTTCTTCAGCTTGCGCAAGATATCCTGCATGAACGGGAGGGGGATAAGCGTCTGGCTTCGTTAGCGCATTGACTTTCCTAAATTCAATGCAAAACCGACGCGATCCGTTCTCCTTGCGTACCATCACCACGGGGCTTGACCAACCGCTATCCGAGGGTTCTATGATTTTTAATCAAACATTTCTCGAACTTGGCGGTGCATCTCCTCCTGGATCTTCTCCGACACCGGGTAATACTTCTGCTTTTTGGGGCGAGTTGATCCCACGTCAATCGAGTGCTCGATAAGTTGGGTTCGCTCGCTTTTGGGAGAAGTATTGGACAGCACTTTGCCAACTAGCTCTCGCAGCTCTTCTCTTTCTGCTTTGGTTACGTCCGCTATCCCAGCGGACGAGAGGGTGGCCATACCTCTTATGCCAGCCACTTCAAGGTGGATCTGCTGCTTGCTGTCCTTGAGGAACAGGCGGTCGCTATCCGGATCCAATACGGCTCTGAATGCTCGTACGAAGTTTACCCCTACGTAGCATTCGGCGTCAAAATTTGGTATAGCCGCTACTCTTATTTCACGTGTCTCATTTCCGACAGTGAAAGGTAAGAGCACATGACCGTTTAGCGGTTGGTAACTACCATCCGCCATCTTGACGTGTCCGGCGTTCGCCACAATGAGCTCCTTGACAAATGCTGCGGCGATTTGCAGACCGCTGGGTCCCATCACGGTTGTGGAGCTGCCGCTACCTTAACCTTTGGAGAACCCTTTTTCTGCTTCGGCTTTTACGCGATTTCGGGAAGCAGAGACCCTTCCTCCGTAGGTGGTAGACGATAGACTTTCTCTCCTTCTATCGTTTTCTCCGCTTCCGTGGCGAGGTCCAGCATCTGTTTACTTGAGTTCACTTCCGCTCTCTTGAAGAGCCGTTGAAGCTGTGGCAGCATGTTCCGTTATAGATGATCGAGCTGCTTGCTTCAGTCGGCGTAGGGACTATCTTTCGCCTAATTGCGATGGAGCACGTCATATAGTCCCTAACAGGTTCATCTGGACCTTGAGTCCGTGCGTCGGATTCGGCGATGATCCTCTGCTGGAAACGTTGACTCATTCCGTACCAACGTTTGGCCGAAATCACGAAATCTTGCCAGGAGTGCTACTTATGTTTCTCATTATGGTTCCACCTGGCGCCAGCATCTGTCAGCAGTTCAGAGAGTGATGGCAGTAACTCATGTTCTGACAAGTTGACCAGGATCCTGCAATCCTCGATCCTGGTCAGGAAGGCGTCAATGCTCTGGCTCTTGTCGGCAGAGAACTTAACCTGCCACTTCCTAGCAATGCCGTCAACGTCCCGAGGAATCCTCTGAGATTCGCTTGCATTCCCCCCCTCAGGCTTTGTCTGAGGGGCGCTTGTGCGTTGTTGCTCGCCATCCACCTGCGCCTAACTTATTTCGCTCACGGCAGGACCATAACATATAAATGTGTCCTAAAATTCCACATGGTGAGATTGGTTGGCACCGTCCAATCTCGTGCTTTAAGCGGTTTAAGTGCGCTCGGACGTTAGCTTATCCACCTTCTCGTAAGGTCGTTTACTCTTTGGATAAGCTCCACCTAAGTCAGAGAACGTTCGAGGGCTTCTAAAAGTGTTTCCCTCGTCTGAGACCAATGATAGCCATTCTTCTCTTCGTTCTGGTTGTGGCTCTGAGTTGGTCGCTGATGACGTCGTTGCGTCTAGCTCGACGTCATCGAACTCCTGCACCGTCCTGTGCAGGTCGTCTTTAACCGCAGCGTTCTCCCGCAGTACCACATATATCTGTATCTTTATCTGGGCTAGGTTCATCAGACTCCTCGTCTTGATGTTCTCCTAGCATCTGCAGCCACCTATTTCTCCGTTGGAGACGGCTGCAAACTGCTGTGGCTTTATCCTCCTCCTGGTTAAACTCCTGGGCCAAATAGTTTTCTAATAGCCACTGATAGAGTCGCTCGGCTGTCCTGTTACCGAGCCTGCTGATTTGAGGTTTAAGGCGTCCAGGTGTTGTTCGATTTACTCCCAGGTGAGCGTCTCAATCCATGCGTCTGACTATCGACGTCTTTTTGCTGCGCGGTCATCTTGAGTTGTAGCGTCATTTGTACGTTTAACAATATGTAGCCTCGCTGGCTCAACGCACTATGTGTGTGCAAGGTTATGTGCTGTCGATTATCTAAATTTGGCGTTACTTGCCAAATGTTCAATCCGCGTAACTGGGTTTTGCTTCTACCTAAGCTAACAGCTGAAGCACAAAACCGGATGCTAAAAGTAAGTCCTGTCTTACTTTGACCAAGGAAGTACTACAGAGTTTAAATTATTTTTAACAAATTTACTATTAAATTTTCAATAAACTACTGCCTGGCTATTACCTTGCGCTAAATTGACGGTACTATATAATAAATAATAAATAAATCAATAAATAAATAAATAAATAAATTAAATAATTCAATTTATTGCGTGCTTAACCTCTTGCAAACTTAACAATTGAACAACTATACCGTGCTTGTTAATTTTTCCAATGTCCTTTATCCCGAATCCACACGTATTGGGCGCCAGTTGTTTGTGTGTAGGTGTGAGTGTGGACACCTTTTAGTTCCACGCTCAGCAGCGTGACGACAAAGAAAGGGCTGCTGAGGAAGAGAGGAAGCGCGACGAGGAGCGCCAGCAGCGGCTGTGAGCACCGGCTTCTCCAGCAGAAATCGGATGACACTAAAAGAAGAGCCGCTGAGCTGGAGGCGCGGTTGCAGCCTCAACCCTCCACGAGCGGAACGATCGGTTTAAAAAAACTGAAATGTCCGCTCTGCCGTTGCAAAGGGGTCGTTGACCCGAAGAAATACCCTCGCTTCAAAGCGCACGCCGAGATCAAGGCAGCGCGCAGGATGCAGGGCTGATGGAGGAAATGAACCAACGACCTAACTCCTCCAAATGTAAATATGTGTACATTATGATTTTTATTAAAGTTTTATAATAAAAATACGGTTTACCTCCTGATTATTTATCCTCTTTCCCGTTCCTTGATGGACAGAGTCCACATACGGAGTATGCGGAAGCTGGAAGCGGGGTATAACGGTAAGCGAGTTACCGATCAGGTAAGTAACTGAAAAGAGTATAGAGAAGGATGTGAGCGCAGGAACGCGCGAGTAGCGTGCGCGAGGTGAGGCGAGGTATCAAGTTCGCGCGCGCACGGTGATACAACGTGGTGCAGAAGCCGGTACGACCTTTTTATAAGAAAAAAGAAATAGAGTGTCAGTGTGTTTTGTGTGTGGGTGTGAGCGACTTCTCCCCACCAACCACCACGTCAGAGTGCGGAGTAGCACGTCCCGCCGTTCCATAAAGAAGGAGGATAGGAACAAGCAGCCGTTCCGGCCATTGGAGTGATTGATTTATTGATAACAAAGTTTGTTTGTACCAAGGTTTAACAAAAACCGAATGCCACTAGAGATTACAATATTAATACTGCTATTTTTACACCAAATAGTAAGAAGAAATAATAAACATAGTTATAATAAAGAAGTGTTTCAAAGAAGAATATCAAGATAAAATATAAAGCAAAAATCGCAAGAATGTATATATCTATAAAATAAAATAAAAGCGTACGATGTATAAACTTATGCAGACAAATCTTTTTATCTAGGAACTAAACATATAATTTAATTTAAGGGGTCAAGCCTGGGTTAACTGCTCAAAAAATCGATTTTTTTTTTATTAACTTTTTTTAAAGTATTTCTTACATAAAACATTATCCCAAAATTTGAAAAAAAACAAAAAATTTTTTCGCAAGTTATAATTGAAATAAAGTAAGCATCAATAGACATTATTTCTCTAAAATTATTTTTGCAAAAAAAGACATTTTATTTTAATTTAACTAAAATAATAATTGCGAGGTTTTCGACGTTTACATACAAGTATATTAAACGAAGCAACTATCAAGCGTAGAGTTTGGTAAAGTAGAAATCTACTTTACCATACGATTCAAATTTAATAGTTAATAAATAAATGATTCTTTTTACTCTAATATACTGCACAAATACGTACAGTTCTATTTGAAGTAAATATTGCCTGCATTGATAAAGTATTTACATTATTTTAGTAAATACTCAGTGGATTTTAAATTAAAAGTATATTTTTAACTTTAAATTTTATTAGTTTTAAGAAATTAATTATAAGTTTATACAAAAAACGAGCAGTAAAACAAATGCCAGACTCAAGTAACAGAATACCTGGTACATCTGCTCATAAAAAAATTATCAACATCAGTAAGATCCAACTACGATGCACTTCCATCAACATTGATCCAGATCAAGTAAAAAGTTAAAAACTGATACCATTGAAGAAAGTAGCACAGAAAATAAAATTATAGATATATCACTACTTTTCCCAACATTAGAAGAATTTTTAGTTTGTCAGAATTGTCATGGTACAGTTAAATTTTCTGAAGTTGATGTGAGAGGTTTGGGAAGTAAAATAACAATAACATGTACAAACTGTTTTAAGGTATTTGTTATTGATTCAAGTAGAAAAGTTGGAAAAAAAGTAACGCTTATGAAATAAATAGACGTTAGTGTACACAATGAGAACTCTTGGTCATGGGCATGCTGGTTTAGTTACTTTTTGTGGAAATATGGATTTGCCGAGTCCAGTTTCTCACAGTAATTATGACATTATTAATACAGAGATAAAAAATGTTTGTAAAGAAGTTGGTAAACAGTCTATGAAAGCAACTGTCAAGCAAGTATATGATTCAACAAGTCAGAATTGCCATATAAGTGTATCAGGTGATGGTTCTTGGAGGAAGCGAGGATTCAATTCTCTTCAAGGTGTTGATACTGCATGAGAATGAAAAAGTAATTGACATTCCTCCAAAGCAATATTTTTGCAGAGCATGTGAATTGCGACCAGAAGAAGAAACAAAAGAATATAGAGAGTGGTACTTTACGGCATGAAATATACTAATTATATTGGAGGTTTGAAACACTTTCACAAATAAGTACACATAAAATAACTTCAACCACATAATATCGCACTAAGCACAAATACACTGAGCATAACAAAACACTTGTTTATAATTTTATCTGTATTCTGCAAATATTGTATATCTCAGTGTTGACACATTGGTTATGCTGAAATGGAGAAACAAAGAATCAATTTCTTGACATAAACAAAATATAAATTTAAGGTTATGCAAATACTTATCTGATATAATTTGTTCATGCAGTTTTATAAACCACTAGTTTTTTTTACTTATTTTATTTAGATATTATATAATATAATATATATAATATATAATTCTACTTGATATTATAATAGCTTAAAACTGAACTACAAACGTGTGGCTGGTGCACACTTCCATTAGCAGCTGTAACACTATCTATGCCTCTCTCTTTCTCTATCACCTGACAAGGCTATTCGAAAAATCAATAATCTTATGGAAGACTTGTCATGTGAGAGAGAGAGAAAGAGATATTGTACACAACTGTCAAACAGTATTTGTTTTTACTGCATTCTTTACATACTTTTAATTAAATTTAATGCTTATAATAAAAATTATAATCATATAATATAATATAATAATCATAGTATAAATATTATTGTATAAAATAGTCATAAACTATATATAAAATAATCATGTATTAATATTCAATAATAGCTAAGTATTCTTTTAGTTTTAAAAAATTTTATTCCTCTTTTTATAAAGAAACTGATTCTTGAAGTTGACTTTCTGTTATTTTAGATAATACATGTATATTAAAAAAATATACTGAGTATTATATTAATAAAACCAGAAAAAAGTCACTATAAACCTATTAAATATACATATTATTAAGATTACACATACAAATTGTACGATACCTGAAGAATATGGTATTAGAATTATAAAATAAGTAAAACTTTAAATCTAATAAGTGAAACTTTAAATGCATTTATCTCATTAATGCTTTTTTAATGATTTTAGCTTACTTGCCGCAGGATATTTCAGAGCCAGGTTGATGAATCACTTTGAAATTTTGGGGAAACTTTTAAAATATATATTTCTACGGACTTATGTTGCCCAATTTTCAAAAAGATAAGTTTTAGGTGAATGTTATGTACGTGTACGTACATAACATTCACTATTTTTCTTGTTATTATCAACTTTTATATTTAATACATTGTTATTAATTTTTTTTCAGAAAAGGAAAAACATAAGTCTGTAAACGTATATTCCATGAACATTTTAAGCCTTATTAGACATTAAAAGATGTATTCAATGCTTCAATATCCTACGGCAACTGCAAAAATTAATCAATTTTTTAATATCATTATAAGTTTAATAACCAGGATTAAAAATGCATTATAAACATTTTTTATATTGATAAATATAATATATAATACATATATATTATGTAAAAAAAATTAATATGTGAGAAGAATTAAAAAAAAAAAAATTATTCTAATAATAATTATTTATTTATTGAAAACATTTAACCCAGGCTTGACCCCTTAAAAGGATTACATAATGCAATTGTAATAAATAGTAATACATAGTAACAGGATCATATATAAATAAATGAATTAAAACACAAAATAAATAAATCAAATAAATCAAATGAACTACAGTAACATTGCTTAAAATATATCGATCATGTGTTGGAGTCTTGAACACTGTGGAGAAAGTTAAGTATGCTTGATTTGAAGATCGGAATGCTGGGACTTTCTCTAATATTGCTTGGTAGTTTATTCCAGAGTTCCATCGCAGACAATATGAAAGATGACTTATATGAGTCTCTATATGCAACCGGAATTATAAAAACGTTATCCAAGCGCCTTGATCTACGACTTTCATCACTTTTAAATTTCAAACCGTCATATAGATAGCTCGGTCTCTGAGTTAATAATAATTTATACATAAAGAGAGCAAGAAAATATGTGCGACGAATTTTTAGAGAAAACCAGCCTAGTCGTTCATAATACGGTTGTAAAGCTGTATCTCGTTTTAAATGATAAATAAATCGTATTACAGAATTACACAGCCTTTGAAATTTAACCTCCAGATACGATGGTAGGTCATTGAACACAAGACAAGCATAGTCGAAATGAGGGAAAATTAAAGCCTTAACAAGCAGCAAACGAGCTGTCTCCGGTAAACGGTAACCCCTATATCTTAAACGGTATAATACTCCATGCACATTCGAAGATATACGCGCCATATGTGCATTCCACGAGAGGTCACTAGTCAGGATAACACCCAGACTCTTTACCGAACTTGATAGTGCAATTTGTGAATTCTGAAGAAGAATTGGGGGGATAGGTGTATCCATCAAGCGTAATGACATCTGTGTAGAAGCAAAAAGGATAGCCTTGGTTTTACTGATGTTCAACTTGAAACCATTGTTGGCTACCCAGTTTGCTATCGACTGAATATCACTATTCAACTCAGCAATTGCCTGATTAATAGATGAAGGCCTACACTGCACATATATCTTCAAATCATCCGCAAACAACATAAATGTAGAATATTTAACAACTTTGACAATGGAGTTAACATATATCAAGAATATTATGTGGCCAGGAGTAGATCCTTGTCGTACTCCTGATGTTATTGGTAAAAAGTTGGAGGTTGAATAATTCAGATTGAGCACAGCCTGCATACGGTCTGATAAATAAGAATATAACCACTTCATTGCCAACGGAGAAAAGTTCAATTCTTTAAGTGTAGTTAAGAGAATAGTATGATCGGTGGTGTCAAATGCTCGACTCATGTCAAAAAATACCATAAAATTTACCATACCATGCTCGAATCCATAGCGAATATCATCTGTAACCTTCAAAAGGTCTGCCTGAGTACTAAAGCCGCTACGAAAGCCCGATTGATATGGAGAAAGTAAAAACGTGGATTCAAGATCATGTGTTAATTGACCGGCAATAATGCGATCGAATACTTTGGCAAAATGGGGGAGCTGTTGTGATGCTGGTTTTAATTTAAATAACATAAAAAAAATATTATGTAAATAAAATTATATCCGGATTCCCAACATCATCGAAAAGAAAAACAATTATTAGTTTATTAGTCCTGATTACCCGGTGGACTCACCCAGAGGAAGTTCCGTTGAATAAAATAATAGTTCCAGATAACTATTAAACCGCGTAACGAATATTAACACCCTTAACAAAATTTAGATATAACTAATTATATTACGGGATCTAATAATAGATCCCGTGGCACCACTAACCACGAGAGAGAGAACGTTAATTTTTAAATAAGTAAAATAAATAATTTGACTAATTAATAACGCGCACTAATTACTTAACACTGTCCCCACTGATATATAAATCACTTATTACATTAATAAATAAAATAACTCACCAAAATATAGAGTAATTATTGGAAAAAAATTATAACAATCTGATAAAATATATTATAGATATATACGACTGTATTTATCTGGTTGATTTCCTCCTTAATCTACAATTCCTCCTTAATTATTTTCAATCCTCCTCAATAATACTAATAATAATCTGCGATCGATAGAATCAGAATGCTGAAAAACACTGTACTTTTCGGTGGGTATAATCAGAATGGCGATGATCCGTTTTTCCGAGTCACGCCAAACTTCTTCCCCGATTTTCCATCTCCCTCAATCTCCTAATATCCCTATCTGTTCTCTCTCTCGTTACCTGCGAGGGATACGGCAATATTATAATTCTCCAACCCTTCCGTATCCGTCACAGGTGTAATGAAGCTACCCGTATTTACCCCACTATAAATAAAAATGACAACTAATTTGCATAAGTTATCATTGTCCCAACTAGTATTTCGACTTTCCGTATTTAAGGTAATTACAGTCATATAACGTAATATGCTGTTATATTTACCCATACGGAAGTCTTATTCTCTAATAAAGTCATCTATTGATTGGCTCAATAGATCACTAAATTATTCTCTAGTTAATAGCGCTAAATTCAAATATACATTTATCTCCGTACTCTTATACACATGTTCCCCCACTATCCGCGTTCCAAATTCCCTATACTATATGCGCGCGATCCCCGTATCGATACGAGCGCGGACCGCGTGTTCAGTGTGCGCGCGCTTGAATCTAGATCGATTCAAGATGGCGACAACTGAGCGCGGGCCGGCACGTAAACAACGTGCCTCGCAACCGTTTCCCCGGGTGTGCGCGATCCCCACCGGCGGGAGTAGTACCCGGGTACTACCGCGGAGTGGTGCGCGTCCGGAGGTGCGCGTATACCTCTACCAAGGCTCTACAGGCGACGCAGTACACGGCGAATCCCTCCACAACACCGATGTCAACAACCGCTCACGGAGAGAGTCTACTAAGTATATTATATATACTCGTAAGTGTTTTTCCCTATAATTGTTTATAATAATTAATTAGATGTTTTTATATAACCTATACTTCCCTTTTAACAATCCTCTTTCTCCTTAACACGTAACACTCCTTACCTTGTTTCTTCCCAACTAACAATATCTATTTATATTTATTTAATTTATTATCTATAAATTATTATTACTAATTCCACCTATTCCTTATCCCTATTAATACTTGCTTATTGTAATATTTAATCTATATTCTCTTCTTTCTCCTTTTCCAATTAATAATCTACACACCCATCCGTTATCATTTTCCTTACATCTCCCTACTTATATTATTGTTAATATTTATAAGCTCCCTATATAATTTTCCATGATACCTGTCCTTACTAGTAATTATTTTATTTAATAAATATCCATATTAATATATTTCTCTTTTTCAGATGCAGCGTGCCAAGGAGTACCTGTCACCGAGGGAACCCAGGACACGCTGATCCAAGGACCACCTACTAGACCTTCGCATCAACTCAAGAGGACAACTAGGTAAGTACAATTCATTAATATAATGCATCTATGTAATAATTAATACTAATAATATATATATATTATTTTCAGGAGGCCTCGGTGATGTACCCACATCACATTACCCCCCCCCTAAACTTTACTTACTCTGGTAAGGATAGTTTACTCCCTAAATACCTCCTGAATATACCATGGGGCAGGACAACACACTCACAAAAAAAAATAAAAAGAATAAAATCAACTCACACTGGAGATCCTCTTCTTTCCTCCTTAATAATTCACGGCCCTACTAATTTGTAGGGAGACCACCACTAACTACCCTGCTACCTTATGTCCTTACTATCTAACTTAATCCCTAATCCCTAACCTAACTAAAATTAATAATAAATTATTATTTGTTGGGGTCTGGCACGAAAACCGACCGGAGGATAGCATTCCTGATATCCTCCGGAAGATCCCGCACCTCCCTCAACAATCTCAGGGTCTGTTCCGCGTTCCCCCTTGTTGCTCTCCCCAATTCCTCCTGATTCCCCTCTATTTCCCTAACTCCTAACGGTTCCCGTTCTTCTAATCCACGCGGTGTCCTGACCCTCTCCCTCCTAACACCCCGGACAGGTGATCTTGACCTCATAATAGCCGACGAAGACGTCCCTACTACGCTACCATTTTCCCTCCGTTCCTCAAATTGTACCCTTATGAATTCCCTATGCACCCTCTTACATCGTGGGCAATTTGAGAGGTCTACCCCCCTTCTACCGCAGTTCCGGCAACATACAAAAATAACGGGATCGCGACATTGCAATTGGCGATGGCCTTTCCTCCAGCAGTTAAAGCAGGAGTAAGGAGGGGGATCTACGGATGGGTTGGTTGGAATAGGATCCAACCCCCCAAACATAGCTCCATTCCTCCTCACTGGAAGGTCCGGCGACCCTACTGTTGTTTCCGGTAATGGAACCGGTGTTCATTTCACCCCCCTGTTCACCTGTCCAGTGGTTTCCTTATTTCTAGCCTCTTTCCGTTCCTTATCTCTACCTACTTTGTTGATAAAGTCCCATAGGACCGTGCAGTCCTGGGTTTCCGTCCTGGTCGGAGGCCCAGGCGGAGTGGGGGATCGGGAACGGATCAAGAATCGTGGCTCATAATCGTCGAGCTGCAATTGGCGACGAGGGTTGTACGACTTCTTCTTATTTTTCTTACTCTTCTTGGTCTTGACAACCCTCGGCGCCTCCTGCACCTCAACTGGAGCCGAATTCCGAACCACCCCCGACCCGCAACTCGGTCCAGCGTCCTCCAAATCCCATTCGGGAATATCCCAGGACGGCTTTCGGCTTAGGATCGGCAACGACCACGAGGGAGGGGGGGTTGGATGGTCATCCAACCAAGCGTTGATTTCCGCCACCTCCTCATCGTGGATGAGGAGGACCCCCTCCATCGCCGGCGTCAACGAAGTAGTTGCCGAAGCAACTGACCCAACTATCTCTAAATTTAAGTTCGGTCTCCCTACTAGTGGAGCCTCCTCTGTGGCCACCGATTCGGCGACCACAACAGGACCCTCCACCTCCATTAGTTGTCCGCCGTCGGTGGACTCGCTGGCTCGCCCTTCCTCCTCTTTTCGGCGCCTATCCTCATTCGCCAACCACTCCTCCTCACCCGCCGTGTTGTACGACCATTGCAATGGTAATACCGGCGGCTGAGGAGAACGGATGGCTCCTGCCCCTTCTACTCCCTTTACTTCCTGTCCGCTAGCCATTTCTACAAAATATATATATTTTTGTCACCCTATGATTCCCTACTACCTTTTACTCCCCTAGGGGGAACATACCTGATCAGATCTTTCACGTGCACCTTATTTATTTTCCCTTTGGACTTATCAGTCCTATCAATAATATACACGGTGGGCGATAATACTTCCATTATGGTGTAAGGTCCTTCGTACTTAGGACACAGTTTTGCCGAAAACCTATTCGCGGCGTTGGACAAATAATGAGTCCTACAAAGTACCCTATCTCCCGGGAAAAATCTGACGTCCCTCCTACCCTTATTAAATACCTTAGCTTGTTTTTCCTTCGCCTGTTCTATATGCTTGGTGACAATATCTCTTAGTATATCTAACCGTTGTACCCTATCGGCCCAAGCTTTTTCATCACCCTTTTGAATTAATTCTCTCGGTTCTACCTCCCTACGTAAACTTTTAACAGGTCTGGGGTGTCTCCCATAATTCAGGAATGCGGGTGATACTTTCAAAGACGATTGAATCGCGGTATTTATCGCATGCCTAAATTCACTAAGGTGTTGATCCCAGGTCCTGTGATCGTTCTTAACAAACGCCGCAATCATAGTTTTCAACGTACGATTGCTCCGTTCTACAGCGTTTGCTTGAGGATGGTAGGGTGGAGTGGTGACATGTTTAACCCCATATTCCGCTAAGACATCATTCAAAAATTTATTCTCAAACTCTTTACCATTGTCAGTAAGCAAATAGTCAGGAGTCTCCCACCTAAATAAGATCAATTCCTCAAATGCTTTTGCTACTGATTTACCATCCGCGGTTCTTAACGGTTTCAACTCTATCCACCGAGTAAATAAATCTTGGAAAACTAACAAGTATTTACACTGACTCTTACTAGGTGGAAACTCCATCATATCCGCTGCCACCACTACCCAAGGTCTCTCAATCACCCTACTACTAAGCAATCCTTGTGGGCCTAACTGGGATACTTTATATCTCTGACAAACATCACACCCTACTACGAATCTATTAACATCGTACCATACTCCTCTCCAATAATAGTCCCTAATAACCCTGTCATACGTCTTTTCTACCCCTAAGTGACCCGCCGAGGTTTCGCAATGCGCATCCCTTATTACTCGCTCTCGCTGTTCCTCTGGGACCACTAATCTCCAATCTTCGTCCCTATTTGTGACCGGGTCCAACAATGGATCGTTACGGTACCTATATAATAGACCGTTTTCTACTCTCCATTGCTGGTAACGGTTAGGAAATTGCTCGACGTTCTTGAGCATATTTAAATACCAAGTGTCCCTAATCTCCTGAAAAGCAGCCACTGTATCGACCTCACCCGGATACATCCTAGAGAGTGCGTCTGGGACTTGATTGAGAGATCCTTTTCTATGGACTATCTCAAAGTCCCATTGTTGCATCTCTATAGCCCACCGAGCGAGACGACCAGTAGGCTCCTTAAGGTTCCGCAACCATTTCAACGCACTATGATCCGTGATTGCGGTAAATGGATATCCCTCTAAATATGGCCTCAACTTCTTTATAGCCCAAATTAACGCCAAACATTCCTTTTCCGTTGTGGAATAATTCCTTTCCGCGGCCGACAAAACCCTACTAATGTAGACTATGGGGTGCTCCCCGTCTTCCTGTTCCTGAGTCAGCACCGCTCCCAGTGCATAATTACTTGCGTCACACTGCACTTTGAACGGTTTGCTGAAATCAGGGCGAGCAAGAACAGGTGCAACAGTCAAAGCTCTCTTTAGTGTATCGAAAGCTTCCTGCTGCTCCTCCCCCCATATCCATTCTTGTCCCTTATGCAACAACCTTACTAATGGTATTTTTAATTCGGCCTCATTCTCAATAAAACGCGAGTACCAGGCGATCATACCAAAGAATCTTCTCAATTCCTTGATTGTCCTGGGTACTGGATAATTGACCACCGGAGACACTTTATCTGGATTTGTTCTAAGTCCGTCCCTATCTAAAATAAATCCTAAATAAGTCACCCTACTACAACAAAATTCGCATTTGTCCCTATTCACCGTTAACCCTGCATCTAATAATTTCCGCAATACCAAATCCAGATATTTCAAGTGTTCCTCGAACGACTCGGTGACGATGATTATATCGTCCAGATATCCGAAAATAAAAGGTTCGAATTCCGGACCGAATATCGCATCGATCAACCGCTGGAAGGTCATGGGCGCATTCGTCAAACCGAATGGCATCCTTTTAAATTGCCATAGACCCGATCCTGGCACCGCAAAAGCCGTATATTTTCGACTAGCAGGCGCCATCTTAACCTGAAAGTACGCCTGCTTCAAGTCGATTTTGCTAATATACTTGGCCTTGCGAATTTTATCCAGAATCGAATCCATTTGTGGCAAAGGATACGCATCCCGTTTTGTGACCGAGTTCAAGTCCCTATAGTCCACACAAAATCTAATTGATCCGTCGGACTTCCGTACCAAAACTGGTGCACTGCTCCAGTCACTTGCCGATCTTTCTATAACTCCCAACTGTAACATCTTCCTAACCTCCTCATGAGCTGCCTCCAACATCTTGGGCGAGATGCGCCGTGTTCGATGTTTGATTGGAGGAGCTCCCTGAACATCAATTGAATGTTCAGTAAGGTCGGTCATTCCTAACCGATCGGCGTTTATGTCTGGAAGCAAATTGTGCACCAATTTTTACACTTTGTCCCTTTCCTCATCCTGTAATTCAGAGATGCCAGCGCATTCCCCGAATATTATAGGATGGTTTGTCCCTTTCTCACTACTATACGACCTCCAAGGACCTTCACTAACACGCCACTGATCCTGTCCTAATCTATCATCGAAATTAAAAAGTTTGCCGAAATCCATCCCTAATATCATATCCGATTCCAAGTCTTTCAATGCCCTGCAATTAATTTTCCCTACATGTCCGTCAATCTCTAAATTGATTTCTAACGTCCCTAACGCCCTCACTAATCCACCATTGACATTTTTAATAACAACATCAGAGGACTTTAATCTATCCTTAAACTGTTCAGCTATCCTTGACCCTACTAAAGACAATGTGGAACCAGAATCAATTAACGCCCTATATTCCTGTCCTCCTAGAACAACTTTCAAATAATGCCTATTTTCTATGTTAGATACTGATACACCTTGTTTCGGTTCAGTTGATCGATCTGGTGTCTCCTTGTTGCCAAGGAAGGTCTTTGGACTCTTTTCTTTTTCTGTTTCCTCATTATCCCCTAAAAGCAACTCTACACCCTTGTTAATCAAATTTAGTCTATCGTAACCCCTAATCTCTTGATTATCCTGTGACCTTCCTTCGCTAACTTGAGTCCCGCCACGATCAACTTTCCCCTTTTTGGCTAACAATTCAATATCTATTCGCTTTGCTCCCTTTAATAACTTATCCTCAATTATTCTAACTCCTGAATCATTTTCTGGATCGTCCCTACTGATCGACCGTAAATTACCCTTAGATCTTGGAATCGCACCCTTAGACCTATCTAACTTCCCTACATTTACTTTGGGAGACACACCCTCTATATTGATCCTATCAATATTCTCCCCCACCCTTACTTCTAAATTTACCTCTGGGAAACAGTAACTTGGTAACGCCCTATCGGTCCCTACTGCCGTGATTCGAGAGTCAGGGGACCTTTCTGAACTCCCGATTTGCCGTTTCCCAACATCCCCCTAAACTGTGTACAATTCGGACAATCGTCGAATGTCGTCCCAACTGTTTTACAAACTTGACATGCTAACCCCTCAGTTTTGCGAAGGGAGCAGTTTCGTATGTTATGACCCGGTTTTTTACAAAAATAGCACCTCCTATTGGGACACTCGGAACTCCTATGCCCTACCTTCTGACACTCGAAACACGGACCGTGAAAAGCTCTATTTTCGTCCCTATTTCCATTACTAACAAATCTATTCGACTCCCTAAATTCCCTATTATCTGGTCTATTCTGCCACCTATTCGACTGAAAATCCCTACTATCGGGTTGATTCTGCCACCTATTCGACGGAAATTCCCTACGATTAAAATTCCGATCGTTATAATTCACCCGTTGGCCATCAGCTGGTGGTCTTGACCAACCAGTCTGTTGCTGTACCGGTGGTCTCGCATTTTGTGGTGGTGCCTGCTTGGCCACAACCATTGCAGCTGTGATTGGCTGCTCCTGCGAATCCACCTGCACTTTAGCCTTAACCGCGCTTTTACTCGACCCTTTATCTACCTTCGTCGGCTTCAGCTTGTCTTTCGACCCAACTACACCCTGTTCATTTTCTTCCACCTTAGCCACCTTACCCTTTACTCTCGGCCCTTGGTATGCGGCTTCTGGAATCCAAGTCCTTTCCTTAGGTGGCGGAGGAACGTAACGGTTGTCTAATTCTTTCTTCCGTTCGTATTTTCTCCCCCACTTCTCAATATCGTCCAAACTATCGAGATATTCGTTTTCCATTGCCTTCCGATACTCCGGCAACAGATTACGGAATATCAATGGAACCAGCTGACATTCCGACGGAGGTTTCTTAAAATGCCCTACTATAAGTCTAATGCACGATAAATAACTAGCTATATCCTCTCCCTTTGCTTGAGTCCTTCTACGCAATTCTTCCATGATATCCTCTCTATCTAATATCCCCATGAATCTATGTCTGAATGCGCGTTTAAACTCTTTAAGCGTCTTAATCTTTTCCTTTACTGATCGAAACCACCTAACCGCGGTTTTCGATAGCGTACAAGGAATCGCGCTTAGGAACTCTGTATCAGAATACGCTGTTCCTTCATAGCAATCTTGAAGTTGAGCTAAGTACTCCTCCGGACCCTCCTTACCTTCGCCAGAAAAGTGTATTTTCCAGTTTTGCAGCATTTTAACACACTGCATACTGCGCAACTGATTCACCCCTCTCTGACGTTGGCTGGTCTTATTAGACCTCGGAGTTTCCCAGACTCCCTCATTATCACTATTTCCGCTCATATCTGTCCCAACTAACTCCCTGTCCTGATTCTGATCTACCTGTCTACGCATTAACTTTTTTTCTTTATGGACTCTCCTACTTTTGCATATTTCCTCTTCCGAACTACTACCTGTGTCGGTTTCCTCAACGTAATAAATTCTTTTCCCCTTATTATATAAAAACTCGCCCTTTGAGAAACCTAACTTCTTTGGCCCTAAGTTATTACATCGCTTGGGAGTAGATTCTCTTTTTCTCGATCCTAATTCGTCCGCACTACCATTTGTCGCTTTACGCTTTGATTCTTCTACTAATGAATTCTTTAATTCACTATATTCCACTAAATCTCTACTATTATTAATATCTCCCTCGGTTTCAACCCTTTCTGGTTGACCTAACTCTTCTACCTGTTTGCTAGCTTGCAAATTTTGCAACCTTGCATCTACTATTTTAATTAACGCGCTTTCTAACTGATTACCCATAACCTCCCTAATAATGTCGGTTACTAATATCCTCAAACTCCCTACATCTATGTTACTCCCTACTACTTCACTTCTATCCGTAGTTACCGTTTCCTTTGATTTCCCATTCGATTTCTTACGCGCACCCGTTTTCTCCTGATTCTTTTCACTAATCTGAGTCTCTTTCCCTACTTCCACTACTTCCTGACTAACACTTTCCATTATTTTGTCTTCACTTTCCTTTACTTGTTTCCCTTTTCTATTACATTCCCCTTTATCACTATTTTCCTTACTATTCTCATTAATGGGTTGTTCTACTTCTGTTTCATCTGCTCTTGTCGGTATTTCCCCCTCCCCTTCGTCATCCGTATACCACGGTACGTTTAAGTTAACATCTATTTTCCTACAGTCCGCCCTTAATAACCTATCTTTCAATGTCCCGAATGACCCTACTGTACTTAACCCTTGTTTTTCCAATAACTCCTTAATTAATTTAGGGTCTATTTTTGAAATCTTTCTAGATAATTCCCTCGCCCCTGTAGACTGTTTAAGGATATTTTCCATTCGTTCCTTGTGACTACCCATTTTACTAAATTCCGATACGACAAAAGCAACAACGCCAAAATACTACAAACAACCGAGAGAATAACTTAAAAACACGAACAAAAAAAAAAAAATTAAAATGACTTTAATATTAAGCTTTAATCAACCCCAGCGATCTTAATTCCTTCGTAAACTGAATTAAACGGGAACTCTTCGGTGCACGGGTCCGATCTGACCAGATAAAGCCTCGCGCCAAATAAATAAATTTTCCTAAACCCCACTGTAAATCACGAACAAAGGGAAACAGAAAAAAAAATATGCACATCCACTATATAAATATAAATAAATATTGGCAAATAAAAATAAATATAAATTATAAAAATATAAATTATAATTATTACTCTGGAGATTACCGTTTTGTATATCTTCCTAAAAAATGGAAAAAAAAACAATAAATAAATAAATAAATCCTTATTAAAATGGCTGGTGAAACAAAAAAGAAATTTATCTCCTTGTGGTGTCCTCACGTCCAACTCCTGATTACTTTTACAAATGGTCAATTCCAATACATATATTCAAAATTACCATGAATAATAACTTATATATGTCCCAAATATTAGAACATAATACAATAAATAAAATAAATAATTATCTCCCAACTATTTTATTTGGCACGAGGCGATGTCACTGTCTATCGCAAAAATTGTTAAATTGTCGAATAAAAGTTTTATTCACTTTGATTCAACAATCAACAAATCACCTTTAAAATAGCAGCAGCCCACAAAAAGCGCTTGCAAAATAGGTGATAGCAACAGACAGCAACGACAATAATTATTGCAATAATAATAAAAATAAAATAATATATCAATTTATCACCCACTAGAAACGGTAATAATTAAATTTCAACGCGGCCAGTTAAACGTTAAAATGGCAGCAAATGAATTTACAATTTTTCAAAATGGCGTAACCGACGCCAAAAATTTCTCTCTCTCGACCCCACTGAGAAATTTCTAACACACTCCCTAAAATATTCGTCAATTCAACTTCCGCCGATGTACAAAAAAAAAACGTTAAATTTGCTAACAAACCGAAAACAATTTAATCACTTAATGTACAATAAAAACACACGTTGGGCGCCAAATGTGATGCTGGTTTTAATTTAAATAACATAAAAAAAATATTATGTAAATAAAATTATATCCGGATTCCCAACATCATCGAAAAGAAAAACAATTATTAGTTTATTAGTCCTGATTACCCGGTGGACTCACCCAGAGGAAGTTCCGTTGAATAAAATAATAGTTCCGGATAACTATTAAACCGCGTAACGAATATTAACACTCTTAACAAAATTTAGATATAACTAATTATATTACGGGATCTAATAATAGATCCCGTGGCACCACTAACCACGAGAGAGAGAACGTTAATTTTTAAATAAGTAAAATAAATAATTTGACTAATTAATAACGCGCACTAATTACTTAACACTGTCCCCACTGATATATAAATCACTTATTACATTAATAAATAAAATAACTCACCAAAATATAGAGTAATTATTGGAAAAAAATTATAACAATCTGATAAAATATATTATAGATATATACGACTGTATTTATCTGGTTGATTTCCTCCTTAATCTACAATTCCTCCTTAATTATTTTCAATCCTCCTCAATAATACTAATAATAATCTGCGATCGATAGAATCAGAATGCTGAAAAACACTGTACTTTTCGGTGGGTATAATCAGAATGGCGATGATCCGTTTTTCCGAGTCACGCCAAACTTCTTCCCCGATTTTCCATCTCCCTCAATCTCCTAATATCCCTATCTGTTCTCTCTCTCGTTACCTGCGAGGGATACGGCAATATTATAATTCTCCAACCCTTCCGTATCCGTCACAGGTGTAATGAAGCTACCCGTATTTACCCCACTATAAATAAAAATGACAACTAATTTGCATAAGTTATCATTGTCCCAACTAGTATTTCGACTTTCCGTATTTAAGGTAATTACAGTCATATAACGTAATATGCTGTTATATTTACCCATACGGAAGTCTTATTCTCTAATAAAGTCATCTATTGATTGGCTCAATAGATCACTAAATTATTCTCTAGTTAATAGCGCTAAATTCAAATATACATTTATCTCCGTACTCTTATACACATGTTCCCCCACTATCCGCGTTCCAAATTCCCTATACTATATGCGCGCGATCCCCGTATCGATACGAGCGCGGACCGCGTGTTCAGTGTGCGCGCGCTTGAATCTAGATCGATTCAAGATGGCGACAACTGAGCGCGGGCCGGCACGTAAACAACGTGCCTCGCAACCGTTTCCCCGGGTGTGCGCGATCCCCACCGGCGGGAGTAGTACCCGGGTACTACCGCGGAGTGGTGCGCGTCCGGAGGTGCGCGTATACCTCTACCAAGGCTCTACAGGCGACGCAGTACACGGCGAATCCCTCCACAACACCGATGTCAACAACCGCTCACGGAGAGAGTCTACTAAGTATATTATATATACTCGTAAGTGTTTTTCCCTATAATTGTTTATAATAATTAATTAGATGTTTTTATATAACCTATACTTCCCTTTTAACAATCCTCTTTCTCCTTAACACGTAACACTCCTTACCTTGTTTCTTCCCAACTAACAATATCTATTTATATTTATTTAATTTATTATCTATAAATTATTATTACTAATTCCACCTATTCCTTATCCCTATTAATACTTGCTTATTGTAATATTTAATCTATATTCTCTTCTTTCTCCTTTTCCAATTAATAATCTACACACCCATCCGCTATCATTTTCCTTACATCTCCCTACTTATATTATTGTTAATATTTATAAGCTCCCTATATAATTTTCCATGATACCTGTCCTTACTAGTAATTATTTTATTTAATAAATATCCATATTAATATATTTCTCTTTTTCAGATGCAGCGTGCCAAGGAGTACCTGTCACCGAGGGAACCCAGGACACGCTGATCCAAGGACCACCTACTAGACCTTCGCATCAACTCAAGAGGACAACTAGGTAAGTACAATTCATTAATATAATGCATCTATGTAATAATTAATACTAATAATATATATATATTATTTTCAGGAGGCCTCGGTGATGTACCCACATCACACTGTGCAATAGGGCGAGTATCAGCTAAAGAATCAGGAATACTTTTTTTTTATAGAGGTACCACTACTGATTTTTTCCACAGATCAGGATATACGCCAGAATCAATAGACTCATTAAAAAGGTTCACATAAAAAGGCACTATACTAATGAATACATCCGTGAAGTAAGAGAGAGATAAACCATCGCAGCTGCGACTCTTAGATTTTGGCAGATAAGCTTTCATTGCCGACAGCACAGATTCATAATCAGCGTGATGGAACGAGAATAATACAGCTCCTTCATGGTAAGTTATCAGTTGGTTTCTTCGAAGCATAAATAATAGAGCAACCAGGATGAAAAAATTTACCACAGATAATGCATCTACGACTCTCATTCACAATGTTCTTGTTACACCTAGCACAGAACGGCATTTGAATTATTAAAACAAAAATGAAACGGTAACTAAAAAGAAGAGATAGATAAATACAAATAAAAAAATAACAAATAAAAAATGTCCAATTTAGTGCATACTTCGATTCTCATAATAATTTAGAATGTAAATATAATTATGTAATCCAATTTAACAATGACTTCATGTAACATGTTGTTGAATAATGCAATAATAATAACGCATTTATATGATGCCTCAAAAATAAAGCCACTCATACACATTCGACGATTTAAATTGACTCTTTAACATCATACTTTCACACAATTTAAAATTAAAAATAGAAAGGTACCAAACTATACTAATAGTACGCTTACAAAATATAAACACCGAGATATAAAAACAAAATATCGATTAATAGTCGGTTAATTATACTTTACGATAAAATTTACGATAAAAAACCAAAATATAAGTGAGTTCAAGTGTACCTCTAAATATAAATCATAAATCTACACATTAATCCGAATCTAGACTGCAGATTGTCACTTAATTAATTTGATTACAAGAAAATAATTAGATACAAGATTTGAAATTCTATAGATAAACATCTGTCAACGAATAATTTACAGATATGTTAGAAATATCTAAATTATAATTATAAATTTGCAGCGCACGCATCAATTAACGCAAAGTAGAAATAAGTATAGTATATAATAACAGATACTTTTGTTGTAGTTGTATGATCTAAACAACATAAGAATCGCATATTCAGTATTTAAATAAAGTGTATGTATGTGACAATCTACATAAAATTAAAAATAGAAGTATAAATAATAGTAAAGGTAAAATGTAAGTAAGAATTATCACTTTAAAGAAGAATTATCACTTTAAGAAATAATAGCAGAGTAACTCATACGTCAGAACAATAAAAAATTCAACGCATAATGCTAAAATGTAAGTGTACATATTTCATATTTTCCATCGTAGAAAATAAACATACGGTTACAAAATAAATAGAATGTCGAAAAATATTCATTAGAACAATATTAAATTAGAAACACTATTAAATTTAAATTATCGATAAGAGGTTTTAAATTTCAAATAAATATAAGATTATACGCATTGTAAATCAACAGTACATATTAATGTAAAGTAAGCAAAGTGCACATATAATGCTCAAAACTTAATGGTGATGCCAACTCTGGGCGATAGATAGACCAATTAGGTAACTCATGAAAAATAAACACGTGCTCAGGTAACCTTAAAGGTACACAGTAAATATACTGCAAAACACCGCATATTACGATTGAAAGTACAATCTTAAAAATACAACGCACGCGCTTTTCCTACAAACAAAAAAGTCAAAGTATTATAGAAGGTCTGTAAGATAGCTCAAATCTATACTCTGACTCTCACCATAATAAAACTATAAAGAGGACAAGGACAGAAACAGAAAACCTAAATATCACAGGCAATACACTATCATTGTCAATTTTTGAGGTCACAAAACTGTCACTATAACTTCACTCAAGGTGTGCTCGAAAGTACGCGTGAATCTTGTAAATCAGCACTTCAGCTTGGTTTAATTCTGAGGTCACGTTACATTGATCGTCGTTGACGACCTAGACAGAAGATATACGGAACATACCAGAAGCAGACATGGAACCTCGCGCCCATGACTCGCCGAATATAGTAAAAACTTTTCTTTTATTTTTGGAAATCCCTTGACTCTTGGTGCGTAAAATACTTATATGCATCGACCAAAATGAGCCGCAGGAATCCTGGTTTCTGTAACAGCAGTTTGCTCCCACAAAACAATATTAATATACAGTCTAGTAAGAGAAATTTGAGGAGCTATAACGAAACACGTTAATTTACTCACCGCCGGAGAGAGAGAGAGAGAGAGAGAGAGACAGGGGAGAGGAGTGAGAGAGAGAATTAGAGCCGAGGCCAAGCTTTCTCAGTCGTCCAGCCCTTCTTTTACCGCCGTTCGAATTACCGAGATCCGCGGTAAGTGATGCACCACATATAGACCCGCGTATCTTGTATTTTCGTATCCCGATTTACCTGGTACGGTCCAGGAGAGGAAAAATAAGAAATTAAAGAAATTTTAACCAAAATTTCATATGAAAAATTTATTTTTTCTTTTGGTTTAATAATTTTCAATTTCTTATTTTCTTCATAACTTTGCTCCAAATTAAGTAAATTATGCTTTTTTTTAAAACCATATTTACTTGAACTCAACTTTTTTCTGGTTTCTGGTTTGAGTGCCTATTTTCATTTGTTTCCAATATGTAAGTGATCAAATTGGAAGTAATTTTTACTGCTATTATTATAACATGTCGAATAACTTTCGTAAAAGTGGCCATTGACAAGAAATAACTTGGCTTTCTTGATATTTTTATATTACAAAAGATATACTAAAGTTAGAATAAGATCCGTTTCCCGATGGTCAAGTACTCCCCTTGATAGTATTGTTGCTTCAAGATTATCCACACCTCTAGATTTTTAGACATTTTTGTATACCTTACAAATGATCTTATCTTGCAAAAATTAAACTTTCTATTTCCTTTGTTTGCTACACTATTCTATAAGCAATATATTTAATTATTTCCAGAATAACGTAACATGGAAAAATTGGAAAAGTTATTTTGATACTATTGTGGTAGACGCAAAAAAACCACTTTTTTTCGGTGAAGGTACTATTTTAAGACAAGTAGATACAAAGTCTGGTGCACTAAAATTGGGAACGCATAAAGGACCACTTCACACAGGCAAGTTTACTTGTATTTGTAGTATTGCAAACATATTCTAGAAATAAATAGTTTAAATGCTGTAAGAGTATATGTAGGTGCATAATAGTTGTAATTTAAAGATAGCTTCATATAATTTTATAAATAACATATAGTAAAACCGGATTATAATTAAGTATGTACATTATTTTAATGATGATTAAATGATTTTATATATTAAATATTAAATACTAAATTTTTTTTAATATGTTTATTCTCATTAAGTAAATACATTCGAAGACTTGCTTAAACCAAATAGTAAATATGAACATGATGGTTATAGATTTATATTATTATATCAACAAAATATGTCAGAGAGTTATAGATATATAAATAAATTTGTTTCGACAAAACTTCGTCACAAGAGATTTAATTTCAATACTGATATTGAAGGCCTGTGAAAGCAAAAAAAAAGCTATAAAGTGGCTAACAGCGGAATTGAATGAACGAGTAATTTTATCATCGAATTGGTATTTACGGTGACTTTCAGAATGTTATAAACAAAGTTTAATCAAAGCCACAATACTATGCATCTTACCCAAGTATCGTCTATTTAAATAAATAAATAAATCATAATCAAAAGATTTTTATATTTTAAATCTCGCGCGTAAACTGCTCATCAAACTCATCGTCAAAATTGGTGCGCGGCACACGAACACTATCCCCTCACCGCGCGGGCCAGTTGGGTGAGGCGCGCGTCTCGCCCCACGTACCGCGATCTACAAACTACTTAACTGCGCAATTAAGGCGAGGCCGACTTACACTTTGTTTTTACCATTACTAAACATGTTTTTTTTGTTTAATTAACATTTTTATAAATTTATCTAATTTTAATATCCCGAGTATCCGAAGGATCATTTATTTTATTCTCATCTATATTAACATAGGAATTTATTAAAATAAATAAACAAATACTGAACTAAATATGTAAACGGGTTTTCCGTTTCGTAAATTCACATAAATCGGATATTCGTTCAAATAATGATAATATACAATTTATCAAGTATGAAGAGTCAAATTAATTAATTCATTTGTGGTTTAATTATTAAAATAATTACTAAAATAACAATAATATGAAAGCCAATAATTATTACGTAGAAAAAATCATGCGCGTAGATATATAGCGATAGATGAAGGATCATCGATTGCGCATTAGATTATCTTATAGATTAATAGATAAATACCTGAAGCTAGATCGGGTGAATCAAACGATTTTCTAATTGCGCTTTTTTTCAGTTTTGGGACTCTTTCGCTGATCGGGCTTCCGCGTCGGTTTTAAAAAACAAAAAAAAACTGTAATTATAATGTTCGTTTGCCTTGGTCGTTCTTTTTCGCGTTTTTATATTTGGAGGGGCTGGCTAACCACCGGGTGACAAGCCCCGAGTGATCAAGGAATCAATCCATGGTTACGAAAATTATCATTTTTTTTATTTCGAGTCAGCATTTTAATTATATGTGTATTCTTTGTTGTAGTATCAAAATAAAGATAAAAGATGCCATTAGCCACCAAAAGATAAATTATGACTTGTTATTTCGATCTGTTCTTTCCCTGAAATTTCCTCTCCTTATGCGGGTCCTTAAAATTAAAACAAGACCGAATCAAAAGAAATTAAACTTATGGATTCTTGAACATTTTAATTTTTTTATTTCAATTTCGCAATCTAACGAACCCGCGCATTTGAAGATTTGCTCGAGGACCTTCCGAGCGTTCACCGTCGTCGTCGATCACTTCGCCTCGATAAATATATATAAATAATATTAAAATTACCTAACGCATGCATACAAATTTCTCTTTTTTTGCTTTGCTTAAATTTTTCTATTTGCTACCTGTTCGTGCTTGGCTACGAGGTTGCACATATTTTATTTTGCATGGCTTAGATTTTTATTACTGTTAATATTTTTAAAAAATTCATAAGACAGCGCGGAATTATTGAAAGGATCAATCATTGTAAATGAATACTTTATAAGTGAGCAAAAATGGAGGTTGCAACTATTACATCCTAGTGTAGACCTGACGTAGAAAAATAAAAGGAATGAATTTAAAGTAAAATAGAGGTTTCCCCGTTTTAGTACGCGTATAGCGTCAAGAATGGGTGGTAATTTCTCTCGTTAAAGCACAGATCATAGACCCTTCCAAAATATATGTGCATAGGTAAATCTGACGTGCAACAATGAGTGAAGGTGGGGCAAGGGAAAAGAACCAACCTTTTCTGGACTGGAGATCTACGGCTGACTGGTGGCTGCAACTTGCATTCTTGTACAATATAACAATGGAATAGTTTGAGGTTGGATATAATTACATAAACAATCAATTTTAATAATAAACAGGCCTGAAATCTGGCGTAATGTCTGAAATCTATCCCAGTTCATTCAGCCTTCAATAAGAGAAATCTGGCTGCGTACATGCTTTCGTACAATAAAAACGCGGTATAGATTAGTCGGAGTTTAAAAAGGAACGCGGTCATTCTACTGGCTCGCCGGCAGGATGCACCTTAGCTGTTATTACTTTTTAGGGCATTTACCCATATCGGAGCTCCATACAAAATTACGGAGCTTACCACTATCGCTAAGGAGGCACGACGTGGCTCCTTTGGCCCTCCAATGTTGGGCATTATGCCCGACAAAGCTCTAGCCACTACTGCAGCTTTCAACTCTGCAGTCAATAGGTGTTCCTTGAGTTAGCCGCGCATCCAAGATGACTCCTAGGTATTTCACCGTGTCCGTCGACCTTATAAGCTTACCATTTACAGTAAAGGTAGCGTACGTCCTTTGCTTCGTTCGAAAGATACGCACCGCCTCCGTCTTTACGACCACCAGACACAGACCATGGGTGCTCAACCATACAGCTAATACCGAGATAGAGACATCTCCAAGGTATTTTACCTCATCGATGCAAAGGCCACCATCGACACCCCCTTTGGAAGCTGCTGTCTAAACAGTCCATCGTAAACGACGTTCCAGAGAAAGAGACCCAAGACTAAACTCTGTAGCATGCCTCCGGTAATGTTATAGGAGTGCGCGCCATCCTCGGTGGCACAGAAGCACATTTACTTTTTCCAAGGACAATATAATAATGTTCCATCGAGACGAGTTGAAGGCATTGCGGATATCCAGTGCAATGATAGCACACATGCGCCTAGAATTCCTTGTTCCACCGATGGCATTGATGGCCAGCTCAACAACTCGACTTGTTGCGTCAAGAGTTGAGCGCCCTTTCTAAAAACCGAAATGATTGTTGGACAGATCTCCTGCCTGTGTAATGGTTGCTTGTAGACTGGCACAAACTACACGGTCAAACAGCTTCCCAGCTATATCCAACAAACAGAGTGTGTGTGTGCACGCATGTCTGTGCATTGCGCATACGATGACGCAAAACCTCTCCTATTAGAGAAGTATAACGCCAGGCGTGAAAAACCAAGAGTTGTCTTTATAGTTTTTGTTTTGTTCCTTTTGTATTTTGTTCGCTTTTTTTCTTAATACTAAATAGTACAGATGTCGCTATATATAATTTTTGTATCTACACATTATTATATTTTATTTTGTAAATATATATATATAAGTGATTCTCTGTGAAATCGAAGCTGAAAAAATGAATTACTATAAATGTATCAATAATATTATTATTATTATTCAGCATTATATTATTTGAATTTTACAAACTAGTCACTGTAAATTAATCATATTAATTATTATAATCTAAGATTTGATTTATTGCTATCTTTTTTTTGTATTAAAGACGTATCAGTTATTATAATAATAATGTTGATATAATGATACATTCGACTCTGTAACTTAAAAGAATGGGCCAAAAAAATTTGAAAAAGACAGAAAATATACTGGACACTTCTAAATTATATTCCCATAGTTATAGCAATATGTATTTTGTTTATCTTCGATTTGACAGAGAACCATATGTATATATATAATAGACTTAGGAATAGGGGTTTGGTACCATAAACCGCCCACCCCCTGCTAGGGGTGGGAAGCAGATAGAAGATCCAAATTTATTATGTAGGGCATCATAAATCCCAATGCACAAATATATAATATACATATATATATATATATGGATGGTTCTCTGTGACATCGAAGATGAAAAAAATAAATATTGCTATACCTGTGGGAATATGTTTTAGAGGTATCCAGTAGTTCTCCTGAATTTTTTCAGTTTTTTTCTGGGCCATTATTTTAAGTTACAGAGAGTCAAAGTTGACATTTTAGCACTTTTTTGCATTATATGCCCATTTTCATGAATTTTTAGCTCCCAGGAGATGCATTTTTAACTACAAACATAACTATGACTTTTTTTGTGAAATTTTCCAAACTTTTCATTAAAAAATACTGTCTAAAAGATGTCTTTTTATAGTCATAAACTGCCTAAAAATTTCCAGAGTGGGTCTAAATCATTAAGATCACTTCTGCTCAAAATATCCAGGAAAAGTGCTCGAAATATTAATAGAAATGTATATTTGTTGCCTTATAACGATGAATCTATTAGCATGATCATTGCAAAAAAATTTATGCACTTACCTTGGAATGGTAGAAAAGTATCTCCACTTGTTTTAGTATCCATCTAATCACCTGTAAGCTGCTAAAAATACAAATATTATTATACAAATGTAAAAATTTAATTTTTAAACATTTATAATGATGGATTTTTAGATTTACAACCCTTACAAGAATTATAATACTAATCTGAAGGATTACTATAAATATATAAACATCATTATTACAATAACTGAATATACGTATTTAATACAAAAGATATATAAATAAATCTGATCTATAATTATAATGAGTAATATGATAACGTGACAGTGACAAGTTTGTGAAATCTAAACAATGTATTGCTGAATAATAATAATAATAATGTTGATACTTTTATAGTAATATCAGTATTTTACTATTATTCATTTTCTGTTTGATAATCTCAGAACTAGATAATTAATAGATAATAAATAGATTTTTCTACTGCGTTTGCATTTTCAATAGATTAACTGCAACCTCAAAATATTAAATAGAATGTTTTGTCCGTAAGTGTACTTAAAATTCCGCAAAATTTGGCTTATTTGATTGTTTAATTAAATACTAATGATAATTTAATGGTGTTTCCGTTTTTAATACTGCTGTTTTATAGACTTTTATATGTATTGTAGTGAATGTTTTAATTATTTTGTTTTAAGGGGATGTCGTGCTTAGAAAATGGTCATTTTTTATCATTTTTTATAAACAAACCAATGAATTTTTGAAAAAATCCTGAATGTCAGGCCCTTAGGCATGTTTTCAACAATGTACCCACATTTTTCCAGATTTTTATATCGATAATTTCATTATGATGTTTGTGTTGAAAAATTATGCTTTTATTGACTTCTAATTACCGACCAAAAATTGTTTATTTTTGTCAATTATTATTGAAAACATTATTTTTTCTTAAAAAATCAAAACGTCAGGCCCTCGCTTTTGTTTTAAGCTATCCGTATGAATTTTTTCAGAATTTTAATGCAATATTTTCTTAAAATAAAATTTTTGAAATCGTCAATGATACTCACTAATACAGAAGGCGAAATACTTAATATAAATGAGAGTAATTTAAATAATAATGTAATAATATATACAACGAATATAGTTTTTTCTGAAGTGTTTGATACTTAAATAGGTTTTTTTATTTTAAAATCAATTTAAGGTCGACTTATTAGGCAAACGAATTATAAAATAATAATATTTTTCAAGTATACATTATTTACATCAAGCAACATTTTAACATATCATTACTTAAGAAATAAACAAATATTAAAAATATACAAATTTTAAAATAATTAATTGTCTAATATAGCATTAATTAAATATCAATTAAAATAATTTGATAGACATTATTAAAATACATTGTCTACAAAAAGTGATATTATTTTAGAACTTTGTTTAGATATTAATGAAACAAAAAATTACAAAATAATTATTACCTATAATAACGAAAATCACTACCTATTTCTTACCTATTTAAAGGATACAACACTTCACCAGGTCATCCGGACGTCGTCTACAGGAAAGTCTACATGCCATTCTGCTTAAAATAGTAAAAAATATTGTCACTTCCTGGAGACGATGTCCAGGTGGTCAGGGTGACCTCCAGGTCATCCGGACGTCGTCTACAGGAAAATCACCCTCACCCTGACCTCTTCACCGTAACACACTTACCCTTATACATATACGTATATATAAAACATAATAGAAGGACGCCCAATAGTGAATGTCGGACGCCGGACGCCGGACGCCGGACACTTTTGAGGAAAAATTTTAATTATAACTAGCCATATAGCCATATTACCTCGGTCGCTAACGCTCCCTCGGTTGAATCACATTTTTGAGGCTAGACGTTGATTATAAAGTGTAGTCTTAAATTTATTATTACCCAGGCGGAAATTGAAACAATTGTAAATAATTAATAAAAATTAATAACTGTTTAAAAAAATTTGAAAAAATTTATAAAAATTACCAATGCCTAGATTTGAGACAAGTATAAATAGTTATTAATTTGTTATCAATTTTTATAACAATTTTTCTTAATAGTTAATAATTTTTTCTAATTTTTCCATTTGTTACGGCAATATAAGAAAAAAATGTATATGTATCTGTGTAAAAGTAAATAAAATTAATAGTAAATTCTTGTAAATTAGGGTAAAAATGTAACGATTTTACGATAAGGAAAAAAGTAATAAAAAATTATAAAAAAAAATAAAATTTTGAATTTATTATAAAAAGCAAAGAATGATTAAAAAAAATTAATAATAATTATTAATTTTTGCTGTAAGACTGAAATACTTGTGTTTAAAGAAAAAGAAAAAAGTAATAATAATTTATAAAAAGTTATAAAAATTAATAATAGTTTATAAATTTTATCAATTGTCTCAAATCTGGACATTATATATTATTATTAATAGTTAATAATTTTTTATAATTTTTCTTATTTCCGCCTGGGTAGTTTATAACAAATAAATTTTAAACGATTTTGATACAATTATTTTATTTTATTTTCAAACCAATTTTTTTTATGTGCTTTAAACTATTAATTAAAATTTGTTGTTATATTATTAAAACAAATAAAAATAAATTATAAAATATTTTATTTTAAAAAATGTATACAATTTATTCCTTTTACTCATCATGATATTTAACTATAACTGTTTATTTTCGAATGTTGGTTTGTATTATTTTCTCTCTGCAATTACAGGTTTGAGACTATCATATAATGAACGTAAATATAATGTGTATTAAAAGTTTCAAATATTTGATTTTCTAACATATATATATTTCAAAATTATGTATGGTATAATACGTAAATATTTTAAAATTGATAAAAATATACGTTCCAATATGACTGCATTAAAAATAAAATAAATAATATAATATGGCATCTCGTATATTCGTATTTATTTTATATATTTTGTAATTTTTTGTTTCATTAATATCTAAACAAAGTTCTAAAATAATATCACTTTTTGCAGACAATGTATTCTAACAAGTATTATCAAAATATTTTAATTGATATTTAATTAATGTTATATTAGACAATTAATTATTTTAAAATTTGTATATTTTATAAATAATTTTCTCAATAATATGTCGTTTGATGCAGACAATGAATTTTAAATTTGTTTATTTCTTCAGTATTTTAGTAAAAAAATGTCGCTTGATGCAGACAATAAATTTTTTATTTCCCAGACGGAAATTTATTTTTCCAGAAAGAGCTAAGAAAAGCTAATAAAATTTATAATCAATTTATAATATGCAGATTTTGGACTCTGTTAATAGTTAGTAGGAATTTATAACTTTTATTAGCTCTTCTTAGCTTTTGCTAGATTTTATTAGCTTTTAGGTTTTTTTCAAAAGCAAAAGAAATGTGCGAGTTTAAAAAAGATAATAATAATAGCTTTTGTTTTTTTGCATACATCACTTAGAAACAGCTAAAAAAGTTAAATATAGGAAAATGCAACAGTTACTATTAGTGTCATTTTATCGTTTTTCACGATATTTTCGAAATACAAAAATCTCATAAAACCTAATAAAGCTTAGAAATATTTACGAAATTTTAAAAACAACTAATAAAATCTTATAAACATTACTAAATTTTTTAAACTATTACTAGAGTCCAAAATCCGCACTTTATAAAGTGTTATGAAAATCTAATAAAAGCTAATAACTTTTATTAAGTATTTATAAACATTATACGCATATGATTATTTCCACTAGGGTTGTTTATTTCTTCAGTATTTTAGTAAAAAAATGTCGCTTGATGCAGACAATGAATTTTAAATTTGTTTATTTCTTCAGTATTTTAGTAAAAAAATGTCGTTTGATTCAGACAATGAATTTTAAATTTGTTTATTTCTTTAGTATTTTAGTAAAAATATGTCGCTTGATGCAGACAGTTGATTATTTTAAAATTTATATATTTCATAAATAATTTTGCCAATAAAATGTCGCATTATGCAGACAACTAATATTTTAATATTTATTTATTTCTTAAGTAATGATATATTGAAATGTTGCTTGATGTAAATAATGTATACTTGAAAAATATGCTTTATTATACGTAATTTTATCTACAAATTTTGTCTGATGCTTATATCTTATTATTTTATAATTCGTTTGCCTAATAAGTCGACCTTAAATTGATTTTTAAAAATAAAAAAAAACTATTTAGGTATCAAACACTTCAGAAAAAACTATATTCGTTGTATATATTATTACATTATTATTTAAATTACTCTCATTTATATTAAGTATATCTCCTTCTGTATTAGTGAGTATCATTGACGATTTCGAAAATTTTATTTTTTGATTTTTTTCATCTGTAACTCTTGATAATGCAACATATAATTGACCATGACTAAATACAGGTCTTGGTAAATATATAGACCTACTATTTTAAATGATTGACCTTGTGCTTTATTTATGGTTTAAGCGAAACTTGGTCTAATAGGAAATTGTCGTCTAACCATATTGAAAGGTATATCATCCTTTGATGGACATAAATCTATTCTTAGAATCATCACAATTTGTCCTGAATTTTTACCTGTTATAATTTCTCCATATATAGTGTACTGTTTTAATTCTGTAATCATGAGCCTGGTACTATTACATAAACCTCCATCTAAATGCAAATTCCTAAGTAACATAACGATCATTCCTTTTTTTAATACTAATTAATGCGGTGGTAAACCATTTGGTATTAATGAATTTATAAAATCTATTGTTATTGTTTCATCCAACTTATTATTTTCATCATTAGTAATACTATCAATGCTTAAATATATCTTACTGTCACCTTAAATTCTTTCAGTTAATTCGTTATTAATCGCTAAAACATCACTATTTATAGGCGAAAGAATTACTTTGTCTTTAAGAGTATGTAAATCATCAATATTTATTTTATTACCAAAAATATCATCTATCAAATTATTAAATGTAATAAATTCTGAAGGAATTTTTATAACGTTATTATCAATTTCAAATTTTGTAATATTTATTATTATTATTATTTTTTATTATTTAATGTAAGTTTTTGAAATAAATGCCATAAAGAACTACTTTTTACACATGATTCTAATATTTGAGTTCTATTTCCGTATCGAACTGTAGGAAGTGTTTGTCGAAAATCGCCAGATGTTACTAATATTTTACCACCGAACGGTTTATTATTTCGACATAAATCTCTGAAAAAATATCTATAGCTTCTAATGCATATTTACAAGTCATTGATATTTCATCCCAAATTATTAATTTAATATTTTTTTAAATTTGACCTATTTGTGAATTTGGTGAAATGTAGCATGTTGATTGTTCGTTTAAATTAAATGGTATTTTAAATGTTGAATGGGTAGTTTTACCACCTATTAATAAATTTGCTGCAATACTATTCCAAGCAACTGCTAACTCTGGTATTTTGTTTAATTTCACAAATTTTATAATAGCATTTAATAAATAACTTTTTCCACTACCACCAGGACTATCTATAATATATAAATTTTCTTTTTTATTACCGTAAACTGCTTCTACTATTGTATCAAATATTGTTTTTTGTTCCAATGTTAAAGATTTTAACAATATTTCCATGTCATTATCTTCATTTGCAATAATATCATTATAAAACATATCATTGTGATTTTCATTATCAATATTATCAATATTAGGTAAATTAAATTGTTGCAATGTTAAATTATGTTTTGATAAAACGTTGTCTATAATTTTTAAAGCCTTTTGTTCTCCTAAAATTTCAGGTAATTTAGGATCAAAGAAATGTTCTTTATACTTATTATAAAGTTTCAAGGCATCAAAATTGTGATCAAATGATATAATGAAAGCGAAATGTTCACACAGTGCCTGTGGAAATTGAAAATTACAATTTTCTTCTAAACATTTATCCCATTCATTATCAGTAATGATTAAACCTCTAACTATACATGCTTCATAAAATATAACATAAACAACGCCTTCGTATGAGCGTATATCTTCAAAAGATTCGGCCCCACGTACATGAAGTAATAATAATCTAAGAAAAAATCGTTCTCGATCTTTAGGATTAACAAGAAACATTCTGACTAGAATGGGTTTATTAAACTTTTTTCGCTTACTTACTTTTACTTACTTACTTTTTTTACTTTCTTTACTTTTTTTTTTACTTTTTTTTTACTTATTTTTTTAACGATTTTTTACTTATGATATAAACTTGTTCTATTCGTCCACGCAGTTGGTTCAAAAGGAGGCGTTTTTATCGATTTTTAGTGAACTAACCATTTAATTTATTTAATTGGCGACGTTTCGATGGAAGTCCTCCATCCTCATCAGGCTATACCTTTATTGAAACAATCATTTGTTACACCAGCATTTTACAATTTTGCATATATATATATATCTAAATATAATTACTCACTATTTGGTCAAATTAATGCACATATGTGGCTTTTCTCATAATTTCCATAGTATCTCTAATGTGTCGCTCTATAATCAAAAGCAAAAGCAAGCAGCAAAACATCAGTGTTAAAATTTGCACAAAGATTGAGGTTATGTAACTTATTTTACCTTTCTTCTCTGAATCGTACTTATATAACATCATATAATTTATTTAATAAATAAATAAATAAATAAATAAGTAAATAAATAATTTAATAGAACACACAACACCAATTAAGCAAAAAGCAGTCAATATCAGTAAAATTTATCAGAAAACAAAATTTGCTAGTCATTATCACAGATAGTTGGTAAAGCTATAATTCAAATTTTTGCGACTCGTCATTATACACTTGTAGTGTGTGTCAATTTGACCGTATTCATGACATAGACGTGTAGCAAAAATTTGAATATTAATAAATCCTATACGAAATGTAATATCATTAATTAACATCAAACTTAAGTCAATAATATTAAAAAAATTCTTTTATAAATACCACTAAAAAAATAATTAATGAACACGTAACCATATAAATATTATTATTTGTACTTTAATATTTCTATAATTTAAAGTTGTATTAACATTGATTCATTCATTATTGTCAATTACTGTTAAAAATTTTTTCTTAAAAATTAATAATAATTCAGTCTATATTTATTGCACTTTGTTAAAATATATTTACCATTTACAAATTAAAAATTAAATTTTGATTTTTTCCCAATTTCAAATTTATGCGCGTATTAATCAGTAATCGATTACAGCGCTGATTATAATACTTGTAATTAAATTTGAACTAATTGATCTACCATCTGTAGATAACTAGCATTATTTTTGAATTACGTTCAAGAAAGAAAGGAAATTATTACAATTTGGACCGTAATTTGAGTTGATTAACAATGTTATTGTAAAATTGGCTAAGATTTTTTGTATCATCTTTTACGTTAATGGCATTCTTCTCTAATTTAATATGGGTCATCTCTGATATCAGTCTTTTCCCCCAAATTTTTTCTCTATCTAACACGTCTACATCTTTAAAATTAAATGTATGGTCATATTTTGTTATATGGTCATTTATAACATATTGCACACCCGACTTTTTACTATTAGATTCGTGTTCTTTTATTCTACAATTTAATTGCCTTTTTGTCTCTCCTATATATGCTGCGTCACAATCATTACACTTAATTCTGTATACTACATTTGTTTCACAAAGTTTGTCTAATTTTTCCTTGCCTCTAACAATTAATGATATTACATTTCGTATAGGATTTATTAATATTCAAATTTTTGCTACACGTCTATGTCATGAATACGGTCAAATTGACACACACTACAAGTGTATAATGACGGGTCGCACAAATTTGAATTATAGCTTTACCAACTATCTGTGATAATGACTAGCAAATTTTGTTTTCTGATAAATTTTATTGATATTGACTACTTTTTGCTTAATTGGTGTTGTGTGTTCTATTAAATTATTTATTTATTTATTTATTTATTTATTAAATAAATTCTATGATGTTATATAAGTACGATTCAGAGAAGAAAGGTAAAATAAGTTACATAACCTCAATCTTTGTGCAAATTTTAACACTGATGTTTTGCTGCTTGCTTTTGCTTTTGATTATAGAGCGACACATTAGAGATACTATGGAAATTATGAGAAAAGCCACATATGTGCATTAATTTGAACAAATAGTGAGTAATTATATTTAGATATATATATATATGCAAAATTGTAAAATGCTGGTGTAACAAATGATTGTTTCAATAAAGGTATAGCCTGATGAGGATGGAGGACTTCCATCGAAACATCGCCAATTAAATAAATTAAATGGTTAGTTCACTAAAAATCGATAAAAACGCCTCGGATTTTTTACTTACTTTTTTGCATACTTTACATAAAAAGAAATTAAGTGTACATACCTTTATGCTTAAACTTGCAAAAAATATTCTCACTTCCTGAAAACGATGTCCAGCTGGTCAGGGTAACCTCCAGGTAATCCTGACATCCTCCGCAGGGAAGTCTACATGCCTTTCTGCTTAAATTTGCAAAAAATATTGTCACTTCCTGAAGACGACGTCCAGGTGATCAGGGTAACCTCCAGGTTATCCTGACATTGTCTACAGGAAAGTCTATATGCTGTTCTGCATAAATTTGCAAAAAATATTCTTACTTCCTGAGAACGATGTCCAGGTGGTCAGGGTAACCTCCAGGTAATCCTGACATCCTCCGCAGGAAAGTCTACATGCCTTTCTACTTGAATTTGCAAAAAAAATTTTCACTTCCTGGAGACGATCTCCAAGTGGTCAGGGTAACCTCCAGGTTATCCTGACATCCTCTACAGGAAAATCTACATGCCGTTCTGCATAAATTTGCAAAAAATATTGTCACATCCTGAAGACGATGTCCAGGTGGTCAGGGTGACCCCATCCCTATCCCTCCACCCTCACCTTCACCCTGACCTCTTCACCATAACACACTTACTCGTATACACATGCATATATATAAAACATAATAAAAAGACGCCCAATGGTGAATGTCGGACGTTTGCAAAAAAAATTTTCACTTCCTGGAGACGATGTCCAGGTGGTCAGGGTGACCCCATCCCTATCCTTCCACCCTCACCCTCACCCTGACCTCTTCACCATAACACACTTACCCTTATACACATGCATATATATAAAACATAATAAAAAGACGCCCAATGGTGAATGTCGGACGCCGGACGCCGGACGCCGGACACTTTTGAGGAAAAATTTTAATTATAATAAGATAAGATTTTTAAAATATGTGGATTATTGCAATCTGAAAAAACTAAGAGCTGTCAAGTATACGTTTCTTTTTGTAATAAACTTTACTTATAACAAAAAGAAATATAATCCTTCGTCAAAGGTTGTAGCTTTATGCATTTTTAACGACGAAAATTAAGTTTTTTCTAAAAAAAAACATTCTTAATTTTGGGCGTGCTTTCCCCCCTTTATAAATTTATCAAAAATATCGTTTTCAATCTCTGTATTTGCAGTTTTTAATTTTTTATTCTGTCCGTTTTTGAACTCAAGTCGGCGTTTTTGCACAATGCTTTTAGTTATCGGTAGTTTATGAAACTCCGTATAGAAATCTGTTTGAACTGCTTTATTAGACTTATTTTTAAACACCATATCAAGAAGAATCCTGCTGAATACGGTTTTAATGCATCGTTGTCGTTTTTGAATTTCTTTTTCGGTGGTAATATTTTACCTTCAATGCTATGACTAATGGAGTCAATAATTAATTCGTTTTTACTAATATTATCTAAATCACATTGTGTTGAAACACTTTGACAATTAACAAAATATTCTGTCTGCGTCGAGCAAGTTTTACTTTTAACTTTTCGAGACATGTTGTATGTAACGCGAACAGAAGACAATTGAAGTAAAATTTTGAATTAAAGAATTTTCCTAGTGATTAAATTGTTCTCTAATGATATTGGCTTAAGCTTTAGCTTGTATCGCCTAAAATCAAAACAATAGAAAAAACAAAATAGTAGTAATATTCTCGAATAAAATGAATTTTTTAGAATACTGTTTTACTCTTAATTATAATATTCGATGATTTATTTTTATCAAACAAAAGAAATGTATCGGGACCGTAACTATGAGTAATCTCGTAAGGTCCTTCATAAGTTGGCATAAATTTAGCAGTTTTTTGCACTTCAGTTTTTAAGAAGCTGAGTGCTTTAACTAACAACAAATCATCAATTTTGAATTTAAATTTTTGCAGGAATTCATTCCTCCTTTCCGCACAATCCTTTATAAATTTTTGAGTTTTGACTTTAGCTAACTCAATTTTTTCTTCATAAATCAAGTTTTTATTGACTTTCGGTATTTTTATGAAATCGTTCTAAAATCTGTCACTGACCTGATCAAATTGTAATTCTACTGGTGAAAAACCAGTTGTCTCGTGATGAATATTATTTAAAATATTTTCAATAATTTTTATTTGATTAGCCCAGCCAGAATATGATTTATCTTTTGTGGGTGACTTATCGAAGAAAATACAGCTTTTATGTGTTTTTCTTTTAGATAATTTAACCATATATGGTTTACCGGGGAAAGGAAATCTTAAAATTACAGTTTCGCTAAATAAATTTTTTATTTTGATGAAAGCTACTTGCTGTTTATCTCCCCAGTCGAATTTAACATCCTTTTTAAGTAATTTTAACAAAGGTATTGTTTCCTTTGCGTAATTCTTCGCAAATTTCGTATAAAAATTAAGAAATCCTAAGAAACTTTGTAGTTCTTTGACATTTCGAGGTATTTTAAAATTTTTTATATTATTAATTTTTGACGGATCAGGTTTTATTCCCGGATTGGTCATAATGTTGCCGAGGAATTTTATTTGCTATTTGGCTATACGAGATTTACTAAAGTTCAATCTCAGGTTACATTTTTGAAGTCGATCAAAAAGCTGTTATAAGTGATCGACTTATATGCGCATCGAAAGTATCTGATATGCCGAACAAATCGTCGATAAAAAGTAATAGAAAATCTTCCATGCAATTTATCGCAGTGCTCAATCCTCTTAGGAAAGCCACACTGCCAATTTTCATACCAAAAGGCACAACGTTGAATTCATAAACCTTGCTATTGCATATAAATGCAGTATATCTTTTGGAATTCTCTTTCAAAGGAATCTGCCAAAAGCTGTTTGAAAGATCGACATTTGACATCCAATCCGTAATCATTGATTAGATTTTCGTTTAGTTTACGAGCATCCAAACAGATCCGAATAGAGCCGTCCTTTTTAGGTACGATGACGCAAGGATTGATGATTGGCTAGTTGATCTTCGAATTAAACCGAGTACCAACATTTTTTCGATCTCGATATTAACTTTTTCCCTATACCATAGTGGTATGGGATACGGGTTTCAAAAAGTTGGAATATCGTGTTTCATTTAAAGATTATATTCAAAATCGTGTAAACATTCAAGCGTAGGTTTAAACACAGGTTTATTCTTAATTAACAAATTAATAAGAACGATTTTTTGTATCTCACAAAGAGAATCACATTGATTCACAATATTTGCGATTTCACTGTCTGTTATGTGGTATTCATAATCGAACTGGCGAAATGAGTTTGGAACATGGTTCTCGCTTTCTGGATCCCCATTATACCAGATTGTAAGAGTATAAAATATTCTTCAGTGTCGAAACTATAACTTTTGTAGTCTAACGTTCGTGTGCCATCCCCTATATGAGTCGTTATAAACTCTTTTTGGTGTTAATCAGCATATTTAGTTTCATGAAGGTATCATATCCAACGATACAATCCTTCACCAATTTTTGTATAACCAAAAAAACCAGACCTATTTTCAAACCGTCAAAACTTGTATTCAACAATACTTGCTTTGTAATTTTAGCCGATTTCATTCCCGTTGTTCCTTTAATAACTTTTCCACTTATCGGTAGTTGGTACATTTTTGAAGATATTTTTATTACGTAAATAAAAATTCTCCGAGATACATGAAATTTCGCTTCCAGTATCAATAAGAGCTTTCACTGCAATATTAACAAAATGAATTTTAATTTCTGGATAATGGTTAAGATTTTTTGGTTTGATATCAGCTGGTGGGCCAGCACCTTCGATATCGTGAACTAAATCATCTAAAGGATTTTCATAAATCGTATTGATTTGAATTATGGGACCTATTCGATAGCCAGTCGATATTTTTCCCTTTTTAGTTGCATCTCTATCAATATTTCGATTGAGGATATTTTTATTGAGATCATCCTAGTTTTCAGATGCAACTGGGATTAGTTACCGGAATTTGGAGAATTTGAGTTGATTGAAGAAACTTCAGCTATTTCTTCAATCTTAATGGTTTCTTCAAAATTTCCAAATTTTGAAGATTTTTTATTTTTATTTGCAATTTGCGAAGTTTGACCCATTTTCGATTAGTCGATTGAAATATCATGTAATAGCGGAGTACTACTTTACGAGTTATCATTAGGTTTATTACTAGAATTTGTGTTTTTCTGATTGTTACATTGATATTTAATAAAATTGTATCCATTCGAAACATTCTTAAAATTTTGTTGAGAAATTTAATTCTCGTTATTCGGAGAAGAATCAGGTTTTTTACCTCGAATACTTTCACCATCAAAGTCAATTAACTCGCTATTGTTAAGCTCGTAATTAGTTTCGCGCGCGAGACCGAGAATATACGTCGCGTACTGTACATGCGTTTTTTGACGAGCTTTCCATTGCATCGTCGAATTCCAAAATCGCTCTTTAAATGAAGTGAAAAATCGATTCCAGTTCGTCTGTAACCGCTTTTTTCCATTGTATACGATAATCATTTACATTCTCATTCGAAGTATTTTCCAACATTGCGTTTGAAAACGCGCCCGAACGGCGATTTCTTTCAGCCATCGTGCAAGAAAAAATAATAAACGGATAAATTTAATAGAACAAGAAAAAATTTTACTTAAAAAAGACAAATTTTCTAAATGGAAAATCGTGTATTAGGTATTTAAATAAAATTTAAATCCCTAAATTCTAGGAACTAAATGCATTTATTTATATTTACAAATATCTGTCAGTTTGACAGAAAATCATATATGTTTAAATAACTAACACTATATCTAAGATTGTGTCAGTATTTGTTAAATGTTTACATTCGATGTAAATACGCGACGAAATAGAGAAATCATCGATCACGCGATTTCTTTCTTATACACGCGTTAAGATAAAGACAACAACAATGTAATTTTCACTGTTGCTCTCGAACGACCTCTCATCTATGGTAGAGTCAATTTTAAGGTAAATTAATGTATTCTACCCTATGAAAAAAAATATTCAATTTAATAAAATTATTTTATTTTATCATTTTTATTTATCAAAATAACGTTTATTTATTTTTAATGTTTAAAAACGAAAATTAACAGTTTATTTTATCGTATTTATTTAAAATTAATTTATTTTAATTTATTTAAATGTTTAATTTTTCGAAATTTTTAATTAATACTTCACCGATGGATTTTTCAATAAGTATGACATGAGTTTTAAGCTCCGCGAATTGTGTATTAATGTTGAACGCGAAATATTTATGAATATTGAGTTCGTATTTTAAACGATTATTTTGATTAAAAAGAAATCAGTTTTTATCGTTCAATTCATCTACATATTCTTTTAATGATTTGATTTGATCGTTAAGAAGATCGTGATTAGATTCAATATTTTTTTTTATTGTAACTAGGATAATTAATAAAGTGTTCATTTATTGGTGAACCCCGATTATCAACTGGATAAATGTACGTGAAAAGAGGATCATTCACATCGGGATATCAATCGCACATGATTTAGTTAGGAATCAAAAAAGAATTTATATTGTATAAATTATTTTATTTTAAATAACTATACTAGAAAAAGATAAATAAACTTTTTTATTGCAATTTTAAGTTGAATTTAAACGATAATAATTGTTTATCACAATAAACCACATGAAAACTATACACAAAGATTTGTTATTGTTAAATTTATTTTAATTTAACTAATAAACAAATATAAAATTGGTTCAAGGTCTTTCTACTTTAATTCCATCTGCAAAAATAAGTGTGGGGATTGGTAGATTGGTGCGCCTCGCACTCCTTGTTTTAGATTATCTCAGTTGTAGCAGAGTGCGTAGTGCCTCCGACTATAGCAGACTATAATCTATTTCTATTAGTATATAATTTGCGTAGTTTCGCATGTATCAGGGAATATGAGAGACCGGATAAGTAATTAAATTGATCAATTTAAATTTAAACTTCTAAATTTATTAGTTAAAAATGGACTAAAAATAGTCCTAAACTAGTTTCATAAATTGATATTATGATTAAAACGCAATGAGCCCACACCCAACACAGTCGCGGTGGTCGCGAAGGAGCGCGGTCTTTCTCCCGGGCGCCTCGCTGGGCGAATGCTGGTGAGGCAGAATCGACAGCCGCTTAAGTAGCTTTGGTCGAGTTTCCCCACTATGGTTGATCATGACGTCATTGATCAGGTGTTTGAATATTCGTTTATCAAACATGCTGGAAATGGCTTTTTTAATAAAGATTTTTTAACAGCGTTAGAGAGAGAAATTAGTTATATTCTAATTAATTATAAACAATAGAATAATTTATTATTATTGTTTATTTAACAAAAGATAAACAACTTCCTTCATTTTGCTCCAATCGAGCTAAAAATTCGAGCATACAAAATTAATACTAGAAAATAAAAAATAAAATTATATTTCCACAAATTCAATGCCTAATGCATTGAATTTGATATAAAAATTTAATTTATGACAAATAAAAATTTTCCCGGGAGCCGGGATCGAACCGAATTACTAGTCCGACGTGTGAACCGCTACGCCGTACTACCACTTGGTGTACTCGTATTCTCATCATCTATATTAATTAAATCTTGACGGTCACAATATATATAATATATATGGGTGGTTCTCTGTGACATCGAAGATGAAAAAAATAAATATTGCTATAACTATGGGAATATGTTTTAGAGGTATCCAGTAGTTCTCCTGAATGTTTTCAGATTTTTTCGGGACCATTATGTTCAGTTACAGAGAGTCAAAGTTGACATTTTAGCACTTTTTTGCATTATATTCCCATTTTCATGAATTTGTAGCTCCCAGGGGATGCATTTTTCACTAAAAACATTAATATGACTTTTATTGTAAAATTTTCTGAACTTTTCATTAAAAATACTTTTAAAGACATAAATGTATGCTGCCACACTCTTGTAAGCCTTGTAAACCTTAAATAGTGAAAATCAGCAATTCTGCTCCGGACTCTGGAAACCTACTATAGTCTAAAAGATGTCTTTTTACAGTTAAAAACTGCCTATTAATTTCCAGAGTGGGTCTAAATCATTAAGATCACTTACGGTCAAAATATCTGGGAAAAGTTTCCGAAATATTAACACCAATATATATTTGTTGCCTTCTAACGATGAATCTGTCAGCATGATCATTGCAAAAAAAATTTATGCACTTACCTTGGAGTGGTAGAAAATCTCCACTTGTTTCAGTATCCATCTAATCCCATGTAAGCTGCTAAAAATACAAATATTATTATACAATTATAAAAAATTAATTTTTGAACATTTATAATGCTGGATTTTCAATTTTAAACCACTTTAAGAATTATGATACTAATCTGAATATTATTATGCACTATCACGTAATCATATTACTCATTATAATCTCAGATCTGCTTTGTTTATATATTTTTGTATTAAATACGTATCTTCAATTATTGTAATAATAATGTTAATATATTTATAGTAATCCTTCAGATTAGTATCATAATTCTTAAAGTGGTTGTAAAATTGAAAATCCAGCATTATAAATGTTTAAAAATTAATTTTTTATAATTGTATAATAATATTTGTATTTTTAGCAGCTTACAGAGGATTAGATGGATACTGAAACAAGTGGAGATACTTTTCTACCACTCCAAGGTAAGTGCATAAATTTTTTTTGCAATGCTGACCGATTCATCGTTATAAGGCAAAAATATATATTGCTGTTAATATTTCGGAAACTTTTCCCAGATATTTTGACCATAAGTGATCTTAATGATTTAGACCCACTCTGGAAATTTATATGCAGTTTCTAACTATAAAAAGACATCTTTTAGACTATAGTAGGTTTCCAGAGTCCGGAGTGAAATTGCTGATTTTCACTATTTACGGTTTAAATGGCTTACAAGAGTGTGACAGCATCCATTTATGTCTTTAAAGTATTTTTAATGAAAAGTTCACAAAATTTTACAAAAATCCATCCACATTATATTAAAATGTTATACTGTCAAATGACGATTTAAGTATAAATTATGTTATATTTTTTTAAATAGTTTGTAAAATTTATTTTTTTTTAATTCATTATGATCGCGGCACCAAAGGAATAATTAGACATAGTGTTTGACTTTGTTATAGGTATTTAATTAATTTTTTATTGGTTGTAAAGTTTAAGTCAAAGCGTACGTCCGTACGTCCGTACGTCCGTACATCCGTACAGGCGCGTTTTTATTTATTAACTCTTCTTATATCTCTCTTGGATTTTCGAAAAAATGAATTTTTTTTTAATAAAGGTGATCGCCGAACCACACGGAATAATTAGAAATAGTGTTTAACTTTTTTATGGGAGTTTAATTACTTTTTTATTTACTTTTTTTACTTTTTTATAGTCGATTAGTTATAACTGAAGATAACATTAAGGAATGGACATCATCGACAAATATATGGGAATATTTAATATATAAGGGAATATTTTTTTTTTAATTTCGAAATATGGGTTCCAGTAGATGATGCCCCGTCGACCTATGGGTAACAGTAGGGACCTCGACATCTTCTACAGGAACAAAATTTTTTTTTTTTTTTTCGTAATAGGTCTTTCAGTAGATATTTCCCCGATGACCTGGAGGTAACATTACCGAACTGGACATCTTCTACAGGAAGAAAAAGTTTTTTTTTTATTTCGTAGTATGCCTTCCAGTAGATGATGACCCATCAACCTGGAGGTAACAGTAGGGACCTAGACATCTTCTACAGGAAGAAAATTTTTTTGTTTCACGTTATAGGTCTTTCAGTAGATAATTCCCCGATGACCTGGAGGTAACATTACCGACCTGGACATCTTCTACAGGAAGAAAATTTTTTTTTATTTCGTAATAAGTCTTTCTCTAAATGTTGTCCCGATGACCTGGCGGTAACATTACCGACCTGGACATCTTCTACAGGAAGAAAATTTTTTTTTTCACGTTATAGGTCTTTCAGTAGATAATTCCCCGATGACCTGGAGGTAACATTACCGACCTGGACATCTTCTACAGGAAGAAAATTTTTTTTTTATTTCGTAATATGTCTTTCTCTAAATGTTGTCCCGATGACCTTGAGGTAACATTACCGACCTGGACATCTTCTACAGGAAGAAAATTTTTTTTTTATTTCGTAATATGTCTTTCTCTAAATGTTGTCCCGATGACCTGGAGGTAACATTGCCGACCTGGACATCTTCTACAGGAAGAAAAATTTTTTTTTTGGTTTCGTAATATGCCTTTCAGTAGATGATGCCCCGTCGACCTATGGGTAACAGTAGGGACCTAGACATCTTCCACAGGAACAAAATTTTTTTTTTTTTTACATAATAGGTCTTTCATAAGATATTTCCCCGATGACCTGGAGGTAACATTACCGACCTGGACATCTTCTACAGGAAGAAAATTTTTTTTTTGGTTTCGTAATATGCCTTCCAGTAGATGATGCCCCATCGACCTAGAGGTAACAGTAGGGACCTAGACATCTTCCACAGGAACAAAATTTTTTTTTTTTTTTACATAATAGGTCTTTCAGTAGAGATTTCCCCGATGACCTGAAGGTAACATTACCGACCTGGACATCTTCTACAGAAAGAAAAATTTTTTTGTTTGGTTTCGTAATAAGTCTTTCTCTAAATGTTGTCCCATCGACCTGGAGGTAACAGTAGCGACCTAGACATCTTCTACAGGAAGAAAAAAAATTTTTTTTTTTTACGTATTAGGTCTTTCAGTAGCTATTTCCCCGATGACCTTGAGGTAACATTACCGACCTGGACATCTTCTACAGGAAGAAAAATTTTTTTATATTTCGTAATAGTCTTTCTCTGAATGTTGTCCCGATGACCTGGAGGTAACATTGCCGACCTGGACATCTTCTACAGGAAGAAAAATTTTTTTTTTGGTTTCGTAATATGCCTTCAGTAGATAATGCCCCGTCGACCTATGGGTAACAGTAGGACCTAGACATCTTCCACAGGAACAAAATTTTTTTTTTTTACGTAATAGGTCTTTCAGTAGATATTCCCCGATGACCTTGAGGTAACATTGCCGACTGGACTCTTCTGAAGGAAGTAATTTTTTTTTTGGTTTCGTACTATGCCTTCCAGTAGATGATGTCCCATCGACCTGGAGGTAACAGTAGCGACCTAGACATCTTCTACAGGAAAGAAAATTTTGTTTTTTTTTACGTAATAGGTCTTCAGTAGATATTTCCCCGATGACTGGAGGGGAACATTACGAACTGGACATCTTCTACAGGAAGAAAAAGTTTTTTTTATTTCGTAGTATGCCTTCCAGTAGATGATGCCCATCGACCTGGGGTAATAGTGGGTACTACACATCTTTACAGGAAGAAAATTTTTTTTTTTTCACGTATTAGGTCTTTCAGTAATATTTCCCGATGATGGAGGTACCAGTACCGACATGTACATTTCTACAGGAAGAAAATTTTTTTTTTATTTTGTAATAAGTCTTCTCTAAATGTTGTCCCGATGACCTTGAGGTAACATACAGACCTGGACATTCTACAGGAAGAAAATTTTTTTTTATTTCGTAAAGTCTTTCTCTAAATGTTGTCCCGATGACTGGCGGAACATTACCGACCTGGACATCTTCTACAGGAAGAAAAATTTTTTTTTTGGTTTCGTAATATGCCTTCCAGTAGATGATGTCCCATCGACCTGGAGGTAACAGTAGCGACCTAGACATCTTCTACAGGAAGAAAAAATTTTTTTTTGTTTCGTAATATGCCTTCAGTAGCATTATGTCCCATCGACCTGGAGGTACAGTAGCGACCTAGACATCTTCTACAGGAAGAAAATTTTTTTTTTACGTAATAGGTCTTTCAGTACTATGTTCCCCGATGACCTTGAGGTAACATTGCCGACCTGGACATCTTCTACAGAGAAGAAATTTTTTTTTTGGTTTCGTAATATGCCTTTCAGTAGATGAATGCCCCGTCGACCTATGGGTAACAGTAGGGACCTAGACATCTTCCACAGGAACAAAATTTTTTTTTTTTTTTACATAATAGGTCTTTCATAAGATATTTCCCCGATAACCTGGAGGTAACATTACCGACCTGGCACTTCTACAGGAACAAAATTTTTTTTTATTTCGTAATAAGTCTTTCTCTAAATGTGTCCCGATGACCTGACGGTAACATTACGACCTGGACATCTTCTACAGGAAAAGAAAATTTTTTTTTTTGGTTAATATGCCTTCCAGTAGATGATGCCCATCGACTAGAGGTAACAGGGACCTAGGCATCTTCCACAGGAACAAATTTTTTTTTTTTTTTACATAATAGGTCTTTCAGTAGATCTTTCCCCCCGATGACCTGAAGGTAACATACCGACCTGGACATCTTCTACAGGAAAGAAAAATTTTTGTTTGGTTGTAATAGTCTTTCTCTAAATGTTGTCCCATCGACCTGGAGGTAACAGTAGCGACCTAGACATCTTCTACAGGAAGAAAATTTTTTTTTTTTAAGTAATAGGTCTTAAGTAGATTTTCCCGATGACCTTGAGGTAACCATTGCCGACCTGACATCTTAAGGAAGAAATTTTTTTTTTGTTTCGTGATGCCTTCCAGTAGATGTGTCCCATCGACCTGGAGGTAACAGTAGGGACCTAGACATCATCTACAGGAAGAAAAAATTTTTTTTTTTTACGTAATAGGTCTATTCAGTAGCTATTTCCCCGATGACCTTGAGGTAAACTTACCGACCTGGACATGCTTCTACAGGAAGAAAATTTTTTTTTTATTTCGTAATAGGTCTTTCTCTAAAGGTTGTCCCGATGAACCTGGCGGTAACATTGCCGACCTGGACATCTTCTACAGGAAGAAAAATTTTTTTTTTTGGTTTCGTAATATGCTTCAGTAGATGATGCCCAGTCGACCTGATGGGTAACCAGTAGGAACTAGACATCTTTCACAGGAACAAATTTTTTTTTTTTTTTACATAATTAGGTCTTTCATAAGATATTTCACCGATTGACCTGAGGTAACATTACCGACCAGGACATCTTCTACAGGAAGAAAATTTTTTTTTATTTCGTATAAGTCTTTCTCTAAATGTTGTCCCGATGACCTGCGGTTAACATTACCGACCTGGACATCTTCTACAGGAAGAAAATTTTTTTTTTGGTTTCGTAATATGGCCTTCCAGTAGATGAGGCCCATCGACCTAGAGGTAACAGTAGGGACCTAGAACATCTTCCACAGGAACAAAATTTTTTTTTTTTTTTTTACATAATAGGTCTTTCAGTAGATATTTCCCCGATGACCTGAAGGTAACATTACCGACCTGGACATCTTCTACAGGAAGAAAAATTTTTTTGTTTGGTTTCGTAATAAGTCTTTCTCTAAATGTTGTCCCATCGACCTGGAGGTAACAGTAGCGACCTAGACATCTTCTACAGGAAGAAAAATTTTTTTTTTTACGTAATAGGTTTTCAGTAGATATTTCCCCGAGACCTTGAGGTAACATTGCCGACCTGGACATCTTCTAAAGGAAGAAAATTTTTTTTTGGTTTCGTAAATGCCTTCCAGTAGATGATGTCCCATCGACATGGAGGTAACAGTAGCGGACCTAGACATCTTCTACAGGAAGAGAGAAAAAATTTTTTTTTTTTTACGTAATAGGTCTTTCGTAGATATTTCCCCGATGACTGGAGGGAACATTACCGAATGGACATCTTCTACAGGAAGAAAAAGTTTTTTTATTTCGTAGTATGCCTTCCAGTAGATGATGCCCCATCGACCTGGAGGTAACAGTGGGGACTAGACATCTCTACAGGAAGAAAATTTTTTTTTTCACGTATTTGGTCTTTCAGTAGATATTCCCCGAGACCTGGAGGTACCATTACGACCGTGTACATTTTCTACAGGAAGAAAAATTTTTTTTTTTATTTGTAATAAGTCTTCTCAATGTTGCCCCGATGACCTGGAGGTAGCATTACCGACCTATGACATCTTCTACAGGAAGATAAAAATTTTTTTTTTGGTTCGTAATATGCTTCCAGTAGATGATGCCCCGTAGACTATGGGTAACGAGGAAACCTAGACATCTTCTACAGGAAGAAATTCTTTGTTTTCACGTAATAGGTCTTTCAGTAGATATTTCCTCGATGACCTGGAGGTAACATTACCGACCTGGACATCTCTACCGGAAGAATTTTTTTTTTTATTGCGTAATAAGTCTTTCTCCGAAATGTCGTCACGATGACCTGGAGGTAACATTACCGACCTGGACATCTTCTAAAGAGAAGAAAAATTTTTTTTTTTGTTTCGTAATATGCCTTCCAGTAGATGATGCCACATCGACCTGGAGTAGGTAACAGTGGGGACCTAGGCATCTTCCACAGGAACAAAATTTTTTTTTTTTTTACATAATAGGTCTTCAGTAGATATTCCCCGATGACCAGAAGGTAACATTACCGACCTGGACATCTTCTACAGGAAGAAAATTTTTTTTTTCGTAATAGGTCTTTCAGTAGATATTTCCCCGATGACTTGAGGTAACATTACCGACCTGAACATCTTCTACAGGAAGAAAATTTTGTTTTTATTTCGTATAGTCTTCTCTAAATGTTGCCCGATGAACTGGAGGTTGCATTATCGACATGACATCTTCTACAGAAGAAAAATTTTTTTTTGTTTCGTAATAGCCTTCCAGTAGATGATTGCCCCGTCGACCTATGGTAACAGTAGGGACCTAGACATTCCACAGGAACAAAATTTTTTTTTTTTAATAAATAGGTCACAGTAGATATTCCCCGATGACCTGGAGGTAACATTACCGACCGGACATCTTCTACAGGAAAAACTTTTTTTTTTGGTTTCGTAATATGCCTTCCAGTAGATGATGCCCCATCGACCTGGAGGTAACATTACCGACCTGGACATCTTCTACAGGAAGAAAATTTTTTTTTATTTCGTAATAAGTCTTTCTCTAAATGTTGTTCCGATGACCTGGAGGTAACATTACCGTCCTGTACATCTTCTACAGGAAGAAAATTTTTTTTTATTTCGTAATAAGTCTTTTCTCTAAATGTTGCCCCGATGCCAGGAGGTAACAGTAGCGGACCTAGACATCTTCTACATGAAGAAAAATTTTTTTTTTTTTACGTAATAGGTCTTTCAGTAGATATTTCCCCGATGACCTTGAGGTAACATTACCGACCTGGACATCTTCTACAGGAAAAAAATTTTTTTTTTATTTCGTAATAGTCTTTCTCTAAATGTTGTCCGATGACCTGGAGGTACATGCCAACCTGGAATCTTCTACAGGAAGAAAAATTTTTTTTTTGGTTTCGTAATATGCCTTCAGTAGATGATGCCCCGTCGACCTATGGGTAACAGTAGGGAACTAGCATCTTCTACAGGAAAAAAATTTTTTTTTTTTTCACGTAATAGGTCTTTCATTAGATATTTCCCGATGACCTGGAGGTAACATTACCGACCTGGAGATCTTCTACAGGAAGAAAAAGTTTTTTTTTTTATTTCGTAGTATGCCTTCCAGTAGATGATGCCACGACTGAAGGTAACAGTGGGACCTAGACATCTTCTACAGGAAGAAAATTTTTTTTTTTCACGTATTAGGTCTTTCAGTAGATATTTCCCCGATGACCTGGAGGGTAACATTACCGACAGTACATTTTCTACAGGTATAATTTTTTTTATATTCGTAATAAGCTTTCTCTAAATGTTGTCCCGATGACCTGGAGGTAGCATTACCGACCTAGACATCTTCTACAGGAAGATAAATTTTTTTTTTTGGTTTCGTAATATGCCTTCCAGTAGATGATGCCCCATCGACCTGGAGGTAACAGTAGGGACCTAGACATCTTCTACAGGAAATAAATTTTTTTTTTTTCACGTAATAGGTCTTTCATAGATATTTCCCCGATGACCTGGAGGTAACATTACCGACCTGGAGATCTTCTACAGGAAGAAAATTTTTTTTTATTTCGTAATAAGTGTTTCTAAAGTTGTCCCCGATGACCTGGAGGTAACATTACCGACCTGGACTTCTTACAGGAAGAAAAAATTTATTTTTTGCTTGTAATAGGCCTTCCAGTAGATGATGCCCCGTCGACCTATGGGTAACAGTAGGTAACCTAGACATCATCTACAGGAAGAAAAATTTTTTCTTTACGTAATAGGTCTTTCAGTAGATATTCCCCGATGACCTGAGGTAAAATACCGACCTGGACATCTTCTACAGGAAGAAAATTTTTTTTTATTTCGTAATAGTCTTTCTCTAATGTTGTCCCGATGACCTGGCGGTAACATTACCGACCTGGACATCTTCTACAGGAAGAAAATTTTTTTTTGGTTTCGTAATATGCCTTTCCAGTAGATGATGCCCAGCGACCTGGAGTAACAGTAGGGACCTAGACATCTTCTACAGGAAGAAAAATTTTTTTTTTTTACGTAATAGGTCTTTCATTAGATATTCCCCGATGACATGGAGGTAACATTACCGACCTGGACATCTTCTACAGGAAGAAAATTTTTTTTTATTTCGTAATAAGTCTTTCTCTAATGTTGTCCCGAGGCCCTGGAGGTAACATTACCGACTGGACATCTTCTACGGAAGAAAATTTTGTTTTTTGTTTCGTAATATGCCTTCCAGTAGATGATGCCCCATCGACCTGGAGGTAACAGGGGGACCTAGACATCTTCTACAGGAAGAAAATTTTTTTTTTTCACGTTTTAGGTATTTCAGTAGATATTTCCCCGAGACCTGGAGGTAACAGTACCGACATGTACATTTACAGGAAGAAAATTTTTTTTTATTTCGTAATAAGTCTTTTCTAAATGTTGTCCCGATGACCTGGAGGTAACATTACCAACCTGCACACCTTCCACAGGAAGAAAAATTTTTTTTTGGTTTGTAATAGAACTTCCAGTAGATGATGCCCCGTCGACCTATGGGTATAGTAGAAACCTAGACATCTTCTACAGGAAGAAAATTTTTTTTTTTTTACATAATAGGTCTTTCAGTAGATATTTCCCGATGACCTGGAGGGAAACATTACCGACCTGGACATTCTACAGGAAGAAAAAGTTTTTTTTATTTCGTAAATGCCTTCCAGTAGATGATGCCCATCGACTGGAGGTAACAATAGGGACCTAGACATCTTCTACAGGAATAAAAAAATTTTTTTTTTTTACGTAATAGGTCTTTCAAGATGCTATGTCCCCGATGACCTTGAGGTAACATTACCGACCTGGACATCTTCTACGGAAAGAAAATTTTTTTTTATTTCGTAATAGTCTTTTCTCTGAATGTTGTCCCGATGACCTGGAGGTAACATTGCCGACCTGGACATCTTCTACAGGAAGAAAAAATTTTTTTTTTGGTTTCGTAATATGCCTTTCAGTAGATGATGCCCCGTCGACCTAGGGGTAACAGTAGGGACCTAGACATCTTCCACAGGAACAAAATTTTTTTTTTTACATATAGGTCTTGTCAGAAGATATTTCCCCGATGACCTGAGGTAACTTACGACAGGACATCTTCTACAGGAAGAAAATTTTTTTTTTATTTCGTAATAAGTCTTTCTCTAAATGTGTCCCGATGACCTGCGGTAACATTACCGACCTGGACATCTTCTACAGGAAGAAAATTTTTTTTTTGGTTTCGTATATACCTTCCAGTAGATGATGCCCCGTCGACTATGGGTAACAGTAGGAACCTAGACATCTTCTACAGGAAAAAAAATTTTTTTTTTTTTACATAATAGGTCTTCAGTAGATATTTCCCCGATGACCTGGAGGGGAACATTACCGTCCTGGACATCTTCTACAGGAAGAAAAAAGTTTTTTTTTTATTTCTAATATGCCTTCCAGTAGATGATGCCCCATCGACCTGGAGGTAACATAGGGACTAGACATCTTCTACAGGAAGAAAATTTTTTTTTTTTCACGTAATAGTCTTCAGTAGATATTTCCCATGACCTGAGGTAACAGTACCGACCTGGACATCTTCTACCGGAAGAAAATTTTTTTTTATTGCGTAATAAGTCTTTTCTAAATGTCGTCCCGATGCCCTGGAGGTAACATGCCGACTGGAATCTTATACAGGAAGGAAAAATTTTTTTTTGGTTTCGTAATATGCCTTCCAGTAGATGATGCACCGTCGACTGGAGGTAACAGTAGGTACCTAGACATCATGTACAGGAAGAAAAATTTTTTTCTTTTACGTAATAGGTCTTCAGTAGAATTTCCCCGATGGCCTGTAGGTATAGTTACCGACCTGGACATCTTCTACAAGAAGAAATTTTTTTTTTTTTTATTTGTAATAAGTCTTCTCTAAATTGTTGTCCCGATGACCTGGAGGTAACATTACGGACCTGGACATTATAAGGAAGAAAATTTTTTTTTTGGTTTCGTAATATGGCTTCCAGTAGATGATGCCCCATCGACCTGGACGGTAACAGTAGGGACCTAGACATTTTACAGGAAGAAAAATTTTTTTGTTTGGTTTCGTAATAAGTCTTTCTCTAAATGTTGTCCCATCGACCTGGAGGTAACAGTAGCGACCTAGACATCTTCTACAGGAAGAAAAATTTTTTTTTACGTAATAGGTCTTTCAGTAGATATTTCCCCGATGACCTTGAGGTAACATTACCGACCTGGACATCTTCTACAGGAAGAAAACTTTTTTTTTTCATAGTCTTTCTCTAAAGTTGTCACGATGCCCTGGAGGGGTAACATTCCGACTGGACATCTTTACAGGAAGAAAAAATTTTTTTTTGGTTTCGTAATATGCCTTCCAGTAGATGAGCCCCGTCGACCTATGGGTAACAGTAGGGACCTAGAATCTTCAACAGGAACTAAATTTTTTTTTTTTTTTTACTTAATAGGTCTTCAGTAGATATTTCCCCGATGACCGGAGGTAACATTACCGACCTGGACATCTTCTCAGGAAGAAAAAGTTTTTTTTTTTTTCGTAAATGCCTTCAGTAGATGATGCCCCATCGACCTGGAGGTAACAATAGGGAATAGACATCTCTAAGGAAGAAAATTTTTTTTTCACGTAATAGGTCTTTCAGTGGATATTTCCCCGATGACCTGGGGTAACATTACCGACCTGGACATCTTCTACCGGAAGAAAATTTTTTTTTTTATTGCGTAATAAGTCTTTCTCTAAATGTCGTCCCGATGAACTGGAGGTAACATTACAGACCTGGACATCTTCTACAGGAAGAAAATTTTTTTTTTGGTTTCGTAATATGCCTTCAGTAGATGATGCCACATCGACTGGAGGTAACAGTGGGGACTAGACATCTACTACAGGAAGAAAAATTTTTTTTTCACGTATTAGGTATTTCAGTAGATACTTCCCCGATGACCTGGAGGTAACATTACGACATGTATTTTCTGCAGGAAGAAAATTTTTTTTTGTTTGACGTAAAAGTCTTCTCTAAATGTTGTCCCGATGAACCTGGAGGTAAATACCGACCTGCACACCTTCCAGGAAGAAAAATTTTTTTTTTGGTTTCGTAATAGACCTTCCAGTAGATGATGCCCCGTCGACTATGGGTACATTATGAACCTAGAATCTTCTACAGGAAAAAAAATTTTTTTTTTTACATAATAGGTCTTTCAGTAGATATTTCCCCGATGACTGGAGGGGAACATTACCGACCTGGACATCTTCTACAGGAAGAAAAAGTTTTTTTTTTATTTCGTAATATGCCTTCCAGTAGATGATGCCCCATCGACCTGGAGGTAACAATAGGGACTAGACATCTTCTACAGGAAGAAAATCTTTTTTTTTTCACGTAATAGGTCTTTCAGTAGATATTTCCCCGATGACCTGGAGGTAACATTACCGACTGGACATCTTCTACCGGAAGAAAAAATTTTTTTTTTGGTTTCGTAATATGCCTTCCAGTAGATGATGCACGTCGACCTGGAGGTAACAGTAGGTACCGACTCATGTACAGGAAGAAAAATTTTTTCTTTTACGAATAGGTTTTCAGTAGATATTTCCCGATGGCCTGTAGGTATAGTTACCGACTGGACATCTTCTACAAGAAGAAATTTTTTTTTTTTATTCGTAATAAGTCTTTCTCTAAATGTTGTCCCGATGACTGGAGGTAACATTACCGACCTGGAATCTTCTACAGGAAGAAGAAAATTTTTTTTT